>JAFMOD010000577.1:302615-325454 GCA_019802435.1 Corydoras maculifer | reverse complement strand
ATTTTTGTCCTTATTCATTAATTTATAATATTAATTAGGTAACATTGCCCAGCGATAGATTGGCGTCCTGTCCTGGGTGTATCTGCCCAGCGCCCGAGGCGTTCTCCCCTGGATGGGCATGGGGAACCCCACCGCGACCCTAATATTGGATAAAGCGTGAAATAATGAATGAATTAATGAATTAGGTAACGTTCTTTTCCATGTGTTTTTGTTTTTAATCCAGGGCCGAATGGAGTACTTGGTAAAATGGAAAGGATGGGCAATAAAGTAAGTGCTTTTAATTAATTCTGTTAAACATGGACAATTCGGTTTAGTGGTGTGGGTTCACATTAAAATGATTAAAACACAAATTGAATATTTAACATAATTAAGGTATCACTGTTAATGGCATTTTACACAGTACTTTTGTTCAAACTTTATACAATGGATACCAGTACTTTCCCATGGTCATACCATTGGGCTGTTTTTATATAGTCAGGTCCACCTACAGTGAAGGAATTATGTTTGTGGTTCATTCTTAGCACTGACATGGTAATAGGTATGTGGCTGTCATAAGTAAATCAGATATGGCAGGGCTGTAGAATGTTTGAACATCTCACTGCCACTGCTGTACTGAGAATAAGCTACCAACCAAATGTATCCTTTTACGGTGTCATGTAGACTTCATCCTGTGAGCACCAGTGAAGAATTAAAAAATACACACCCACAAATGATCTGTCATCACTGACTGTTCATCTACAAGGTGAAACAATAATTCTGAAGTTTCTATTAGTGTGCATAGTATGTAGACACATTTTTATAAAGACTATTTAACACTGCTGTGTCTGACCCAATTATACCAGCTCAATCCATACTGATACACCACTACCATATTGGTGTTATTGTAGCCACCAACTAAATATTTTATGATTTTTTTTTTTCAGTTCTATGAGATTCCCAGCGATAGTGACAAAATAAGCAAACTAACTTAAGTTTACAGATTTGCAAATTGTGTTTGTGGTAAGTGGAATTAATAAAATGAATGTGTAGAAAATTGGAGGTGTATCTCATGAAGTAGCCTGTGTATTATAAAAACACTTAGTGTGGCGTACTGTGATGATGAATACACCTTCAGTTTGTACTTTTTAGCTTTCTACTTGGATGTTAAGGTGTCTTTAGGATCATGTAAAAGCTCATTCTCCTTTTTGCATAGAGAGTTTAGTTCTACTGAACATAATTTTTTTTCTTTAAAATCTCATCCTATTTTAAACTAGTTGAACTTTTTTAACTTTTCCTCTTTTGTTGTTGACCTTGTGCTTCATCATTCAGCTTTTTACATCCTTTAAAGAAATTAGTAGAAAGGTTTACTAAACAAACTAATTTTTCTTTGTAATTTTCTTTGTAATCATTGTCCAAAACCTTCTGCATTCATTTAAATTGTGATGTATTCAGATATTATTGTATTTTGTACAATACACCTACAATCATAATCATACTACTATACACATTTGTTTGAACTGCTCCATAGTTTGCAGACTTTGTCATCAAGCATTGCTTTGATTTTATATTATTTATCAGTGTAAATGAATCTACTACTGGTGTAGCTCATTGAATGGTTAAAGTAAAATATTTAGAAAGTATAAGGGTTCCCTCTGTTTTTCTAATTAGGAACAGATAATTTAAAAAAATGTTTTTCATCTCTTGTAGATACAGCACTTGGGAACCTGAGGAAAACATTCTTGATGATCGTCTTGTAGCAGCATTTGAACAAAAGTGAGTTTTTCATTGACATGGTTATTAATACACCATAAGATGTTGTCAAATCTTTGATTAACAACATTTAAAATCATGTCAGGATAGCTGGGTTTCAAAATCTCTCGGCTTTATTTTACCTTTTATTGTATCCTTTTAATAAATGTATCAATAAATAGTAGTTAAATACATGGGACACTCATTTTATTCACTAATCTAATAATTGTTTATTAATTTAAACCATTTTTAGTTCATCTTAAATCAATCAGACCTCTTCCTGTAATGTTTTCATATATAATGCACGTTTTTCTACAGATAGATAGCTTTACTATCTATCTCACTTAATGCTTTGTAGAATTGGAAAATACAAACTTTACTGTTAAGATACTTTCTAAACATACAGTATTTTGTAATGTGGTGATAAGCTTAAATCGTAATGTAATAGATAAAAAGATAAATAAAAAAAACTTTCAGTGTTTTTAATGATGAATTTAATTCTGTTTCATTTAAATTAAGCAAATACAGAAACCTAATGCTTGCCACATGCATTTTTCCCACTTGGTTACTTTACCTGTTCTTTTAATTATACTTTTTATTCATTTGAAAATTGGAGTAGTTCAAGTTATGCATTTAAATGAAATTATTGCCAGTTCTTGCTGTATACTAGATTTAAATTGCTTAGAAGTCTGATTGCCATGGTCTGATTTGCCTCGTCATTATGCAGCATACGTTTTCTGTCGAATCTGGACTGCAGAAAGACCAGCCTAGCACACTCGCTCTGTGTCTCCACTAGGCAACATTGTTGTATTTTGTGTAAAATTGACCAGGCATTGTTCTACTCAAATAAGACATTGAGACGAAAGATCCTGATAGCATCTACAAAATCTAGTATCTACAAAATATGAATATCAGCCTCTTCATCAGTTGTGCTTTTTACACATATGCAGATGACCTCATGCCATTAAAGGTTATCCCCGTCATCTAAAACAACCCCTGCCTTTGTAGCTTCTTCCAAATCCAGTTTTGCACTTTTGGTTGCTAACCATATGAATGGTCTTTTACTTTTTTGTCACATGGTATCTGACATCTGTTTCTTCCCTGAACATTTTTCCACTGTTTTTTGGCTTCCATTTGGCAGATATCACTTAGGGCCAAGAGAACTTGCCAACATTTCTGCACAAAATTTAGTTATGGCTTCCATTTTTGCTTAATTTAGTTTTCTGTTGCATTATTTAGTTTAGTATTGATCTTTAAATGTGATTTTTCAAAGTACTCATGAGTACTCATTACCAATGTGGCTATGTTCATCATGGTAACATTATGGTTACTTAAACAGTACCACATGAGCTCTCAGTGGTTTCACAATCACGCATTTAAATTTCCCCATAATCTCTTAATCCATATATGGTCTTGTAAAATGTTGATGGTTAAACATCTACATGTTGTTATCTTGTGCTGGATAGGTCTTAGTCATGCTGATAAATCTCCCAAAGTTTGGCAAGGGGTAAACAATGACTTATTCTACAGCTTTGTTAGATGATCATTTTGTATAGAATAAAGTTAAAGCTATAATTTTCATTGCATTAATTTTTTTTATAGCTCTTCCAACTTTTTTATTAATGGTGTTTGTGTTTTAATATCGTATTAATGCTACAATGAGCCACAGTGATTTATTCATTCATTCATTATCTTCCGCTTTATCCTCTATTAGGGTCGCGGTGGGGTTCCCCATGCCCATCCAGGGGAGAACGTTTTGGGCGCTGGGCAGATAGACCCAGGACAGGGCACCAATCTGTCGCTGGGCACACACTCACTCACACAAACACACTCTATAGGGGGCAATTTGGAGAACTCAATTGACTTGATCCATGTTTTTGGACTGTGGGAGGAAACCGGAGAACCCGGAGGAAACCCACACGGACACGGGGAGAATATGGAAACTTCACCCAGATGGAGATTCGAACCGGGAATCCCTAGTGCTGAGAGGCGAACGTGCTAACCACTAAGCCACCGTGCCGCCCACAGTGATTTAAATTCCACAAATAATAAGGGGGCTTTTTTTTTTTTTTTTCTTTACTTTCCTTACAGATTTTTTTATTTTGTTTTTTCATTTGGTCTTTGTCTTTGATTTAACACCATGTAGGATTTTCTCAATAGCAAAAAATAAAAACTGACAAGTGCTAACTAGTCGTTATGTACATTTATTCTTTTTTTTTTACCTTCATAATGTTACAATTTGTAAATACACTAGACATAAATTAGAGCATAAAATGTTACAATGCAAATTTTCAGACTTTGTGCTGAAATGCTTATGGCATGAGAATGGAGAAACATTTAATGCTTCCAGCTTTAATGCTTTTTTTTAATGCAGCTCTGTGTTTGTCAATAAAGTTGCTGTTGTGCAAGTATTTGAAGTGGTCTGTATGAAACAGAAGCTATGTGCAGAATTCCATCTGTCATCTTTCACCTAGAAACACTCAACAATTCATATAATAACTGTGAGTTAAATGTGGGGATTTCTGGCCATTAAACTCACAGCTGCAGGCCTGCACTTGATTAAATTTTGCCTGAATTTGGTGCGGAGCTATAGTATGAACAAATCCATAGTGAACACTTCTGATTGTGTAAACTTAAGTTTGATCAGTAGTGGTGATTTTGAAAGGTTAATGAATCAGACTGAATCGGCAGATTTTTATTTGAAAACAGTCAAAAATAAATCGAATTTAATTTTAAAAAATTGGTATAGTGATTTAATTTTAAGTCTGTAATAATAGTAAAATTAATAATTCTTTGTTTTTGTTAAAATAAATGTTCATGAATATAATCACACTTGGATATAATATGTATGTATGCTTGATGAAACAAGTAAATGGTTTACCATCATTTAAGGCTAAAAGTAAATCTTGGGATGGGTGATCTTGCACAAAAAAAATATTTAATTAAAAAAACACAAATTTCCAACAGAATTTGAAGTCATTCTTTTACATTTTATAATTGCTTGTGATATTTTACTTGTGGCGTTGACTTGTGTTTAAAGAAAGAATCGTGTGAGCTGATTGTTGGCCATATTGCCAATTTTTATGTTCAAAACCAATGACCATCTTTAGTCATAAAACTGTAAGAATATATCCCAAACACTTTAGATTTATTTAAGCGTTACATGATGAATGTTGGGTTGTATTTTGTATTGTTCTCTTGATACAAAGTACTTGTGTTTCTTCTTATTTGCTGTTTTATGTTAATGCGTATAAATTTCTTATATCTACCCATGTAGCATTTTTAGCAGCCTCAAAACCACATTACAATAGGTTTTTTTTTTTTGTGCCAACTAGGTCTTCTTGCTTTTACCTCATAAGTTCATCGCATTTGTGTTTAAAGTGCTTAAGCTGCACTGCTTTTCAGAACTGAAACACAGACTTTTGTGCTGTTGCATGTTAAGTGTTTGCTTTGATGACTCTTTTTTTGGGTTATGTTTTTGCAAGCAGCAGTGCACAGTGAAAGCTGCATCATCACTCCTGTATAAGCCTGAATTTCTGTTTGAAGTTTGCTGTCATGAAGATTTTGATTTAAGTCCTTGGTTATACTATGAGCAGTTCTGTCAAATTACAGCCCATATGTGATATCTTATACGTTTGGGGAGTACAGAGCAGGGATTTTGAGACCATTCATCTTTGCAGAATCGCTTTAAATGGTCCAGGGTGCTAGGTTCTCTCTTATGAGCTGTCTTTTTAAATCAGGGTGTGAGATAAATATTACAGAAGTTTCATTTTATGTTCTTAGCTGAATGGCCTGATATTGTATTGGTTCCAGCTATCGAATATACCTTAAAATGGTTCCCTGGTTCTTTTTTCAGTATAAACACTTTGATACCATAGTTATCAGTGAGCATTCTTAAGTGTTTGTCAAAAAAGCCAAATTGTGGTTCAGATGAATCGAAAAGTCCTTTGTACAAGCAAACCTATGTAAATGTGGTGTCTTAAGGGACTTTTTGGAGTCCCTTTCTGACTCAAAGATTTTTTGTAACACACTCGCTGGTTTGTGGCATTGAGGACATTTGAAGCAGGCATGTGATGCGTTTAAAATAAATTTAGAGTGAGTTTAAAAAGTGTTTTTATTGCCAAACTTGGATAACTAGTTAATCTAATATTCTGCAAAAAACAAAAAGACACAGTTAACCGAACCTCTCATTCACAAACCAATTTCTGAGCAACACCACGGGTGTCACGCTCTACAAAAGTTTTGCCCTATCTCCTCTGAATTTCATAGATCTTTATATTAGGGAAATAATGAATCACGCAGTATAACACCACATTATTATTTAATTAGCAAAAATTAAGGCAAATGTTTAATTAACAAAAATATTATTAGCTGTGCTACTTGTGTTACAATAGTGTCCAAAAATTGCATTGCATCAAAAATTTTACTTTTTCGAATTTTACCTGTGTTTGGTTTAGGACAAATTCATTCAAGATCATACTTGAAGCTTTTATTAAACTTTTTTTCTTTTTCACTGAATAGTGGACACCCCTTATATATTTCTGATATAGGGTTCTCTTGGGGTCTTTTTTGCATTGTTGGAAGTGTAAACAATGAAACTGAAATGAATTTTTTTTTTACTATTTGCGTAACATTGTATGTGCACATTTAATGTATTTAAACATTTTGTGTTTCCATTCAGGGAAAAGGAACAGGAGATGTATGGGCCAAAAAAGAGGGGACCCAAGCCCAAAACACTTCTCCTGAAGGTTAGTAAATTTAGCTTGTTGCTTTTAACAAATGTCTGTGACAGACTAAGAAGTGTTGTTGTAAATGTTTTAACATTTTTTTAAATTTGGGTGTTCTTTAGTCAAGAGCTCAGGCTGCAGATGTCTCCCCTCGAGTCCTTGAGTTCAAACCTAGTCGTCCACAGCCATCCTCCAAGCCTTCAACCCCAGCTGTGTCTGCATCTTCGTACACACCTACTAGTCCTTCAAATGCTAAACTGCAGTCTGGCACTGCCCAACCCAAATTGAAAAAAGACATTCATCGCTGCCATCGGATGGCAAGGCGTCCGTTGCCTCGCCCTGATCCTCTAGCGCAATCATCAATTAGTTCTTCCAGTCCCTTCTCATCTCGCCCAACAGTCAGCCCCTTCTGTGAGACTGTTCGCATCCTAAACCGGAAGGTTAAGCCTCGTGAAGTGAAAAAGGGACGGGTGATCCTTAATCTCAAAGTGATGGACAAGCCTGGAGTGTCCAATAGCAAAAGGATTCAAAATTCCAGTCACCAAACCCCCATCGGACGTCCAAAGCTTCCATCTCGGAACAGGGTGATTGGAAAGAACAGGCGTTTTGGAGACTATACATTTAGAGGTTTGCATCTTCCTATGAGCGGTTCCGGCTTCTCAATATTTAGAAAACCCTTTGAGGCTTATTCAACAGAGAGTTCTGCGGATCCAAAGATGGAACAAAGTAGTCACAGAACAACCAGCAACTCCTCACCATCTTCTTCTCAGGGTCCAAGACTCAGCTCAGATTTGTCGAAAGCCTTAAGCAAGCCGCCTCAATCGGCCTCCTGCTCCCAGGTCCCTGAAGTTGAAACTCTTTCTTCTTCCTCTCAGTCCCAGCTTCCCACATTATCCCCGTCATCTGAAACAACCCCTGCCTTTGTAGCTTCTTCCAAATCCACTCTACAGCTAACAAACCCGAAAGTCAAAGCAGCTTTACTACAGGCTGCACAGCCCTCTTCTCCTATGTTCTCCTCTTCTTCATCAATGTCGTCTTCGTCTGAGGATAACGAGCACATACTAGATCTTTCTGTGCCTCACGGAAGCAACAGACATGGAAAGCAGCGCCACCACTTTGGCAGTCGGCGACAACCCAAGCTTCCTGAAGTACCTATATCTGAGGAGGAAGATGAGGACCTGGATTGGCATCCTGAAATGGTGGCGCAGTGTGCTAATGTGGTCATAACAGATGTTACAACCAACCTCCTAACTGTCACTATCAAAGAGTTTTGCCATCCTCCTGGACTTCTGCCCTCATCCTCTTCATCTTGCTGTGCTAATATATCTGCTTCACATAAAATAAACCCTCAACCATGACAACCAAAAAAAAAAAGACAATGCTTTGATTATGGATGCCACACATAGTAATTATTCCTTTGCCCTTTTATTAGAGAATACAGATTTTTGTTTAAAATGTAAACTAAAGCACTAATTCGTTTTTTATTTTTATAAGCTCTATAAAACATGCCAGTTATACATTGCTGATTTCTATGAAAAGTCAACCTATTTCTCTGTCCTCAAATAGGAATACAGTATTTTCCCCTACCTCTAAAGTGTAGTTATCTATAAAACAGCTTGTACAGAATTTGTTCTCTATAGAGAAACAGAATTTTTTGAAGGATGAGTTTGTGTTTTGCATTAGCAACTGTGGCTGATTGCATATGAATCTCATAAGACTTTAGGTAATGCATAAATAGACAAAATTCTGTCTTTAAATTTGCCATTTTAGCAGTAGGCCCATCAGATGTGAGATTAGTTGTTTGTCATGGCCGAAGGTGAATCCAAATGGACTGCACATATACAAGCGATATTTATTTTTAGTGTGCATAAAGACACAGTGACATGCTTAATTGGTGCCTTATTTGGTGACTTTTAAGCTTTGTATTCATTGTAACTTGTTACTTACATTTCTAATACCAGGCATCTCTGCACAATCTGTCTGCTTTTGAAACTGCAAATAGCATAGTTATGCTTTTGGAGGTTTACCACCTGTACATTTACCCTTTTTTGGCTGTTGAAGCAAGTGTTTAGTTGGGACGGTCTAATTTGACCAAAGACATTGGCCATAGATAACAAAAAAATATGATGCATAAAACGTATTTGATGACAAAAGTTTGTCATTATGGGGGGGGGACACAAACATGAACAGTAGCTTTTTGCCTTATCTCAGTCTTTAGACTGAATGATATACTTGAATCTGAGGTTTTCTACCTTTAACTGCACCACAAACTGCAGTTGAAAGTATTAGAAGTCAGTTTTATGTACACAGACCTCCTACTAGTAAAACCGCTGGAAAGTTCTTACAAGCGTTGCTCTCTTCACTTGCAGTGGCTTTAGCTTAAACTGTCAGAGCAATGAAGGAAATTGCTGATATGTTTTTTGGTCCAATTATGTTTTAGCCATCCACTCCCGTTCTAATAGTGCTGTCTCAGGAAATGCAGAACATAAGGTTGAACAGTGCATTAGCTTAATAGCTTTTCTCATTTAGATCATTAACTTAACATCTGAAACAGTCAAATAAGTGCATTATGCCTTAATCAGTATCAATCATTGGAAGCAGTCATATACAAAAGTTTTGTGGATTTTTGCATATTATGCATATTTCGTTGATTTGGGTCACTATGCCAATGCATCCTGTATATTGGATCTTGATCAAGAGTTTAAAATAGTTCACTGAATTTAATTAATTGGACTAAACATTGTGCTATTAAATTAAACAAATTCATCACAATGTTTAAAATTCATTAACAGTGCATTAACTGTTTAAAAGTGTTTTACGTGTAGCATTTAAGGTAACATTTCACTTAGTAAATCAATGTACCATAGAATTTATCGTGTTTTTTTTATTTTTTTTTTATATACTTTTACGATAACAAATATGTAATAATACTATAAAAGCTTCAATTAGATGTTTAATACAACCAGGAGACCTGGTGTGATTAATATGCTGGAAAGCACCTGACACTTTCGGCTTTGTAATGTTTAATAATCTTATCTCAGCCTTACTTCGTGAGAATCTCTAGATTTACCCACAAAGGTTTAGAGTCCAACTTTAATAGTTGTTTCGTTGTAATGCAAATATGCTGACAAGGAGAAATTGTTTGAATTCTTAATTTCAGAAAATTAGTTTTGGCTTTACATTTTAAATTCAGATTTTTTTCATCTTATTGTTGCAAATGACAAACCTTTTGCTTTAAGATTTTATAAAGGGGCAGTGTGTTTGGAATTAGCTGTAGCACAGATAATTGTTCTGTTGGGTTATAATTTGATTATACTGTGTTATAATAATATAAATATAATATAATGGTAAATATTGTGATCACGTTGTCGTTGTTATCATTAAAATAAAAATGATCTGCAGATTAGGCTAGAGCTCAACCTTGAACAACTGACATTTAAACCCAGGATGTCCTTATTTGTTTGTAATAACCCTGAGAAAAGTGATTTTAATCTTTGCTGGTAAATTCATGCTACCGGTTATGTTATTGTAAATTAAATGGCAAATTTTGATTTTGTTGCTTTAATTCATAACCCTTCAGTCAGGCATTTGCTACGGAAAATCTAGTTTGAGCTTTCGTTCATTGTATAATTTTTCCACTACTTTCCAGGGCAAGAAATTGCATGTAATATGGCATATTTTTTGTTTGATTTCTTATGTCGTATGTCAATCCTGTAAGTAAACAGATTAACAAATACAGATTAACAAATAACCACTCAATATTCAAGAAAAAAAACGGAACATTTTAAACATCCAGACAGTTTTATATTCAACATTTAAATAATTTTAGTTCAGAGAAGACTTTGTAACTTGGGACATGGTGTATCATGTCATTGTAATTACCCAAAAGCATCCTAAATCATTGTTCTCTGTGAAGGCTTTGAATATCTCATGCCTAGGTATTGCCTTTTAAAACTGTTTTGTTATTGTGTTATTCCATTTTTATGTGGTATCAGTGTTAATGTCAGTTTGGGTTTAATGCTTTGATTTTCAAACCAACTGACATTTTAAGTTATGTTTTTAAAAGTTAATCTTTGAAGTGAACATGATTTTTGAACAAGGCTTAAGCTGGTCATTCTTATCTTTTCTATTTTCATATTTCGTGCAGTGTGAGACTTAAGTTTCTGTACTATCACTACAGGAACAGTAAAAAAAAAAAATCTGATCGTGTCCTAGGAATTCCATACAGCAACCCGTAGGTAATGGGTAGTTTATTATTTACAGAATATTTATTACAGAATTTGAATGACCTTTTGTTTAAACTAAATTTATTGGCATGGATTTCCTGTTTTGGATAATTCGGATGAATATTAGCTTAAGAGATTATGACTGTTTGACACTTTATCTTGTAAATGCACTTGTTTACCAAAAATGCATACATTAACAAAATATGGTTTCAGGTGGATAAATATGAACTAAGGCAACTAAGTAACCTTTCTGTAACAGTTTGATGCTTTAAGCTCAGCTATAATTATATCCTCTGTGACTGCTTGGACTGCATCTTTACTTGTTTTGCCAGTCCCAATTTGTGATTTTAATATTAATAAATCCTCACACTAGAATAGGCTTACCTGTCAATCAAACCCCAAAATGTATTAATTGCAGGCATTTTACTTCAATTTCAGTAAAAGAAAGTTACTGGGCCTCTTTTCCAAACAATAAGTATTATGTATTGGTAGTCTTATGTGTACTATTTAAAATTTTTAATAGTACACAAGAGTTTTTATGCATTATTGACTTGTACATCACCACATGTATGGCAAACTAATTTATTAAGGTAACAAAAATGCAGCTTAAAATTAATCAGTCCTAATTAGAATTCACAAATTTTACATATCAAAACCAACCTGGTCTTTCATTATCTAAAGAGATTTTTTTGACATTTGTTTCATAAAACTAAACAAAATTTTACATGCATTTCATTTCATTTAAGTTGCATTAATTTTCAACACTTCAACTGCCTGATAAAGTACACCTGAAGTTTCAGAGCAGAAAATGCTATTGTAAAAATACATGTGTCTCTGTTAAACGTTTGTCTTCTGTTTTTTTTTTTTTAATTTTATTTTTTTATTTTACTCCCCCCCCCCCCTGCATAAATTTTATCTGACTGATTGTGTTTATGAATTATAATTATTTGCTGTTACTTATTGATCTGTAATGCACTTAATTGTATTGGTATGTCTGCTTCATTGTGTTTATTTATATATATATATATATATATATATATATATATATATATATATATATGAAGAATTGGATTTACTTTTGAAGGTTTTTATTTATTTAATTAAGGATATACAGTTTTAAAAAGGTTGTGTTGTGTGCCCAACAACCTGAAGTTAAGATCTTCCTCCTTGTATTATGTTGTTTTTTGACCGCCACTTCACAGCCAAACAGAATTCTTAGTAATTTTAATTACAGTACACGTAACAAGGTGCACATTTATTTAGCATGCACATTTAGCCAGATAAACCAGTAAAAATGCTGCACTTAGTTAATTTGGATTGTCATGGGAAATTCTCACTGCTCAAGTTCTGTTCTTTATATAAAGCTCTTTTATAAGGCATGGTAGTCATCTCTACTCTATTTTAAGCAACTTGACTACTCTTCAAAAGATATAAGAGTTAAAAAAAGAAGGCACAGAGTGAGAGATATTTATTCAAATGATTGATTTTGTCTTTTATTTTTATTGTTTTGCAGTATTGTTGCTGAATTGTACGTTCTCTGTAGGTCTTGGCCATGTCCTTTTAATTGCAGATGTTTCTGAAATTTTGATACGCTTCTACCTAACATGCTGTGTACAGAGTTTGGACTGGCAAACACATGATAAATGGTATTTGAATGATAAATTACATTTTATAACTTAACTTGTCAAATTTGTTTTATAATGACTTAAATTGTAAGTTTTCATTGTGTGATCTGTACAGGTTTTATATGTCGGGCAAAAGAATACATTTTTGTACTGCTCTGAAGTAGGATAGTGTGTAAAAAAAGATTAAATAAATGCCTGTGCTTTTGTATTGTGTGAGGGTCTTGCATTTTTAGAAGTAAGAAAATTCCATGAATTCTGTCCCAACTGTAAAAGCCTATTAAATGAGCACAATGTTATACTTGAGTTGTTTCTCCACAGACTAAGTGCAACAATAAAAAAAAACATGGCTCAAATATGGGACTCAACAGAAACAGCTTTACCATGTTCTGTTACTTTCTCTCAAACACTTCTGTAAAGGTTTGACAAACAAGCCACTAAATTATTTTGTTGGGGGACCCATGCCCATCCAGGAGAAAATATTTCAGGCACTGGGCAGATAGACCCAGGGCAGGGTGCCAATCTATCACTAAGCACACCCACAGATTATGTAGGGGCAATTTAGAGCAGTCAATTTACCTTGAATCTATGTTTTTGGACTGTGGGAGAAAACATTGGGAGAACATGGAAACTCCACCCAGATTAGAATGCGAAACTGAATCCCCAGCGCTGAGAGGCGAATGTGCTAATCACTAAGCCACCATACTGCAATAGAAAAGCTATTGTTATTACCCATTACTGTGGTTGCTCATGTCTGTGGTTTACCAGAATTATGTTTAGATTAATCTCTGTTTTCCTCTTTTTCTGTTGGTCTACTTATTAAACTTGTCTTATACAGACAATATACAGACAGTCTTCATTCACTAAATTTATACGTAACACCTTCCAGTCTGGGAAATTACCGATTGAGTGACTTAACAAAGATTCATCACATTAATGCTAAATGCATCAAAGTGATAAATCTTCATAAAAAAGAGCAATAAAATCTGGGCGGCCCATTGGTTTAGTGGTTAGCATGTTCACCTCTCTGTGTGGGAGATCCAGGTTTGAATCCCAATTTGAGTGGAGTTTCCATGTTCTCCCCATATCTGTGTGAGTTTCCTTCCAGTTCTCCAGTTTCATCCTACGGTCCAAAAACCCAGATTTAAGGTAAATTGAATGCTCTAAATTTCCTCATATAGTGTGTTTGCATGTGTCTGTGTGAGTGAGTGTCCCCAGCGATGTATTGGCTTGCTTACTTGGGTGTATCTGCACAGCGCCCAAAATGTTCTCCCCTGGATGGGCATGGGGAACCCCCCTGCGGCCCTAGTAGAGGATTAAGTGGAAGATAATAAATGAATGAACAACAAAATCTCAAATTGATATGGAAGAGGCGGGCAGCACGGTGGTTTAGTGGTTAGCACGTTTACCTCTCCAGGTTCAAATTCTAATCTAGGTAGAGTTTCCATTTTCTCCCCGTGTCCGCGTGGGTTTCCTCCGGGTTCTCCGGTTTCCAGTCCAAAAAAATGGATCAAGTCAATTGAGTTCTCCAAATTGCCCCATACAGAGTGTGTTTGTGTGTGTGAGTGTGTGCCTGTCCTGGGTGCATCTGCCCAGCGCCCAAGACGTTCTCCCCTGGATGGGCATGGGGAACCCCCCCCACCACCCTAATACAGGATAAAGCGGAAGATAATATATGGATATGGAAGAGGCAACTATTAGTGAACTAGTCAACATAATGGACATGAGAGCTAACTCGGTCAACTAAACACACATTGCTAACAGTTGTCACACATTGTGGGGACATAGCATCACCACCGTGTGAGACAGCCACATCCGTCACTTTCTTTTCTCTTGATTGGTTTTCAATGTTTTTTGGACACCACTTCAAAAATGACCCTTACACCAATAGTAAAGTGCTCAGACTGCATATAAGAATAAATACTGTGCACGCTGATGGCTGTTTCTATTGTTGTGCACCAGGTGGCAGTATAAATCTATTGATAAGCACATGTAAACAAAAGGACGCTGCGGAGATGCTCGCCATTCCTTAGAATGAATCAAAAAGTAGGATGTTAAATGCAAGAAATAGCAACAGAAAAAACTTTTTTGGTCAGCTGCACTGAGACGCACATTCCTGCACCAAAGGTATTTAAATATGAATGTTAACTTCAAGCTTTTAAAATGAAAACAGTTAAATGTAAGAGCCAGACATGAAATGTAAGACCTTGGGAGAGTCTTAATCTCAAGATTGTTTAGTCAGTTTCAATTGAAGCAAAAGATTTGAAGCCAAACTATAAATCAAAATATACTTTAGGAACTTGTGAACTGGCAAAAAATGATCATGTTTTTGTTTAACAATTTGCCAGTATTCGTGGCTTAGTGGTTAGCATGTTTGCCTCTCAGCACTAGAGATTCCCGGTTCGAATCCCCATCTGGGTGGAGTTTCCATGTTCTCCCCGTGTCTGCGTGGGTTTCCTCCGGGTTCTCCGGTTTCCTTCCACAGTCCAAAAACATGGATCAAGTCAATTGAATTCTAAAAAATCGCCCCCTATAGAGTGTGTCTGTGTGAGTGAGTGTGTGCCCAGCGATGGATTGGCGCCTTGTCCTGGGTCTCTCTGCCCAGCGCCCGAGACGTTCTCCCCTGGATGGGCATGGGGAACCCCACCGCGACCCTAATAGAGGATAAAGCGGGAGATAATGAATGAATGATTTTTGCAGTACTGGCCAGCTCTGAGGCTCAGGGCAGAAGCCAGCAAATACAGTAGAATTTGATTCTCTGAAAAGCATAAAGCAAAACTCTGATCTGTGCAATTTGTTTTGAAGAGGATATGATCTTGCACCATACAAATTCACTTCTTACAGTGACAATAAACTACATTTGCTTCCTCACACATTTTGAAGTGTTTAAGAGAATCTGTGGCTAACACTCAAGGTTGCTATGTACCACAAATCACCTGCACAGTTTTTATAAAACTCTTGCTATTAAGCTGTTTGGGTTATATGCATAGCACCAATGATATATTATGGTGGATTTCATACTGTTTTGATGTCATTCTTCTCATTATTATACAACTTCGATTATTAAGTTGTTAATTAAAAATGAGACTTTTTTTAAAAAAAACTCATAGATTGATAATAATGCAGATCGGACTGCAATAAACAATGAAAATCAATGTACACCAACCATGCATAACATGGTTGGTGTACATAACAATCTACCCACCTTCCTAATATTCTAGTGTTTTTACTTTTGCTTCCAAAACAGCACTTACCTGTTAAAGCAAGGACTCCACTAGACCTCTGAGGGTGTGACGTTATCAACAAGCTAGCTAGTGGTTTTATTTTGTCGCTAGTACATCGCCTAAATTGCGTAATAGTCCATTTGCATGTATTTGAAGCTGTAGAATAAAGAAATAAAGTTGTTGGAAGGAAAAGTAGGTAAAAATAAATAAATATTTTATTCAAATAAATTTATTTATTCAAAGATTGTCTTCACTGCCTGTCTTACCTCCTCTTTACCACCTGCATGGTAACTGTATCATAGTAACCTGTTGGGCCCACAGGCACGCACATGCACGCGTGATTATCCCACACACTGTGTCTGACTTCATTAGTCACGTTTTCCATTTGTTTATCCCTCTATGCTGACTCATAGCTCCGGTGGTTTGTGACTGCTAATTTTAGCACCCAGTTTCAGCACAAAATTTTTTATCAAATCTGGTGATATGAAATCATGGATGCTATAAATCTATTGCCATATAATTTTCTCTTTAAATATCAGGTAATTCTGTGTACTTTTAGAATGCAGAACAACTCCAGTATTTTGCAAAATTGTTTTTTTCTCTTGATTGTCATTTTTTATAGTGCTTAAACATACTTAAACCTACATTTTCTTTTCACATTAAATTTGATGTGACAGACGTGACAAACATAATATCATAAATAACCAACTAATATAAATTGAATGGGTTGCTATGTCTAAGACATAAAGATAAAAAAAATATGACTGGCCATAGAAACAGCTTTGAATACAATTTATTTAGCCACATATAAGCGAGGACACATTTCTGTATATAAAGATCTTTTGAATTTTGTTTTAGACCTGGTGACATTGTGTAGATATTTAGTGGCTTCTGCCTTTTTAATGAAATACTTGGCCAATTTATGTCATTTTTGACCTTAGTAAATATGTAGACCCAAAGCCATCAGAAAATTAGTTGTAGTTTTTAAATACTTATGTTTTTCTTTAATCACTATAACGCAAATGTACATCAAATGTAGAGTAAAAAAAATATTTCACTTTGTTTGCATTATTAGAATTGCAAAGCAACCAGAAAGCTTTCCTATAACTTTAAAGGTGGTGAAAGTATGATGGGTGTTTTAGATGTGCTTTTAGTTTTACACATTTCCAGACACTCTGATTTGACCCAGTATTGCTTGAACAAGTACTCCATCTTCCAGGAATATAAAACACTTTAATAAATCAATAGGAAAGGCAACGCAAGTTTATTTATAGAGCACATTTTATACCGGAGCAATTCAAAGTGCTTTACAGAGTAATAAAAATAACGAAAGACAATACAATATGATAAAGTCGATACAATAACATACAGTGACAATAAATTTATAGACCTCATAGCCAAGCATCATTTAGGCCTAATTAGGCCTCAAAATATATATATAAGGTCTCAATTTCACAGCACTAACTGGTTAAAATCTTTGTAAAAACTAGTGTCACAATCTATTCACAATAAGACCTACTCAATGCCAAAAGAAAATAACAGAAATATGAAAATCCATGTAGATGTCTTTATATGCACAATACTGCATACTGAATAAGAGGTATACTCATCATATTGTTAGTAATAGGCTACTATAGGAATATATGCTGTCTCTACCATGACAATGAAAACATGAATACAAGGGTTTATGGTTAATTACTTTAATGAAAAAGATGAAATCATGAAGAAAAAAAACAAATATAAGTAGTTTTTTTAATGAAATTTCAATCAGTAATCAATTTTTATTGGGGTATATAATTCAGATTCAGATTTTTCTCTCATTCTTTAATGGTAACACAAAACCAATTTTGTCTCATAACTGTTTTCTGTGATTGATACTTCATAGACAGCTGAGCTAAAGAGAGTGCTGCATGGGAGGAACTGGAGCTTTAATGATCTGGAGAGATGCTGTAAAGAGGGATGAGTTCAGATTCCCTCCTCAGTATTCTTCACATTTATAGGGGCTGAAACCGATAGCATGCCATTGATGCGCATCTATTTGATGAAGTGTCCTGCGCTGCTGTTGCAGGTCAGCATCTGTCAATGGCATTTTGGTTGATTAAGCATGTGAATCCTGTCAGTGATAAAAATAAAAAAAAATTAATAAAAAAACATAGACCAGCAGTGTGTAGGCTCTTTACAAAACCCTCAGTATGCTAGCTGCTGTGTATTAAATGCACATCTTTGTGGTGTATTTGAGTTCAGCTTTTTGATGCAGACACAGGCTTTATGACGCAAAACTGGAGGCTGACGTTATTTAGACTCCTCTTTCTTTTAGGTAAATTTAATGCGCCACTGCCTTAAATGTGTACAGGCAAAATAAGTTTGTGCAAAGTAGATAATAATAATAATACATGCTACATTTTGTTGAAATAATATATTTTTTAGAGAAACAAAAAATAAATAAATCGTTTAAGATGGGCAGTTTCTTATCCATCCATCCCTTTTCTTCCACTTAGTCCTCTACTAGAGTCGCACGAGGGGTTCCCTTTGCCCATCCAGGCGAGAAAGTTTGGGGCGCAAGGCAGCTACACCTAGGACAGGGCTATCTATCACTGGGTGCACACTCACACACATACACACAAACACACTCCACATGGGGCAATTTGAAGCATTCAATTTAACTTAATCCATGTTATTGGACTGTGGGAGGAAACCGGAAAACCCGGAGGAAACCCACATGGACACGGCGAGAACATGGAAACTCCACCCAGATTGGGATTCGAACCGAGAATTCCTAGCTCTGACTACTAAGCCACCGTGCCACCCCGGCGGATTCTTATATATTTTTTGAATTGTACCAATGTGTGATTTCTGACAACAACGATAATAATAAGAAGAAGAAGAGCAGCACGGTGGCTAATGGTTAGCATGTTTGCCTGTCAACACTAGCGTACGAATCCCAAACTGGGTGGAGTTTTCTGCCCAGCACCCAAAAAGTTCTCTCATGGGACCCCCCCCCCACCCCAATTGATGGATAAAAATAATAATATTTAAATGAAATTTAATTCAAATAAACTGCATATTTCAGTTATAATAGCTCTAATATAATGTTAGGTGAGCGCATGTGTACTTTGTAGTAGGTTGTTAGGCCATGCGTTTATTGATGGAGAGCGGAGCCGGCAGTCCTGGAGCGGAGTGGAGTAGAGCAAGTGGGCGGAGATTAATAGCATTTTTGACCTTAGTAAATATCTGGACCCAGAGCCGTCAGAAAATGAGTTATAGATTTTAAATACTAATGTTCTTCTTTAATCACTATAATTCAAATGTACATCAAATAAATGTCTTTCACTTTGCATTATTAGAATTACAAAGCAACAAAGCAACTAGCAAGCTTTTCTATAACTTTAAAGGTGGTATAGGTATGATAGATGTTTTAGATGTGCTATTAGTTTCACATATTTTCAGAAACTTTTATTTGAACCAATATGTTTTTGAACAAGTACTCTAACTCCCAAAAACCCCCAATGGATGGATGGATGAATAATAATAATATTTAAATGAAATGAATAATGGGGAGGCACAGTGGCTTAGTGGGTAGCACGTTCGCCTCTCAGCACTAGGGATTCCCGGTTCGAATCCCCATCTGGGTGGAGTTTCCATGTTCTTCCCGTGTCCGCGTGGGTTTCCTCTGGGTTCTCCGGTTTCCTCCCACAGTTCAAAAACATGGATCAAGTCAATTGAGTTCTCCAAATTGCCCCATATCGAGTGTGTCTGTGTGAGTGTGTGCGCAGCAATGGATTGGCGCCCTGTCCTGGGTGTATCTGCCCAGCGCCCGAAAGTCCTGAATGGGCATAGGGAACCCCACCGCGACCCTAATAGAGGATAAAGCGGGAGATAATGGATGGATGGAATAATGGGGCGGCATGGTGGTTTAGTGGTTAGCATGTTCTCCTCTCAGCGCTAGGGATTCCCGGTTCAAATCCCAATCTGGGTGGAGTTTCCATGTTCTCACTGTGGCCATGTGGGTTTCCTCCGGGTTCTTCGGTTTCCTTCCACAGTCCAAAAACCATGGCCCAAGTCAATTGAATTCTCCAAATTGCCCCATATAGAGTGTGTTTGTGTGAGTGAGTGTGTGCCCAGAGATGGATTCTTCCCTGACGTTGTCCCCTGGATGGGCATGGGGAACCTGAGGAACGTGACCCTAGAGATAGAGGATAAAGTGGAAGATAAAGGATGGAAGGATGAAATGAATAATAATGTTGACATTCCATGCAGGGATGAGCTTTGGCTTAATGGGGAGTAAGACTGCATATTTCAGTTATAATAGCTGTAATAAAGTGTTAGGTGAGTGCACGTGTACTTTGTAGTAGGTTGTTAGGCCATGCGTTTATTGATGCAGAGCAGAGCCTGCAGTCGGTGGAGTAGAGCGAGTGGGCGGAGATTAATAGCTATAACGGCTTCCACTGCAAACACATTGGCGGCATCATTAAAGAAGAGAGGCAGCTCGTAATCACACAAGTTCAGCCGCTTTCCAACAGGCATGGGGAACCCCACTGCGACCCTACTAGAGGATAAAGCGGGAGAAAATGAATGGATGGATGGAATAATGGGGCGCCGTTGGTGGCTTAGTGTTTAGCAGTTCGCCTCTCAGCACTAGGGATTCCCGGTTCGAATCCCCATCTGGGTGGAGTTTCCATGTTCTCACTGTGGCCACGTGGGTTTCCTCCGGGTTCTCCGGTTTCCTCCCACAGTCCAAAAACATGGATCAAGTCAAATGAATTCTCCAAATTGCCCCATATAGAGTGTTTGTGTGCGTGATTGTGTGAGTGAGTGTGTGCCCAGCGACACCACATAGTGTTTGTGTGCTTCTTGGTATGAGTGAGTGTGTGCCTGTCCTGGGTGTATCTGCCCAGCGCCCGAGATGTTCTCCCCTGGATGGGCATGGGGAACCTGGGGAACGTGACCCTAATAGAGGATAAAGTGGAAGATAATAGGTGGAAGGATGAAATGAATAATAATGTTGACATTCCATGCAGGGATGAGCGTTGGCTTAATGGGGAGTAAGACTGCATATTTCAGTTATAAAGGCTCTAATAAAGTGTTAGGTGAGCGGACGTGTACTTTGTAGTAGGTTGTTAGGCCATGCGTTTATTGATGGAGAGCAGAGCCTGCAGTCGGTGGAGTAGAGCGAGTGGGCGGAGATTAATAGCTATAATGGCTTCCACTGCCAAGTACAAAGCAGCTAGAAAGCTTTCCTATAACTTTAAAGGTGGTATTGGTATGATAGATGTTTTAGATGTGCTATTAGTTTCACATATTTCCAGAGACTCTGATTTAACCCAATATTTTTTTGAACAATTACTCTAACTCCCAGAAACCCCAAATGGATGGATGGATGGATGGATGGATGGATAATAATAATATTTAAATGAAATGAATAATGGGGCAGCACGGTGGCTTAGTGTTTAGCAGTTTACCTCTCAGCGCTAGGGATTCCCGGTTCGAATCCCAATCTGGGTGGAGTTTCCATGTTCTATTTGTGTCCACATGGGTTTCCTCCGGGTTCTCCGGTTTCCTCCCACAGTCCAAAATCTTGTATCATGTCAAACGAATTCTCCAAATTGCCCGATATAGAGTGTGTCTGTGTGAGTGAGTGTGTGCCCAGCGATGGATTCTTCCCTGACGTTCTCCCCTGGATGGGCATAGGAAACCTGGGACACGTGACCCTAGAGATAGAGGATAAAGTGGAAGATAATGGATGTAAGGATAAAATGAATAATAATGTTGACATTCCATGTAGGGATGAGCGTTGGCTTAATGGGGAGTAAGACTGCATATTTCAGTTATAAAGGCTCTAATAAAGTGTTAGGTGAGCGCACGTGTACTTTGTAGTAGGTTGTTAGGCCATGCGTTTATTGATGGAGAGCAGAGCCTGCAGTCGGTGGAGTAGAGCGAGTGGGCGGAGATTAATAGCTATAACGGCTTCCACTGCGAACACATTGGCGGCATCATTAAAGAAGAGAGGCAGCTCGTAATCACACAAGTTCAGCCGCTTTCCAACAGAAGACTGCTGATTCTGGACTTTTGAACCCGATTCTCGCCTTGGCCACCTCTTAAACCGCCACCCTGAAGTTCATCGTTGTGATCCTGGCCGCCGGGATGGTGGCGTTTGTCGGCGCAGTGATCTGCATCATCGCCGCGGTACACGGCGGCTCCTCTCCGGCAGCGGCGGCCGCCGCGCAGACGCTCGCCGACAACCAGTCGCTGTCTGCCTCCACCGGGGTTCTCACGCTGCCGACAGGCTCGGTGGCGCGGGCTGGAGCCATAGACGCTCTGCACGGCGGCGGAGAGCGAGGCAGCCTCGAACCCCCCACATTCTACGGGATAACAGGGGTGCGCACGGGTTCCAATGGCGGCGAGCAGCAGGTGACGGTCAGCCGACTGATCTGCACCCCGGTTCCAGCCGGAGAGTGCAAGCCGAAGAGCTTTCAAGCGGACGACCAGTCGGTGTACGCGGGGGGCAATTGGGAGGATCTGCGCGCCGCTGCCGAGGAGCTCCGGCGCACCGTGGAGCAGCAGGAGGAGGAGATCCGCGCCGAGCAGCGCACCATCCGCGACCTCTCCGGGAAGCTGACCGCCTGCGAGAGCGGCATGCATCGCGGTGTGGCGTTTCGGGCCGTCGGCCGAGGAGAGAGAGACGAGCTTATGATGCAGGACGACGCTGGACCTGCAGGGCTTACCGTGCTGGAGCTGGAGAAAGCCATCATGAACATGATGGAGCGCATTGAGAAACTGGAGGTACAAAGCCAAACAACCTGTTCCTTTACAATAGTTTGAGGATCGGGAAATAGTAAATATAAATACAAAACGATACATTGCGCTAAAACATGAAAGTTTGCGCTGCTTGAAGTTCTGTTATCCTTATAAAATGCAAAGACCAAGTGTAAAGTTTCACAGAAAAAAAAAGATTAACGAGGATCCATCCATTATTGGGGGGGGGGGGGGCGTCCAGGGGATAACGCTTCAAGCGCTGGCCAGATACACCCAGGACAGGGTGCCAATCTCTCGCCTGGCACACACTTACTCACACACTTTATCTGGAGCAATTTCATTCATTCATTCATTATCTTCCGCTTATCCTCTATTAGGGTCGCGGTGGGGTTCCCCATGCCCATCCAGGGGAGAACGTTTCGGGCGCTGGGCAGATAGACCCAGGACAGGGCGCCAATCCATCGCTGGGCACACACTCACTCACACATACACACTCTAAATTGGGCAATTTTGAGAATTCAATTAACTTGATCCATGTTTTTGGACTGTGGGAGGAAAC
>JAFMOD010000577.1:290778-302489 GCA_019802435.1 Corydoras maculifer | reverse complement strand
ATTCATTCATTCATTATCTTCCGCTTATCCTCTATTAGGGTCGCGGTGGGGTTCCCCATGCCCATCCAGGGGAGAACGTTTCGGGCGCTGGGCAGATAGACCCAGGACAGGGCGCCAATCCATCGCTGGGCACACACTCACTCACACATACACACTCTAAATTGGGCAATTTTGAGAATTCAATTAACTTGATCCATGTTTTTGGACTGTGGGAGGAAACCGGAGAACCCGGAGGAAACCCACACAGACAAGGGGAGAACATGGAAACTCCACCTAGATTGGAATTCGAACCGGGAATCCCTAACGCTGAGAGGAGAATGTGCTAACCACTAAGCCACCGTGCCATCCTGATTGATAAGTATTATGATTATTATTAATATTTGTATAACTATAGGTGAAATATTACACTTTAAATTGCAAAATATACAAATGGATAGCAATAGGACAGATATGTTATGTGAACGTACAGTCAGGGCAATAAGACAGATAAAGTTCAAAGTGCATAACAGCAATCAAATTCAACATATATTACATGTTATTTAAGCAAATGATGTTAAAGCAGTTAACAGACTGGTTGAAATAGAAGCAGCAGATCTATTAAATGTCTGATTCTTAACATGTGATTTATGCTTGTCTCACACTGGAACAACCCTATTTATATACTCCACTTGTAGATGGTTATTATATGGGCTGAGATAGAGTCCTGCTGTTCTCATAATCATGCTGGAGTAGTTCGCCACCTCAATTCTGCCTCCCAGCTGCTCATTTCTGCTGCTCTCATGCAGCTCGCTTAGAGAGATTTACAGCTCTGCGCCAGAAACTCTGCACTCTGATAGGCTACCGGCAGAAAAGTCACAGCAGTTTCATCTTCTCTCGCTGGAAGGGACTTAACCAGGGGGAGTCTGTCTTTTCCTGCATCAATAACACTTGTTTTCAATAATGAGAGTGAATTTCTCACACAGCAATACCTCTAGTGAGGAACTGTGTGTGCGTGTGTGTGTGTGCACACGCGCTTGGTTGTTTGTGTGTGTATATGTGTGTGTGTGTGTGTATATGTGTGTGCGCACACGCGCTTGGTTGTTTGTTTGTGTGTGTGCCTGTGTGTGAGTGCCTTTGTGAGTGTGTGTATGAACAAAAAGAAAAAATACATTGGCTTTAAACGAATCAATTTTTTTTAATTAAATCTCTTAATACTAATACCTTATACTAAAAACATCAAAGTGTCTTACCTCTATCACTTAATTCATAATTATGTAATCAACATATAAGTGATGTGTAGAGTTATCTTTAATTTAAGAGGTTTATTTAAAATATTGCATACATGCAAAAAATTGCAAACTTACAGTTATGCATCATCTTAATTTTCAGAGGCTTAAAATTGCATAAATGTTAAAGTAGATGTTACCAGATGTGGATTGATCTCTTGTTATTTTATGACAATCTGAATGAGATAATAGATCCTAAGATAATTCAATTCAGAAACATCAAAATACCTTAAAGACAGCAGAAGATAGTTTTAATTTGGTAGTATTTAGGTTTTCAAGCAGTAATTTCCAAAGTTTATGAACTCTTTAAAAGTTTTTATTTATGTGCATACATTTGATCTAAAACTCAAAAAAGACATAACATAGAATAAAAATGTATCTAACAAATGAGACAAAAATATAAGACTTTGATTTTTTTTTATTAATTGAGGAAATTTCTCAAATATTAAATATTTAGAGGTGGCAGAAGTAAGGGAACCTTTAGGAATAGAAAATAATAGCTAATAGTCAGTTGGTTTTTAATCAGACAATAGGCAGAAAATTAAGTGAGTGGGTCCCTTCTTTAATTTAATTTAAAAACAGGGATCTATCGAAGTCTGATCTTCACAACATGTTTAACAAGATTCTGTAGACCTCAGAAGAGATGTTAATGCTGGAAATGTCTGCATAATTTGGAAAGTTTTCAAATAATGTCAGGCCATTGTTCTGAATATTATTTGTGCTTGAAAATGTCTATGGTTTATGTATCATGTAGTCAGTATGTTCTGATATGCTTTCATCAATCACTAGCAAACACAATATCCCCTTACTACACCTAAAGACCCACCTGTGACTTACCAGATGTTTTATTCATGAAGCCTAGAGTAACCTACAAAAAACATCTGGGTCATAATATGCCATCTTATTATTAAAAGCAATGGGTATATTGTTATAGCAATATTCCAGCCGGTGTGATCACAAAGTAAGGACACCGCATCGAAAAACAAGATTATGTGCCTGGGGTGATAAAATGCAATAAAATGCAGTGTTGATGCTGGTATAGTGTTTCTTTGCATTTTAATCCAAAATAATGTTGCAGTGGAGTTGTCTAAAAATATAAATATGTAATTTTTTGCATATCATGACAAAAAACAAAACCTTGTATAGCCAATTGAATTACAATAAAAGTGCTGGAGTGGAAGTCAATAACAGTATTTGAAATCTATTGTATACAGGCAGAAATGGTGCCATTGGTCCAACTGCCCAGTGTGCCAACCCCATCGGCTCACAACAAGACACAAGTGGTGCAGAAAGGCAAAGGCCGGGTGTCAAACAGTATGACGATGCAGGGAGTTGCAGCACAAAGGAAAGTGGAGGATTTGGAGAGAGAGCTAAAGCGAAAGATGAAAGTGCTGGAAGAAGAAAGAATAGCAATTCGCAAAGAAACACAAAAACATCAACAGCACATTGATCATGGACTGGATGCTGTGCACCAGCGCTTAAGCAGCCTTGAACAAGGTTAGTGTAACATGTGAGCTCATGATTAAAATGTTGTATTATAAATAATATTGTTTATTTATTAATTCATTCAATTTTTATTTTTGTAGACAGGTTGTCTATCAATCAACATTTACTCAATAAATTTAGTATCTTTTTTCTTGACAAAAACACACATACACTGGAAGAAAATACAAACTTAAGACTATTGTGCTTATTAATTATTATTATTATTATTATTATTATTATTATTATTATTATTATTATTATTATTATAATTAGATTGATAGTCGTGGTCATTTGTCAGTGCACCATACTGTACCTTCCTGCATTTGTTTAATTAAAAGCTGATAATTGGGGATATTAAATGTTATAACAACTGTATATTAATATAATCTTTATGTATTTGACTTGAGCACACAGCTCACACGTTGACAACAGCAGTCCAGCCAAACATCTTCCATTTAAATTTTAGTTTCTCTGGTAACACTCATCAGCCACTTTTAATTTTAAGTATTTTAAGGCTGGTTCAAAGCAGTGGAGAGTAATGTGTTTGTCTGGCATTTGACTAACTGTGACTAAAAAATCAATGGCATCAATTAAGATCAGTGACTCATTTTCTTAGACGTGCTTGATGAACAGATGTAATGTGAGAGGAGGTAAGTGACACAGTTGTGTGTCATTTCAAAAATTAAAAAAACATTTTTTCACCAAAACATTAGAGCTACTTGAACACCTTCTAAAGATTATATAAATAAAAAGGTGAATACTATACATGAAAAATCAGATGAAATATTTCTATTTTTACTGAATGTAATTACACTGATATTTGTTTACAAAGATAACCTTATAAATATTGTCGAAAGTTTTGTGTGTGTGTGTTCTCCCTAAATAAATCCACATGTTGCTTCAAATACCACAACATTTGTCATAGTTTCTCTTTCAGACCCTGTGAAGGTTTATAAAAGCAATAAGGCAATTGAGGGCATGAATTATTAGGAATAAATCATGGGAAAGAGGTGTTATGAGGAGGTTATATTTATTTCCTATGATTTATTCACAGTAATACACAACCTTGAGTGCATAATTGCTTTTATAAAATAGTGACAAGCACACTATTAAAAAAACATGGTTTGATTCATAATTGCATTCATTAAAAGCAAAATTGATGATAAACTGATGTTGTGCGACGTATACTACCGATTTTCAAAGTAAACCTGATCACTGAGTAACAGGTTTCCAGTTTATCTAATGATCAAATACTTACAAATTACAGAATGCAGTTTATTAAAAAATGAAAACATACAAAAAATAATATATATAGTATATCACACATTAATACGAATGTGAAGTGGTCAGAGCTTTGCATTATTGTCAATAATGTCACGGCTTGACAAAGGACTACTAAAATCTACCTGTTTTATGAATATTCTTTACAACCACCAAGAAACTGCTCGAGTTGTCTCAACACCTTTACATGGTTCGAGAAGCAACATCAGTTATTGATGGAAAGTGTATTTTGTGCTACTATGCTCAGAGAAAACATATTTAGGTAATGTAGAAGTTGTTTTGTTTGGTGGTTTTTTGTTTACTTATTTGAAAAACCCATAATCCACCAAAAAGCAACCAATCCGTGTATATTACGTTTACGTAATTTGCAAAAAACATCATCACAAACCCGGGGCGAAAAGTGTCCTCAATGCCCCTCTTTTTTCACTAGATCCATCTGTGCATCGATTTTTGAATAATAGCTGGTGTCTAGAAATAGGAAATTGATGGCATTCACACATGAAAATTAATTGTATTTAAGTTATTGTGTGTGAAAAAAAAAAAAGTCTGTGTGGCAAGTGTCTACAGAAACCACATAAATAATAGAAGACTAGAAAGCTGTGTTGCTTTATTTTGTATTGTAACAACAAAGGCTGTGTTTTAGTTCTATCACTGCCTGCCATATCTTCATTTTGCTCCTACAAAGTCTTATCAAGATAATTTAGTTATGGTAAATTGGGTAACACTTGTTCATATACTCGGGCTTATTGCTAAGTTCCCTTGTGCTGATAGGGTTGCACGTTATTACAAATCTGTACTTTATGCTTTATGGAGGATAAAACATAAAAAACAAGCATCATAGGTCACAACAGCATTGCATGCAATGAAAACATTTCACCCATTATCATGTGCATATTTAAAATATTTGCAATATTGTAATTAGTTCAATTGGCTAATTCCTAATTTATTGAGATGTGCATTTCTGTAAAGGATAAATGTATTATAGGGCTGTATTTCTTATTCAATAGATACAATATAAAATTAAACCTTTGTTTTTATTGTGTCTTAATGGCATTGATTGTGATTATTTTGGGTTATTATAAAGGGATGAAGTTTTAAAATATTTAGGAATGTCATTTTTTTTATTCTCATAGACTAAACATACTGTATTATGGAATTCTGTGTTCTTAGGTCTTTCTGAAAATAGGTTTCCAGAGGGTTACAGACTCTCCTTTCCTCTGAGGAGCAGCTCAATGTATGCTGTGGTAAAGAGAGTCATCCCTTCTCTACATGCTCTCACATTCTGTATGTGGCTCAGACCTATGCAGGGCATTCTGGGAACTGCAGTTTCTTATGCAGTGTCTGAGGAACCACATGAGCTTGTGTTTCAGCAGCTGGTTCATGGCCCCATTGAGCTCATCATTAAAAATGAGGTACAAACCATTTTTTTTACTACACAGCATTAGTTAATGAGCTAAAATGAACTTTGTTTTTGTAGATCCAGAAAAATAAAAACTGTAAAGACTTGCAGGATTAACAGTATTGATTTATTATAGTAAATGTTACTGTAGTATCTTATTATGACATTCAATTTATCGAACATGGCTTATTTTGTTTGTGGAGCGCAAAATCAGGCCATGTCTTTAACATCAGTATCTGACAGTAGTGGGCTAACCTTTACTTCACTTATTCATCCTTATTATTATGTCTAAAAAAGTATATTAGTGCTTTTTATTTAGTCATTCATAAATGTATTCTTATTTATTCTATCTCTTTAATGCTTACAACTACGTCCTCTGTGCTATTAAACAGATGTAAACGATAGTTATTGCTTTGATACTAGAGCAATATGTAACAATTCAAAGGAAATTTAAATAAACAATAAATTGTTAATGTCAGTGTTGTATTATGTTCCTCATGAATTACTGATTACTTTAGTTAAATCTAAATTAATAAGTTAATAATATCATTAATAATGTTCTGTTTTGTGCTTTATATCAGTAGGACGATATTAACATTCTTGTTAGAGCTGTAATTTGTGCCTTGCTCTAGGCTATGTAACCTCAAAATTAAAGCATAATGGATACTCGAGCGACTCTCTGGCACACCGCAGGCTATCATAATAATGTTTGAATTTGGAATCAATTTTATATCCCTTAGTGCAATGTCAAAAAATAGATGTTGATGAATTATTGAAGGCAGCTTAATCCAAAGTATTTTTTTCCTCTTGCAGGTGGCACAGTTCCACCTCAACCTGACCGTTGGTACCTGGCAGCATGTTTGCATCATTTGGAACAGGAGAGGGGGAATGTGGCATGCCTATGTGGGAGGGAAGCTGAAAGGTGAAGGGAAGGACCTAGCAATCCGGCACTATATCCGGTCTGGAGGAACACTCATTCTTGGCCAGGAACAGGTGAGTCATACTTGGCTATTGCACAGGACCACTAGGCTTTTACTGTGAATAATAAAAATAATTCATTCATTCATTCATTATCTTCCGCTTATCCTCTATTAGGGTCGCGGTGGGGTTTCCCATGCCCATCCAGGGGAGAACGTCTCGGGCGCTGGGCAGATAGACCCAGGACAGGGCGCCAATCCACCGCTGGGCACACACTCACTCACACATACACACTCTAAATTGGGCAATTTTTGAGAATTCAATTAACTTAATCCATGTTTTTGGACTGTGGGAAGAAACCGGAGAACCCGGAGGAAACCCACGCAGACACGGGGAGAACATGGAAACTCCACCCAGATGGGGATTCGAACCGGGAATCCCTAGCGCTGAGAGGCGAATGTGCTAACCACTAAGCCACCGTGCCGCCTAATAAAAATAATAATAAATCAAATTTATTTACATTAACTATTATCATAGGATTTGTTAACTTCAATGTAAACAGTTGCATTTTACTACATCGCATTGCATTCTAGGTGTAATGTCATTTTATTTAGGGCATGGTAGCTCAGTGGTTAGGGCATTGGGCTATCAATCTGAAAGCTGGGGGTTTGAATCCCAGGTCCACTGAAGTTACCAATGTGGCTCCTTGAGCAAGACCCTTAACTCTCATTGCTCCAGGGATGTTGTGATGAACCCTGTGCTTAACTTGTAAGTCACTTTGGATAAAAGCATCTGCTAAATGACCAAATGTAATGTAATGTAAATGTATTTATATTTTTATAAAATATAAACATTATTGGTGGCACGGTGGCTTAGTGGTTAGCACGTTCACCTCTCAGCGCTTGGGATTCCCAGTTTGAATCCAAATCTAGGTGGAGTTTCCATGTTCTCTCCATGTCTGCATGGGTTTCCTCCGGGTTCTCCGGTTTCCTCCCACAGTCCAAAAACATGGTTGAAGGTCAATTGAATTCTCCAAATTGCCCCATTGCCCACTCACAATTGTGTTTGTGAGTGAGTGAGTGTGTGCCTAGTCCTGGGTCTATCTGCCCAGCGCCTGAAACGTTCTCCCCTGGATGGGCATGGGGAACCCCACCGCGACCCTAATAGAGGATAAAGCAGAAGATAATGAATGATTGAATAAACATTATTGTTTAATTTAATCCAATCTAGTTTCCATGCGTGAGAATTTTCTATTTTTTATCCTCAAATACTCAAGAAGAGTGCTTCCTCATTCATACTCACAGCTTCAGCCATTTCTTTTAATCAGCTCAGCTGGGTGTGCAGAGAAAGGCCACACTTATCACTTCCATGGTCTCATAGTGGATTTTTCAACCACGAAGTTCTAAAAGACCACCATAACCCTAACCAGATAGTATGGTTAATAGATGGTCAGGGGTAACGACTGTAATGTTCTCAGGCAAACCAGAGGCACTGCTTAAGACTAGAACATGAATTTTCTGTTCCAAGCACTGCAGTATTGAGTTATCCTAAATAACCTTTTCTCAATAAAGTCTCAATAAAGATTGTAGATATTTCTAAGTATATACATTTACAGTTAACTTAATCAACACAAATCAATTTTGCATGGTTTCTTCCAGAATTCGATGGGCGGACTTCGTTTTGAGGCAACACGTGGTCTGCTTGGGGACCTCTCTCAGTTTAACATGTGGGATCGGCCACTAACTCATGCAGAACTCTTTGCTTTGGCTCACTGCAGCACAGGCATGCTGGGTAATATTGTCCCCTGGACCAGTCGGGAGGTACAAGTGTTTGGAGGTGTCAACAAAAAGCCCGCTGAGCACTGCAGTCACCACACTAGTGTGCAACAGTGATTTGTTACCAGAAGATTACTTAGAGTTAGTGGAATTGGGGCTAATTTGTATAAGATGAAGTCAGGTGAACGTATTTTGTGATATGCAGTTTAACTGAAGACTCTGTTTGTAAGTACATAGACATATTAAGTTAAAAAACATTGAAGTTTTTGGTACGTTCCTAATGCTTACATCTGCTTACCAAAATAAGGTTGCTTTTACACATTAATGCTGTTTTTGCGATGACAAATAACACATTAACCCTGTGACTCCATCGGTCTTACCTCTCAAATTAAAAACTGATATAGCATAGAAAAATGACCTCTATATACTTAACAGCAGTATGCATAAATATACAGCTTAATTCCTCTCACTGATATTTATTGTGCCCATGTGAATGTAAAACAAAATTAATCAATTCATAACAATAAAGTAAAAAAAAATAATTCTAACAGTATCAGGTAATAAACAACTTGCTAACTATTGGATTTCTGAAATGTTTAAGCATCATTAATCTTATTTAAGATTAAAATCAAGTTGATTTATACAGACTACATGTGCATTTAAACAATCAGATAACTACCAAATAAATGCATACATGGTTAAGTAGAGGTGCATGTATGCACACCTAGTGCCATAATTTACTTTACTGAGATTCTGTAACTATCTTTCAATTAAATAAATGTGTTTAATATTGTTAAAACCTATTGCCTGAAATTAAAATATTTTTACATCCTAAACTTTTATTTACTACACACCTGGTTGCAAGAAAGAAAACAACAGAGGGGTTTCTTTATTTTATTAAAGTCATATGATATGATATCTTTCTGTCCGCCTTGATTGGTATTATTTGTATTATTTGTATGAGTTGTTCAAAATATAATGCCCCGTATTTTTTCTCTGAATTTATTCATTTAATGGAATTAAAGTGAAATTTAAGTTGAAATTTTGGGACAATATAAATAAATGTTTATGGTGCAAACGCTATGTTTCTACATTATGCATGGTTGGCCATTTTGACAGCTCTCTACAGCTCTTCCATCTGAGTCACATTATAAGCATTAAAAGGTAAACTTTGCTAACTGAAAAAATGTGGAGCATTATATTTTGAACGAAATGTTATTTTTTATTATTATACAGTACATTGTTGTTGCTATGATTATTTATAGTGAAATTTGTCATTATGTAAGCAAAAATCTTTCATATTCTACCTTCAGCTAATTTAAAACTGGATCTACACTTGTTTAGATTGCCTTTTAATGTCTTGAGAGTTTGTATGAAGAACAATAATGGGTAATACTGTGCATCTAGTTTAATACATACTATATGTAAATAAAGTTTATAAAGGACAATACGTAAAATAAGAAATAAGTAAAACAATGAAAAAATTCTAATACAAGTATAAAAAAAAGTAATGCAGTTTTAAAATAGAATAATTTAACATGCCGGCAGCACGGTGGCTTAGTGGTTAGCACGTTCGCCTCTCAGCACTAGGGATTTCCGGTTCGAATCCCCATTTGAGTGGAGTTTTCATGTTCTCCCCGTGTCCGCGTGGGTTTCCTCCGGGTTCTCCGGTTTTCCTCCCACAGTCCAAAAACATGGATCAAGTTAATTAAGTTCTCCAAATTGCCCTATATAGAGTGTGTTTGTGTGAGTGAGTGTGTGCCCAGTGATAGATTGGCGTCCTGTCCTGGGTGTATCTGCCCAGCGCCCGAGACGTTCTCCCCTGGATGGGCATGGGGAACCCCACCGCGACCCTAATAGAGGATAAAGCGGAAGATAATGAATGAATGAATTTAACATGCCCTGAAGGTCACAAAATATTTTTGTCCAAACTGTTTTGCCAAAAGACTCAAATCAACTTAACTCAATTTTATTTATAAAGCATTTTAAAACCGACAACGGCCATAACAAAGTGCTGTACAGTGTTAAAACTTAAAATTATAAAATAACAAAAATGCAAATAAGTAATGAAACAATACATCAAGTAAAACACTAAAAGGCTATTAAAACCAATGTAAAATCATGGTGTATTAAAAGCCGAAGAGTAAAAAAAATAAAAAGAAATAACCTTTAAACCTGAAATTGCCAGAAAAAAATGCATTCATCTTGCATATAACAAATAATATAATTAGGGTAATAATTTGAAAAAAGCCCTATCCTCCTGTTCAAGACACATGTTTAGACCATGTTTGATTTACAAAAGTAGAAAACATTTGTATTTAAGTTTTATATTTCTGAATTAATTCCTAATATATTTAACAGTATAAAACTAATCAGTGTACAATCCTGACTTTTGCATTCAAGCTTAACACTGGATTAGTTTGTGTATATTCTCTATTCTAACCACAAAGATTGGAAAATGCAAATTTTAAAGAAATACTAAAATGTTCCTTTCTGTTTCTGGGGGAGACTGGGTGCTTTCCAGTCAAAAACTCTGTATTATCATGACCAATGTTTCATCAAAAAAAAAACAAAAAAAAAAACATGAACACTATTACATTCACCTATGTTTACAGCTTAGAAACCGCAGATAAATCATCAACGTTCTTTGTTCTTAAAGGGTTTTAGAAGGTGCTCCGTAAAAATATTTCTGACATAGCATAAATAGGCTTTAAACTGTTCAAGCCCCAAGCCTTTTTAATGCAGTGTGTTCCACTATGCCTTGTTTATATTTGTGAAATACATTTTTTGTGAACTTGACAAAAATATACATTCCACCTTCTTCGATTTTGAAATCGTGAGATTGAATTTGGATTGCACCATGCAGTCTATTGTACATCTCTATTTGTAGGAACTGAAGTCTGTTATATAAGCAGTATATTATTTATACTGGAAAGCTGTAGGTGAAATGATCCTGGAACTTCAGCAAGTAATAGAATATGTGACTCTGAGAGAAAATATTAATGTTGGTTTGCATTATTGATATTGTTGTTAATGGCTAAATAAAACTGGCAGCAGCATGCAGTAGCATGAGGGGGGAAAAGTCAGCTGGACTGAAATGACCTAATATCGATTGCTCAGTTATATATGCCCAGTGTATTCAACATTACTTTTATGTGAATTTTATCACTGTCCAGATGTTGGTAAACTGATTTTCTTTTTCATTTGTACAAACTCACCTATGTAAACACTGTGATGACTTACTTGTTGTGTACATAAAATAACTTATGCAAAAAAATAACATTGACTTGATTTGAAAGCTACATAGTAAGGCTATAATAAGAAGGTTTAACATTACAGTGAGCAGTAAATTGACTTTATTCTTACTTATCTCAGCCTTTCCTTTATTCCTTGCTTTCATGGCCTTGAAGTAAGAGTGCAAACGACATAGACATTACGATTTAACTCCATTATAATATGATTGTAACTGTTTCTGTTACTAAGCAACCATTTCATTCCATAATAAAATAAAGGCAAGTGCATCAAAAGCATTTGGCAGCACAAGCATGCTGGGGAAAAAAAGCTTGTTATACCAGCTGGGCCCTGAAT
>JAFMOD010000577.1:261081-283257 GCA_019802435.1 Corydoras maculifer | reverse complement strand
TTTTTTTTTTTTTTTTTTTAAAGATGGTGATATGTCATTCTTAATAAAGTTTTTTGGGTATTTATGTAATGATTTTACAAAAGTGAATAAGCGTCTTTTAGAGACAAAATAAGTTATTAGGATAAGTGAAAAAAACATGGTAAATTGATGGAAAAACCCAAAGATCTACCAATCTAACATAAGTATCTTCTGTTAAAACCTTATATCTCCAGTTTCTGAACTGCTGTTTAATAATTGTATTAGAACTGGTTTATAAAAAAAAAAAACATGTTCTCAGTTATCACCATTTACAAACTCTGTCTTTATAGGTTTGAAGAGTACTTTACGCTACGTCTATACTAATACATGCTCATTTTAAAACCTATTCCATGTCTACTCCTGACCTTTAGACTATCGTGATTTGGGACTTTATTTCTACAGCTTGCAATAGTAACATTGGAGATAGCAAATAGCCGTTGGTGTTGTATCTCTCAGTGCACTTAAAGTGCCAGTTCCAAGCCTGAACAAAAAAGAGGGTTGCATGAGGAAGGTCACACTGCCAATATGAATAGGCAGATCTTGATTCTATGAAGAACATTATATAAATGGCAAAAAAAGATAAAGATCTCTTGTAAATGAGTTTAATAGACAATATTTGTTTGGAGATCAGGCATGACATAGACATAGTCTTCAGGCATCACATAGACTTTGATCTATTCAGTTACCAGTACATCTTACATAATGTGTTGATGAGCCAAATGGATTCGGAAGGATTTCTGCAAGTAATGCCAAGATTCCTCAAGGAGTTTTATAAACTTAAAATCTTTAAAAAGTGTTAAAAGGGTTTTAAGCAAATAGATACTGACTGTATGTTTAAGTAGCCTTAAAAATATACCTCAAATTTTTAATAGGTACTTATGCATTGTATATCAATGTAAAACTGTTCATTAGCAACTGATATCATAAAACTAAGCTTTAAAACATCAGCAGTGTTAAATTTAATGTGCACTCTAAGTTTCTTCAGCATTAATAAATTCCTAAAATTGGTTTGGATTAAAGCCAATGTTTGCCTAAATGTAGCACTTGGGTATGATGTTGATCATCTGCAGTAGCATCACACTTTATGTCTTTAAAGGTCTTTATGTCTCATCCTATCTTAGTCATTACATACATTTTTCTAGACTGGTCGGTAAGCACACCATACTCATCCAATTGTCTATTTTTCTTTCTTTTCTGAACTGATGCTGAATTCGGTAATGTGTTTTCATGTCTTCTCTCATTCACATTCTTGCTCTCAGAGTGCAGCCAGAATGATCAAGGAATCCATGGATAAGAAGTTCGGGAGTTCCTGGCATGTGGTCATCGGTGAGGGATTTGGCTTTGAGGTGACCCACGAAGTAAAGAATCTGCTCTACATGTTCTTTGGTGGCAGTTTGGCAGTGTGCGTATGGAAATGTTCCTAGCACTGATCTCAGTCCAGCCTTTTTTCAACCTCCTTATATATTTACAGTCAGCTTCAGAATTGTTTGGCACACCTGGCAAACGCGGGGCAAATAAGATTCTCAAAATCCTCTTGACCTCAAATTTTAGGAGAATTAAATGATTTAGATCTGGATTTCTGACATCCTTTCTAATAACATTTCTTTCCCCATTTGACCAGAATATGCCAGTAATTCTGGAGCTGACCCAACATTCACAGTACTGTCTCAGCTATGCAGAACTTTTCTATTTGTCTTAAGTGTGCACATGTGAGATGCTGTATGGTTTGACTGTATGTCTGAGAAACTAAAAAAACTAAGCTGACCCTTTGTAGTTCACCTGATAATCATCAGAATGGTTGCTGTTTTCTAATCCAACAGGTGATCAGGATGTGTCTTTTCTCAACTACTTTACTAACACATGTTACATCAGTTTTCCGATGTTCACTGTAGCATTAATTGAAAACACTGAATGACCACAGAGAGAATTACTATTCACCGAACCAAGTCACGTCTGTAATGTGTCTCTGTAGCGCCATTGTCACTCACAAATCTGCCTGCTGTTGTCTTTAACTCCAGGTCCTTCATGATTTTGTCATGTGCATTATTATGAGGAACAGTGTCTTGGTTGCTTTGCACCTACTTTATTTTGTTGAATTATTCATTGTTTTCTGTTTTGTCCCTTCTGGAGTCATTTCTCTTGGCTGACAGTAATCCATCCTTCATGGAGCTGTCATGAAATCTGTTTTAGACCACTTTCTTTCTAATCATGCTGTTCTTTTGTTTTAAATCATATGGTAAATGCCCTGGCATATTTTTCTCTGCTTTTATTTTTTACACCAAACCAGCATTTTTATGAAGTGTCCTCCCTGTGAGAACTTGAACAGTAGTGTCAATTTTTTTTAAATAAATAAAAAATGTGAAACATATTCTTGATTAGTGTTGTTTAAAATAAAATAATTTTTTTAGCTGGGAGGTTTTGCACAGTTGTTTTTTTTTTTTTTTGGTTGGCCTGATTTAAATCTCTCCTTTGCCTTGCTTCTAGCAGTTACTAAAGATACGGGATATTGCTTGGAAGTGGACACAAATAAATCCCAGCTGTTTCAATCTGTCAATGTTGAGCTACCCGAAAGCCATTAACCCTTAAGTCCTGTGGGCTCTACACAATTAATTAAAGTCTTTTATAGTGTGCAGGCCCAATGCAGAGCCAATGGCAAACCTTACATTAATGAAATTCATCAGGACAAAAATGGTTTTCTAAAGCTCAACCCTCTATGGGACTTTTAAAAAATATTTACAGACCTGCAATCAATCAAATCATGCTTTAAATCTATCACATGACTTTCACTTTAGCCAATAAAACAGAAGAGATCTGTCATGTGACCAATCTTTTTGGTATCCAGGGAAAGTAAGTGAGAGTGCCATGCTTTGGGTTGCATGGTACATGGATGCATTTATTCATTCATTCATTATCTCCCGCTTATCCTCTATTAGGGTCGCGGTGGGGTTCCCCATGCCCATCCAGGGGAGAAAATCTTGGGCACTGGGCAGATAGACCCAGGACAGGGCACCAATCCATCGCTGGGCACACACTCACTCACTCACACAAACACACTCTTATAGGGGGCAATTTGGAGAATTCAACTGACTTGATCCATGTTTTTAGACTGTGGGAGAAAACCGGAGAACCCGGAGGAAACCCATGCAGACACGGGGAGAACATGGAAACTCCACCCAGATGGGGATTCGAACCGGGAATCCCTAGCGCTGAGAGGTGAACGTGCTAACCACTAAGCCACCGTGCCGCCTGGATGCATTTACATTTAGTCATTTAGCAGACACTTTTATCCAAAGCGACTTACAAATGAAAAAATCACAAGTCAGTAGTTAGAAAGAAAACCAACTATACTGATCCTTTTATGATGCTATGCCTCCCCCCCCCTCCCATTTTTTTTTTTTTTCCATACAGCAGGTGTTTATTAAAAAGATGCGTCTTCAGTAGTTTCTTAAAACTGCCTAGTGACTCTGCCTGCAATGGTAAGTTCATTTTGGGGTAAGAATTGAAATTAGATCTCTTCCTTAAATGTGTGCATTTAGCTTGGTATGTTTACTAAATGGTTTACTCATTGTAACTGTAGTTTAATCAAATTAAATAGTCGATTATTTATGTGTCTAAAAAGGCAGAGCTTAGTCTGAGAGCTTCTGACCCAAAATGCTTGTAAGCAGGGGTCAAACGGTCACCTGAAACATCACTTATCAGGTACACCCAGGAGAGGACGCCAATCCATCACTGGCCACACAGTCAATATGGGGCAATTTGGAGAACTCAGTTGACTTGACTTGTCCACTTACGCTTCACATCCAAGAGAAACTGTGTATAGAGGATTTTAATACAAGAATTACAAAGTTAAGTCACAAAGTTAATTTTTATAATAATAATGTGAAATATAATTTTGAAATGGGGGAAACACCTAAGTTGTTTGTACATCTGCCTCTTGGAATCGAATCCTGATTTGGGTGGAGTTTTCATGTTCTCCCCATGTCCATGTCGCATGTCCTTTGTTTTTCTCCCAAAGGTCCAAAAACATAAATTCAAGGTGAATTGGCTGCTCTAAATTGCCCCTATATCATGTGTGAATGGTTGTGCTTGTGTGATTGTGTGTCCTGCAATGGATTGGCGCTCTGTCCCATGTGAAACTTTTTTCCCTGAATGGTCATGGGGAACCCCACTGCGACCTTAACAGAAGAATAAGCGGAAGATAATAAATTCAGACGTTCAGACAAAATAAAAGTAAAAGTTCAAAAAGTTAAATAAAATTCTGAATCCCACATAATTAAAACATGTAAAAAATCATGCAAAAGGTTCCAAAATTTATCATTTAAACGAAGCAATTTGCACTTTTGACTGAAGTATCTGGTAGAAGACTAGTAGGCGGATGAACAGGCTCCTTGCCGTATTATGTAAGTGAGTACATTTTTTTTCTTTAGGATGGGAGCCAAAAGATGTTATGTAACATTTAGCAGCATGTTTTATTTTGCAGACAAGTCTATTGATAATACTTATTAATATAAATAAAAGTGGATTATTTAATTAGTAAAATGGTAAATATACAACACATGTATATTTAGTTATTAAGCTACTAGGGATAGCATATAATTATATAATACTTTTGCACAATAATTTACAGACATAATTTACCAGTGGGTTAGTACTTTAGAAAGCAAATGATGCTTATGGTCCTGTTCTCTGTTTCTGCAAGCATCAGTGATAATTGATCCATCTGCAAATTGTGTATTTTCAGGAAGGGGCAAGTTGCCCATATTTACCACAGGGTAAGCGCTGCCAGGGTCAGTAGCTTGTCAATATATAGGATTATCATTGTGGCCTGATGGACAATCTGAGAGTCCTGTTTGTCTTATAAAGTGCTATAAAACTGCACAGCATGGAAGCAATGCACACTGTGCAAGAGCTGTAGGAATAGCTGACAGCATCTTAGCATCCCCACAGTGCAGAACATTAAAACATCATGCCAGTTCAGACCTAGTGCTTCATGAAGGATTCCATGGACAATGCACAAAAACTTTACTATATTCTTATTGTCAGAGTAAATACGTCTGTGTTTAAAGACAGCTTGATTGCATGGGAACATGGACACAATTCTTTTGTGTAATGTTATCTTGGAGCTTCACTGTTCTTCATGCTAGTAGATCATGAAGATACTAAATTGTCCTCAAGTGTGAATTTGTCCAATGTTTACCCAGCCTTTTGCTCTACAAACACCGTTTTAGTTGCAGTGTATTATATTGCAATTTTTACAATAGTGCATTGTCTGAAAGCAGCTTTACTTCTCAGCATGAACCCTCCAAAGTTCAAATCAAAGCAACAAGAAACATGTCCTCTTTAAGCGGCTAGGCAGAGTTAACAGACTTGAGCACAGATAGATATTAGCACCGACTGAAACCCCGATTATGATAAGTGGCTTTAAAAAGTGGCACAGTGGCTTAGTGGTTAGCACGTTCGCCTCTCAGCACTAGGGATTCCCGGTTCAAATCCCCATCTGGGTGGAGTTTCCATGTTCTCCCCGTGTCCGCTTGGGTTTCCTCCGGGTTCTCCGGTTTCCTCCCACTGTCCAAAAACATGGATCAAGTCAATTGAGTTCTCCAAATTCCCCCATATAGAGTGTGTACAGTATGTGTGTGTGTCTGTGTGAGTGAGTGTTTGCCCAGCGATAGATTGGCACCCTGTACTGGGTGTATCTGCCCAGCGCCCGAAACGTTCTCCCCTGGAAGGGCATGGGTAACCCCCCGCTACCCTAATAGAGGATAAAGTGGAAGATAATGGATGGATGGATGCTGCAAATGAACACTGCATATAAAACTTGAAATCATTACTAAGACTGATTAAACACAAGCAAATACTTTCAAATCAGTAGCTGCTTACGCTGAATGTTAAATACATACAAATTATATAAATTATATCTGATTTGGGTGAAATTGTTTTCTGACAGTAGCTTTCAATTAGACTCATCATTGTTTTTCTTTCATTATTTCAAATAATTTGCTTTAGGATAAACATTATCCTGTCCTCTTTATCCTTCATCTGATTAAATAACAATTCTGGGTTTCTGTGCCACACAATAAACTAATGTGGGATCAATTGCTGGGTATCATTAGCAGCCCATGCTCAGGCAGGATGGTGTTTACTGATCCCAGGAAATAGGGGTGTTGCTTTCGTTGTGTGCAGATTGGTGCACAATAGGAGAACGAGAGGTTTTGCCAATCATGCTGGTTTTCTAGGCACTGCCACAGAGACATAGGAAGAGAAAAGATCAAATAGATGACATGGTAGAATAAGAGGCATGCGAATAAGGATAGAATACCTGAAGAGCTTCCAAATGTTAACATAGTAGTTTTTAATCATGGAGCTGATTATGTCACCACATTCACAAATGAAAAGACTAAAAAATGGACAGAGTCTGATTATTTACACCTGCTTAACCAACAATAGTTGCAGAATAATGCAGCATGTAGAAAGAAAGAAATTTGATTGTAACAATTTCAGTGCAAACAGCAATTTTTACATTTGTTTAAAGGCAAAATTAGATATGCTGGACCCTGCATGGTATTAAGGCTAAGGGAGCCCACACTGTGCTTACATAACTGTGTTAAGGTAGGGTGTTTGTGAAAAGGGTGGTTTGTGAAGTGACTGACTGACTGATGTAACCATGTTAGAACTAAAGGAAAGTAGAAGCAGAGGATCAGGAAGATATCACTTGACAACCCCTTCAAAATTGTGTGTGTGTGTGTGTGTGTGTGTGTGTGTGTGTGTGTTCAAGCAGTATATCTTATTATTTGACTAGATCATTAATCATGAACTAATGTTATTGTTGAAGATTTAGCAAATTTGTGCTGTAATAATGTACAAAACTGTTGATTCATCCAGCTTAACAATCTCTTTGCATACGATTTTCAGAGAGTCTACATGCACCCAAACAACTGGGTTGGGAAATGAAATATTCATGGGTAGGCAGTGACTGAATGTACCACAAGAAAAAAAAAAGCATGTCTGGCTTCAAAGGAACTTTTATCTTTTGCGTGGACAATGAATATATACATAAAAAGAATAGCAATTTATTTGATCTGCTCACCAAAAACAGAGCAGTATCTAAACCCTTTCACCACTGAGAGACAATACTGATTAACTGGCATATACAAACGTGGTCTTTTAGGCACTACAGAGCAAAAGGAGGAGAAGAAAGGCATGTGCAAACAGTAGTTTGATCAGCTTTTGCTTTGCTTCATTCTACTTGTTGAAATTTGGTAAAAAAAATATATATATTTTTTTTTACTTGCTGTTTAATAGAAAGTATTGGATAATTGTTTTATTTTATCCATCTGAGCTTCTTCTATTTTGATTTACTTCATGCAGCATAAATAGCATTCTAATTCTCTGTTTGAGTGAAATACATGATCACCATGAAACTATAAAAGGAATGTGTAGAAAGAATGATAATTACACATTCTAATAATAAAACAGTATTATAGCAGCACCAATATGGGGGCACCAATATGTTAATTTATCTTCTACTAGGCCATTCAGTAAGAATTTAACATTGTATTGTTATTGTGTTGTGATGCTGGAAGCAGTGGATGGCATGGTGAAAATGAGCATGCTGTGTACTATGCTGTTCACATGCACACTCATAGTGGCTTTAAATAAATAATGAGGTAGATCACATAAGCCTATGCAGGCTGTGAGATAAGTCAGTGATCAAACCTGAACTATAAACAAAAAGCCCTAGGCCACATTGAATTTAGGTGTATTGTTTAATCCTGTTGCCACAGATATCTGAAATAATTATACATTCTGCCTTCAAAAACATTTGAAAAATAGCTGGTTGTTCAAATGAAGACAAGACAAGTGCATTCCAGCATAGTATTGTAATAGAAGGAACTTATGACATAACATGCTGCCAGCGTGTTAAGTTTGGTGTGAAGAACCCCAACCCCATTAGAAATCTAGAGCAAAGACTCCGACTGGGGTCCTTTTATCCACCATTGGTATCTGATCTCACAAATACTTTTATAGATGAATAAGCAAAAAAAATCTGGCACAGTGCAAAATCCTTCAAAAGCTTTTCACGTTGTTATTGCTGGAAAAGTGGGGACCTGCTCTGTGTTATTTACTTTTTGAATGCCATAAAAGCTCCAAATAGTATGTTTTTAAAGTAAAAAAGTATTGTGAGGGATCATTCCTCATTTCTAATGTACTGACCATGAACAGTAAATGCCTCATGATGTCTCATTCTAAAGTAGTCTGCCATCATCAAAGGCAGTTGAGCTCTACTGTACTTTAAAGCAATATTCTAGACATCTATATTATATTTATGGATTTCTTGTACAATTATGCAAAAAAAACAAAACACAAAAGGCCAATTTTTTTTTACATTGTACACAACACACTGCGAGTGGAGCTCATCAATTTAAATTACAACTTACTTGTGGCAACTGTTGTGACATTATGGAATATGGAAAAAAAAAACATCTGTGAGATGTTTATTCCCATAAACCTTAATTAGAGTAAAAATAAAACTTTTTAAAACAAAGATTTTAGAATGTTTTTAAATTTCCAGCTTTATTGCATTTTGCAAAACAAATAAATGTCATGCTTGAAATGTTGTGCTTGACATGACTAAACTAATATGACAGATGTAGAAACAAAGTCTTGAAAAACTTTAGAAAAACATTGGCACATAATAAAATATACAGTTAATGCATCAAGATATTAATCCTGAAACCATTTAATATCAAGAAAAATCAATAAATGCATTTTATGTAGAAATACAACTTAAGTCTTGGGCCATAGCTCATCTCTCATAGACAGAAAGAAAGTGGAAATACATACAATGGTTAGATACACATAATTGTGTAGTCAAGTTCTTGATGCCAAAGAAAAAAATATATATAATAATAGATGCAAAAGCCAGAATCTGTCAAGTTATGGGACTGCAACAGTGTCAACAGCATAAGTGTAAAAATACCAACATGCCACCAATTCACCAATTCTTTTTTTTTTACATGTGCTTGAAACATTTGGTCAGCATTAAATAATTTACGTCACATATTACAGTTATAACTTTCCCTCTTCTTTTAGTTTGTCATTAAAGACACAAAGCTGGTACAGAAATCCGTCATTAGGTCCTATCTCTCGTTTATCTCTCACAGTAGACAGAGCACTTCGTACATCATGGTGGTGTCTTGACATGAGGTAAGCAATGATTAATGTTGCTGAACGACTGTATCCTTTCTGGCAGTGCACAAACACCTTCCCTATGAAAAAAACACATTGCAGTCTATTTACAAAATACACTTCAATTTAGGCTGCACAGTGGCTTAGTGGTTGGCATGTTCACTAATGTGCTAGGGATTTCTGGTTCGAATCCCAATCTGGCTGGAGTTTCCATGATCTCTTCGTGTCCGTGTAGGTTTCCTCCCATAATCCAAAAACATGGATCAAGGTCAAACGAATTCTTCAAATTGCCCTATATAGAGTGTGTTTGTGAGCATGTGCCCAGTGATAGATTGGCGCACTGTCCTGGGTGTATCTACCCAGTGCCCGAAACGTTCTCACCTGGATGGGCATGGGGAACCCCGCGCGACCTTAGTACAGGATAAAGTGGAAGATAATAGATGAATGGATAGACATTTAAATTTACAAAAATTGCAAATTAATTTAAGACAGTACTTAATATAAAACAAAAAAATGCAACACATAGCTGTTTTTAAAATTGTAAAATAATTTGCTGCCCTGATGTTTGGCTCATTTATAAATTCTATAATATTTGTCAAGTTTTGGCACTCCGTGCTTATATTGCACCACTCTGAAAAAAAAAATGATTTCATGGCTCACAATTACAATTATTTACTCTAATGGCAAAGCTTTCATACTGCAGTTTTATACCAATTCACAATGGTTTTGGTTAAACATTACCTTTGCCTTCATTATGTGCTAAGGCCTCATCAATGAAATCAGAACTCTCTTCAAAGTACATGCTGAGGTCAAAATGGTCAGTATCAGCAGCTGGAATTCCATGGTAGTTGATTCCAGTATCTGCGTAGAATTCTGCATTAGTGTTAACGTGCATGTATGAATCTCCTTCTGCAGCATTCAGAATGTGTGTCACCCCTTGTTGTTGCAGGAGTTTCACATTTGTAGCCACAGATCTGTAAATACAGAGGTAATAAAGTATTATATAGGTGATGTGAACATTCAAATGCTTTATAAGTAATGAAGGCAAGACCTACTCGTTTCCAAGCAGAATCCTAGGGTAAACTTCATTGAAGTTTTTGGATGGCAAGCAAAACTCTCCATTTTCATCTGCCAAAAGGTCATTAAGCTGCTGTACAGTAACGCTGTAGTCCGTCATATTTGATGTAGAAATATCTTTAGTGGCTGTACATAATGCATCACATTTTTTAAATCCACTGATCCTCTAGTTCAGTCACCTAAATGAGTAAGGCATTGGCACTATTTTTAGTCATTGCTAACTGATCTGCAACCCTTGACCTACTTGTGCTACACAATAAAATGCAGGGTTAACATAGAGTATACTAAGACTATAGTATGGTGTTACCATTATTCAACTTTTGCAATGACTTGTGACAGCCATATCAGTTAAATATTAAGTATCGGTTATAAAATTGATTGACCATGAAATATCAAAATCCATTGTACAATTTTTTTTTTTTTTTTAAATTGATATTATTTATTTTCGGTGGCACAGTGATATAGTGATTAGCACATCTGCCTCTCTGCTCTAGGGATCCAGGTTTAACTCCCAGTCTTGGTAGGATTCCATGTTCCTCCTGTGTCCATGAAGGATTCCTTAAGATTCAGTCCAAAAATATGGATTCGAGTTAAATCGGTTGCTCTAAATTGGGTTTTATTGTAATTTATCTTCTCACAGCATCACAATACATTTCCCCTGCAACAAGTTATAGTGTTGCAACAAGTATTACATGTTTACTCTCAACTTTAGAATAAAATGGAATTCTTACGTCAGTTATTTTAGAGGAAGTAAAGAAGAGTATAGAGTATGAACACTTTAAATCTGTATATAGATCTAAGCTATAGTTTCTGATATATTCATTTTCTTTTCTTAAAATTTCACATACTTGTATACTGCAGAGCTAAATCAATCACCTAAATGTCACTGCTGGACTATACACTAATTATATGTTCCTAGCTATAAGCAGCATTCTGTAGGCAGTGACCTGTAAGCACCACTGAAAGATTGGAGAATGATTAAAAAATTAGATACCGTTTCTGATTTGTTGTGGAGGTGAAGAAATAATATGGATTTGTCTAATAGAGTGCACTGTGAGTTTGAAAATGTTTAAGGGAGTTTAAAAATGTTAGCAGCACTGCTATCTGATCCAATCACACAGCAAAATATATCCAACCATTTCTTCATAAATGTTGCATAGCTTGATTAAGCTCATATTTTGCTGTAATTTTTTTTTGACAATAAAAACCTTCTTTTTGGACAATATGGATTGAATAGTGTATTTTTTTGGTCTTGGAATAAATTTTGTCTATTCTTTCAGATAGATGTGCTCTAGGCACTTGGTTGGGTAAAGTCAACTGCATTTTTCAAAGGGATGAGTAGAATTTAAAACTGGACCTTGCTGCATTGTATTGTGCTTGGAATCATCATTGGAAAAAATCAGTTTCCCAATTCTTAAATTTTAAATGTTATCAGATTACATTTCATTAAACAGGTGATCATCTTAATTTTAAATGTTTACTATTAGAAAAAAGAAATGAATATGACTTATTCTTAATGACCAATACAGATTCAGTGCTGTTTACTAAGTGCATAGTACAATTTTAAGTTGTTCAGGTTGGATAAGTCAGAATAAGTGTTTATTGGTTCGTTGAACTTATTACCATAACCAAAATAAATGCAAATAGGTCTGAATTAGTGACAGTTTATCAGAAGAAATTAAACATCCAACACAAAATATTTCTCATACATTCATTGGAAACTTATTTTACTAAAAGATTTTGGTATAATGTATTAATTTATTATTTCGTATAGTGGTGCTCAAAAGTCTGTATTCTACATTTACATTTGGTCATTTATTGGACGCTTTTATCCAAAGCGACTTACAAGGTGAGCACAGGGTTAAACACAACATCCCTGGAGCAATGAGGGTTAAGGGTCTTGCTCAAGGACCCACATTGGTAACTTCAGTGGACCTGGGATTTGAACCGCCAACCTTCAGATTGATAGCCCAACACCCGCTGGGCAGATACACCCAGGACAAGGCGCCAATCTATCGCTGGGCACACACTCACTCACTCACACAGACACATACACACTCTATATGGGGCAATTTGGAGAACTCAATTGGCTTGATCCATGTTTTTGGACTGTGGGGGGAAACCGGAGAACCCGGATGAAACCCAGCGGACACGGGGAGAACATGGAAAAAAAATAAAGAGTTGATTGATTGTGTTTATCAGGTTGAGACTGAAAATATTCAGTCTATCGTAAAGATTTTTACAGCAAATGTACGTGACGACTTTTGATAAATGACCGACTATAATAGTTTTATATTATATATTTGTATTCCAGTATAAGACTCGTATAAAAATCGAACGATGTTTCATAGATTTTCATAAATTTTACTTAAAATTTTACAATGTGTCTATGAATTGAAAATCCATAACGAATACTTGGTTTATATCGCCCTTGATTCAAGAATGTATTATAGGCGCTAAATTGAAAATTGTGCAAATGCTGCCCCCTGGTGTCGAAGTTTAATTAAACATCGTTTTGAACACACAAAGTGTTTTCTGATTATGAATAGGAATAAAAACAAATAGGAAAATTATTCCACGATAAATAAACTTGGACTTTATATAACTTAAAATACTTTGTATTCTCTGTAAAACTTGTCAAAAATCTCTTGTCAAAATGATAAAAGTCACAACAATGTCGTGCTGAAAAAAAGAAACAAAAAACATGAAAGAATTAAATATAAATTCTGCTTTTCCACAAAATTAAAAATAACAAATAAAAACATTTAGTTTTCCTTGCTCTTGGACCATTTTAGAAAACTTGGGCCATCAGGCTCTATAATACAACTGTTCTGGGCCGGAAGAACAAATAAAACAACAGGTCATTTAGATACTGTCTATTGTATTTTGCACAGTACCACTTAGGTCTCCATCCATACTGGACACTTTATGTTTATTTTTGATATCATTTCACAGGGCGGCACGGTGGCTTAATGGTTAGCACGTTCGCCTCTCAGCGCTAGGGTTTCCCGTTTCGAATCCCTATCTGGGTGGAGTTTCCATGTTCTCCCCGTGTCCGCATGGGTTTCCTCCGGGTTCTCCGGTTTCTTCCAAAAATATGGATCAAGTCAATTGAGTTCTCCAGGTTCCCCCTATATATATAGCGTGTCTGTGTGAGTGAGTGTGAGCCCAGCAATTGATTGGTGCCCTGTCCTGGGTGTATCTGCCCAGCGCCCAATACGCTCTGCCCTGGATGGGCATGGGGACCCCCCCCCTCCCCGCAACCTAATATAGGATAAAGCGGAAGATAATGGATGAATGGATGGATGGGTATTATTTATGGATGGACACTTTATACCGGTAAATGTAAATATATATATTTTTAATTCATTCCCTCTATTAAAATACTTTTTATATTTTTATTGTACTGTTACTGCTACTGGCTGCTAAATTTCCTTCGGGATAAATAATGTATTCTATCTATNGCCCCGCCTCTTTCTGTTAGACCCCGCCCACTCCGTAACCAGAAGAGGTTGACAAAGCAAATTGTAGGGCGTTTTGCTTATAACACCAACATTAACACTTCAGCTCTTCTATCTATTCAGAATCGTAAGTCTTTTTCGTTTTTTAAGTGTTTTCTGTGTGATGGAGTGTATAAAATCAAACAGTTGAATTTGCTCGTGGCTTTTCACTGAGTGCGGGATGAATGTAAGTTCTACCTGCATGATAGGGTCATGATAAACATCTTCTAAAAGTAGATTGAACCTAAAGCGGAGATAACAGCACATTATATCATATAAAAATAAAAACAAGCTCAAAAGTGCACACAACCACAGGCCAGTCACCAGAAGACGGAAGTAAAAGGTGGTCAGACGTCACCTGTCTGTTTCGTTATGACTGTAGCGATTTAAAACACGATGGGAAACTTTCCCACAAAAGCATTTTATTATATTCTTAGTAGCTTGTTTAATTTTAAGCAGCCTTTGTCGTTTTTTAAGTTCATTACTGCAGCGTTGACTAACAAATGCAATAAAATCTGTATACAACATGGTGACTAGTATAAATTAGGAAGCTTTATGGAACCCAAAGAGCTAAACAAAGCTTTAATTTCAATTTATTTGTCTTCAGACTTATATATATATATATATATATATATATATATATATATATATATATATATAGTATACACACACACACACACACACATATATATATATATATATATATATATATATATATATATATATATATATATATATATATATATATATATATATATATATATGTGTGTGTGTGTGTGAAGCATAGTTTTTCTTTCCTGATAGCACATTTCCAGATTTTTGAGAAACTAGTTGTGAAAGAGTGGTTTAAGTTGCACGAGGAATGTTCTAAAATCTTTGTACAGAATGGATTCCACTGTATCATTGTTAATACAAACCTCCACTAAAAATTACTACAACTATAAATGAGTATTAGAGACAGTGCTGCAGAGAATTGTTTTTTTTTTTCAATTAAAAATAAAAGGAAAAAGAAATATTAAAAGTGTGAGTCCTTTTTATCATGACCAGACAGAGTACATAGAGTGGATTTCTACATGTATAGTTTCATGTTTGAATAAATTGATTTTCAGTTGATGTGATTATCATTTTAGTCATTATCTAAAGATGACCAATTTATTGTTTGCCTTTGACGTTATCACAGAATTTGAAATGAACTGATAATGAACTGAAATCCCATGGTCCTTTACATGTGTTTACACACAAAAACTCGCATATGCACTATTTATTGTGTATGTTTGATTTTACATATTGGCATATTCAGAACCAGTCTGAAAGAGTGACACTAATTAAATAATTTACATTTGACCATTTACTACCTTCTATATGTTGTTGCATTGAGGACCTGCCCAGCTTGTTTTTAAGTTCACATCACTGCATTATATTATCATTGAAGTTTGTACCATATATCAGCCATTGTTTCCTTTGAATTGTTTGCACCCATTTGTCTTGATTTGGCATTAGAGGCCAAGTCGGTTAAAGTAATCCTGTATTGTCAGGTTTGCAACAGGTGTGTGGGTGGGGTCAAATTTGTATAGTAATGTAGTTCATGCATATGTTTGGTTTGCTAAAATTACTTTCCCTGTTCCACATTCTGGGAACAAACTTCATTCACGTCATTTTGCACCATTCATTTATCTATTGCCCATTTTAGAATTTAATGATTATGCTGACAATTTTCAACCTTATCATTCAGTTGACTGTGATGAGAGGAAAGGTGTGGATTGACCTTACTCAAGATTCCACCTTTGATCCACTTAATGTTAGGAAAACAACAAGGAGTTTGTGCAACAGAAGCTTACTGTTCATAGATACAAAATACTATTACAAAATAATATAAAGTAAGGCTAATAAAATATATTGCCTGAAAGTTCCATATTGATTTCTATGCTCGTATTTGATTAAGTCAAGTTTAAATAGCACATTCATCCATCTATTATCTTCCGCTTTATCCTCTACTAGGGTCGTAGGGGGGGGTCCCAATGCCCATTCAGGAGAGAACGTTTTGGGCGCAGGGCAGATACATCCAGGACAGGATGCCAATCTATCGCTGGGCACATTTACTCACACAGACACATTATATGGGGCAATTTAGAGAATTTAATTGACCTTGATCCATGTTTTTGGACTGTGGGAGGAAACTGGAGAACCGGAAATCCACGCAGACACAGGGAGAACATGGAAACTCCACCCAGATTGGGATTCGAACCGGGAAGCCTTAGCGAATAGCACATTCTAAATTAAATACATTTTCTTAAATAACAACCATATGCTGTAAAACTCCTATTAATGTATAAAAAGCCAGTTGTCTTTAGGTTTAATGTTATTGGTTTCTGTTATTATTTCATTAACAGCTGTTTTTTTTTCTGCCAGATCATGTCGAAAAGACCTGCAGATCATAATGATCTGACTGATGCATCCATCATCAGGATTCCTCCTCATCACTATATCCATGTGTTGGATCAGAATACTAACATTGCTCGGGTCGAGATCGGCCCCCTCACTTACATCCGGCAAGACAATGAAAGGTAAAATTGGTTACATTACAAAAAATAATAATGTACAGGGTTTTGTTGAAAATATTACAAACTTTATAAATAAGGAATTATATTTTACAGTGTGTTTTGAGGTGTAGTGTTTAACCATTGTCATTTTTCAGCCATCTATTTAGCTTTAAATTATTAATATTACCTCGTTTTCATTTCTCTGTGTTTTAATTGTTTACCTTGAGCATTCATGTGAGTTCCAAGTATGTAGGAGTAAGAATGTGGAAGATGGAGTCTTACCTGCTTGACTAATGTTTGCCTTTATGAAGTTAATCCACTGAAGCTTGTAAACTGCATTACCATGGCAGCTGTTGCAATGGGCAAACAAAAAAGTTTTGGATGTTAGGTCACATAAAAAAATCAGTATAAATCAGATTTAAAGCCAGATTATGGCTAGAACAATACTCGTTGTTTTAACCAACTCAACTGAATTTAACTCCCTACCTCCCATGCACTACACTTATACAGCAAATGTCTGAGAAAATTTTAGGTTTGGGTTGGACCACGGTAAATTGTATTTTATGAAATGCACTCTCTTTGTCTTACCTCTGTTCAGGGTCCTTTTCCCTCCAACCCGCATGATCATGGTCCCACCGCGCCATTACTGTGTGATTCTGAATCCTGTGGCTCGTGATGATGAAGGCCAGATTCAGTTTGACACCGCAGGTCAGGCTAAACTACGTCATGCAGACCTGGAGATCCGTTTGACCCAGGACCCTTTTCCTCTCTACCCAGGCGAAGAAATTGAGAAGGTTAATTTGAGATATATTTATATTAATTTATAATTATATGATTCCATTTTTTAAAATTAATTAATTGACTGCATTAATTTTGACTGCATTAATATTAATTAACACACATCCATTCATTCTTATTTTACATTTTTTAGGATGTAACTCCACTTCAGATTGTGTATCCTGACACAGCATTGAGACTGCAGGCTCTTCTGGACTTTGAAGAGGAGAGTGGAGAAAAGAGGGTAGCAGGAGATGAGTGGTTGTTTGAAGGGCCAGGTGATCTATTTTTTCCTCTTTTATAAAAACAAAACAGGTTTAAACCTCAAGCATTACTTTTGTAGAGTAGTTTAAATATTTTTATGTTTTCTGGCATGAAAAAATAACTTAAAATACTTTATATTAATAATATGCTACTAATGTAGCTAAAACAAATCTTGGACTCCTACAGGGACATATATTCCTAAAAAGGAGGTGGCTGTACTGGAGACAATTAAAGCCACGGTGATCCGAGAAAATCAGGCCATTCGTCTCCGGGCTCGTAAAGAGGGTGTGGACCGTACTGGAGTCCGTAGAGTGACCGGTGAGTAAGACACATATACATGCACACTCACACACACACACACACGCACACAAGTAATTGCATTAAATTCTGTAATGCAGGATATCACTAAAATAGAATAAAAACTCGATTGGTTTAATTAATCATGAGTAAAAAAACATAATTCCTATTTTAAACCTGTAGTGGTTTAGAAAATACTTGGAAATTGTTGCAAAATTCTTTTAAAACCTTAACGCTGTTTTTATGAAGAAAATTGACTATGACAAAGTAAAAAATTTAAATTGTGCATTACAAACTAAACACATGTCATGTCAGTATCACTAGGGTAACAAAATATAACTTCTTATAGTAAAAAAAAGTTTATAAATCATTGCAGCAAAAAAATAAAACTTCAGAGCTGTAACTTTGTAGTCGCGCTACAGTAAATTGTTACTTATTATTTTTTACATATATATATATATATATATATATATATATATATATATATATATATAATTTTTTTTTTTTTTATATTTTTAATACATGGAAACAGCATTACTTCTGCAGATTTTCATTGTATAGAAAACATAAAATTCTTGTTGGAACACTGATTTTTATCAGTCCATGATGTGGAGTCTGATGTGATGTTTGTCTAAGTGTTAACCATTTCTTTAAAATGTTTGTGCTTGCGAAACAGGTGAGGAGTGGCAGGTTTGTAAAGTTGGAGCTTACCTGCCTGGGGCACATGAGGAAGTTATTGACATTGTAAATGCATTCATCCTCACTGATAAGGTAACTTCATTTTTTTGCTCTTTCTATCTTTCTTGCATCATAGTTCTTAGTTCTATTTGTTTTGTATGAATTGTCCATTCTAAAATATTCTACAATAATATTTTCATGCCAAAAATAAAAAATTCAGTTTTATCTTTCTAAATGCTTTAAATTGTTGTTTTTTTGTTATTGTTTGTGTAAGTTTGAAGTACTTTCTGACACTATATGAATCAAAAGATAGCAACACAAGTGCATTCCACCAATAAAAGCTTTTAGGACATCTTATTGGTTGAACATTGGACATATGTTGTGGGTATACTAGCGACCATTTTTTTGCAAATGCTATTAGAATGGATCTGTTGAACATTTTTCACAACCAAACACTTGTATGGCTGGACTCTATAGAGCTCTATATATGTTAGTTACGTTTTATTATACAGAAGTCATTAAACTATGCCTTTATAGACTTATCTGTATACTGCAGCACAGTCAGGTTGAAACAGAGCAGGCTTTATTTAAAACAAAGCTTTAATAGCTTCAAACGATTGAAGCAACTAAGAATGGGTAATAAAAGTTTCCATGAGTGTAATTTGGTGGTGTAATAAAGGGTGTTTAATGAAAAGTACTTTGAAGCAGCATTATACAATAAACAATCAAAGTTATTATTTTCCAACAAATATAGTCCATTAGATATTTTTATTTAGGTGCATATGGTCTGATTACATAGTTATTAATTAGATAGTGTTGTCCATAATTAATAATTATATGTTTTATGTTAATTTTATGATAATTTTATCTTTCAAAATACACTCCGGCTTGTTTATTTCTCTCTAGTGATGATTGCCGCCTGGTGGTTACAGCTCACCGAGGAGCTTAACTTACTCGGTGGCGTTCACCATTGCAAATTAGTGGAACCATCTTTCCAACTCTGTCCGTAACGCAGAGTCACTTTGCATTTTTAAACTACTGAACACATCTTTTTAAGAAATACCTGTTGTAGGGAAAACAAAAGTGGGGGGCGGATGCAGGATCAGATAACAATCAGGTCTGATAATTCCACAATTGTACAAAAAAAAAAAAACAGTTACAATGTTAAGTAAGGTTTGCCAACATGCTTCAAAACATTCATGAATTGCTTTCTAAAAAATAAACTACAGACTCACTGACCTAATCATTCTTAGTATGATGTAAATGTGGATGACTCAAATATTTTCCTTATTATTTGCAGGCTGTTAGTTTAGGTTTTATACTATATGTACAGGGCTTCTGTAGGTGGTACTAATTTTAATATTTTTAGACGGCATGGCAAAATAATTTTTTTTGGATGATTTTTGTACAATGGAAAGCATAGTGTTTAGCTTGTTTGCCTCTCAGCACCGGGGATTCAGTTTTGAATCCCAATCTGGATGGAGTTTCTCTGTTCTCCCTGTGTTCATTTCCAATCGAAAAACATTGATTTGAGCTCCAGAAACGTTCTCCCATGGATGTGCATGGGAAACCCCCCCCCACCCATGACCCTAATATAGGATAAAGAGGAATATAATGTATGAATAAATGTATTTAACATCAAGTCTTATTAAAAACTTAATCTTGCTTTGGCAGCGTGCACTGCATGTCCGTGCTCTGCGGCCCTTCAAGGATGCAGGAGGAAAAGATAGGAGGACAGGTGAGGAGTGGCTTGTAACTGTGGAAGACAGAGAGGCGCATATCCCCTCTGTTGCTGAAGAAGTTGTTGGGGTGGTTGAAGTGACAACACTGAATAGCAGGGAGTACTGCGTGATCCTGGACCCAGTCGGCACAGATGGAAAACCTCAGCTGGGACAGAAAAGAGTGGTGAAGGTATTCTGCACCTTTTGGTCTCTCTCTGACCTTAAACCAATATTGTCTGGTTAAGAGAGGCATTTTGTACTTAGGTTCTTTTTTGGCTTCTACTCAGGCAGATGACTAGTTAGTAGTAGACAAGTAGCTCTGAAAGAATTTAAAGTTTTAATATTTTGTTATGACTTTTCTTTTTAGGGTGAGCGCTCGTTCTTCCTAAGACCTGGTGAGCAATTGGAGAATGGTATTCAAGATGTCTATGTGCTATCTGAGGAGGAAGGACTGGTGTTGCGTGCTGTGGAAGCTTTTACAGATACAGAGGCAGTAAGTAAAAAAAAGATTAAAATAACCTTATATAAATATAATGCCATGTTAGAGATGAAGCTAGAGCTGGAGTCGAAGCTAGAGCTGGTTTCAAAAAACAGTATTTCCTCTTAACTCAAACCTTTTGTAGGAAAAAAACAACTTTTTATTGATGCGTAAATTACCAAAAAAAGATTTACCAAAAGCATCAAATTCCTAAAATAAAACCAAAAATGGGACAAAATTTAAATGTGTAAGATTCTCTCTGCACTCCTGATTACACATTTTTTGTTCAGTCAGAAGTACGTGTTTTGTAATTGTAAGCTCTGTTTACACTCTGCAAGCACACATCTTAACAAAACGTATCATCAATCACTACCTATCTGTGAAGAAGCAAGTTCAGAAGGAATTGTGTAAAACAAATAACCCTTTATTTGTAACCATAGTTGCTGAAAAAAATAAAAACGGAATGAAGTAACAGAACCAACATTGTTAAATTTGTGTAAAGAAGTATGGTTTAAATCTATTTATTTATTGACCCACTTTTAATATAGAAAACTAATATAATATATTTTAATGATATAAATGATAAAACAGGCTGGTGAGGACGCTTCCCTTTAATGACTTACATAGACATAACAGAACACATGGCAGATGTTTCCCCTACTCAGCTTTTCATTCACAGACATGTTTCTTATCAACACTACTGTTATTACGGTTACATTACATTTACATTTGGTTTATTACTAAACCTACGAAAATATGTTTTATGAACCTAACCTTATTTTTATCTTCTCCCATTTTGCATTATTTAATCATTGTTTTTATTTCCATATCACCTCTTTATTAAACTGATTTTGTTTTGCAATTTTTTGAACCATTTTTTGTTGCTACTTTTGCATCCATGCTTACTTCACTACATGTTTATATGCTTTTATGCTCCCCAAACACTTAGTGCATAGTTCATATGCCCCCGTGTCTGTCCCCTCCCATTTCCAGTCACTGCATTTGTTCTTCCACCCTGCTTCTCTGTCTCACCCCCTCTCTCCCCATTTATTTTTATCAGCAAGAAGAAGAGGATGAGGAGGGAAGCTCCAAAAAGACCAGTATGCAGAGACGTCCAGGAGATCGCTGGATGCTCCGTGGCCCAATAGAATATGTTCCACCGGCCACTGTGGAGGTTCTGCTGCGACGTGACTCCATTCCACTGGATGAAAACGAAGGAATATATGTTCGAGACATCAAGAGTGGCAAGGTCAGAGTATCTTCCTTATGTGGTATTGTGTTGGTATTGTGTTTGTGTGTGTGTATGTGAGTGTGTGTATGTGTATATATATATATATATATATATATATATATATGTGTGTGTATATGTACTGTATATACATTCATTCATTCATTATCTCCCGCTTATCCTCTATTAGGTGGGGTTCCCCATGCCCATCCAGGGGAGAACGTCTCGGGCGCTGGGCAGATAGACCCAGGACAGGGCGCCAATCCATCGCTGGGCACACACTCACTCACACAGACACACTCTATAGGGGGCAATTTTGAGAATTCAATTAACTTGATCCATGTTTTTGGACTGTGGGAGGAAACCGGAGAACCCGGAGGAAACCCACGCAGACACGGGGAGAACATGG
>JAFMOD010000577.1:226419-256346 GCA_019802435.1 Corydoras maculifer | reverse complement strand
CACTCAAATCACCTTTCTTCCCCATACTGATGCTCGGTTTGAACTGCAGGAGATTGTCTTGACCATGTCTACATGCCTAAATGCACTGAGTTGCCGCCATGTGATTGGCTGATTAGAAATTAAGTGTTAACGAGCAGTTGGACAGGTGTACCTAATAAAGTGGCCGGTGAGTATATATATATATATATATATATATATATATATATATATATATATATATATATATATATATATATATATATATATATAGGCGGCACGGTGGCTTAGTGGTTAGCACGTCCACCTCTCAGCACTAGGGATTCCTGGTTCGAATCTCAATCTGGGTGGAGTTTCCATGTGCTCCCCGTGTCCACGTGGGTTTCCTTCCGGGTCCTCCGGTTTCCTTCCACAGTCCCAAAACATGGATCAAGGTCAATTGAATTCTACAAATTGCCCCATATAAAGTGTGTTTGTGTGCATGAGTGTGCCCAGCGATAGATTGGCGCCCTGTCCTGGGTGTATCTGCACAGCACCCAAGTTCTCTCCTGAATGGGCATGGGGAACCCCACCGTGACCCTAGTAGAGGATAAAGTGGAAGATAATGGATGGATGAATATATATTTATATTCATATATAAATTGCCCCGTATAGAATGTGTTTTTGTGTCTGTTTTATTAAATTGCCCCTATATAGTCATTTGTGTCGGTGACTGTGCTCAGCTAAAGATCGGCACTCTGTCCTGGGTGTATCTGCCCTGCGCCAAAAACCTTCTCCCCTGGAGGGGCATGGGGAACCTCCTGATACCCTAGTAGAAATTATGTGGAAGATAATGAATGCAGTTTCAAAAACTATGTATGATGTATAAGCATGTGTCTTGCACTGCCTTGCTGTTGTGCAGGAGGCTGAACTGGTACGTCTGGCGAAGGCACGTGAACAGGAGCTTCTATACAAAAAGGAAATCGATCATCTAGAAATAGAAAAGCAGCAGAAGCTGGCTGAGATCGAGAGTGTGCGCTTTAAGCAACTGGTGGAGGCTATTGGCAGTGGTACACTGACAGAGATGGCCAGAGCTGGGCCAGAACTACAGGTATGTCTCCTTATTACATGACAAACATATAAAAATGAAACTACAATAATTAGTAGGTCTTTATACCCACACAGATGTATGCGTACATGACAATAAAACTGGATTAAGTAGCGTGTGAATCATATGTATAAAATGGTGTGTTCAAAAATCAGAAACTTATTTTCATAAGTCATGATCTTGCACATTTGTTTAAAATAACACAAGTATTTCAACAGAACTGTCTTAAGAACTGGTGAAATACTGCTTCTTTTTTAAAACACCCCGCTCTCATTTACAACATGGTATGCTAACAATGTCCTTCCATGGGAACATTCCACAAGCAAAAACACTTAGTATTATATTATTACTAACCTCCAACACGAATGCAAATCTAGAAATCAAATTATTTACTTTATTAATACAGTGTAACTGTAGGTCTGTTAAGCTTTATAGTTTGAGTAATTTCTAATTAATTACAGATTAAATTGCTGTGTTTTCATAAGAGTTAGCTTTCACAATGTTAGCTTCAGCTCATGTGCATTTAAACTGTTGATTGCTCTCCTGGCCTGGTTGCTCGCCTTTCCACATTCTTAAATTTGTTTATTAAAAACAAAAAAAAATGTGTAAAGTTGGCTGAATTCTGAACAGTGAGGTGGGGGTATACCTTTAATTCACTTTATTAATCAAGACCAAAGTGTAAAATGTTGCATTTTACTGCTCACAATCACTAAAACGATCGCATATTTTTGTCTTGGTTTTCTAAAATCTGTGTTCTAAACTGTGTTTATATATTTGTCTTTCTCTAGGTCAAGTTGCTCCAAGCATTAGGCCTTAAATCTACCCTTATTACTGACGGCTCTTCTCCCATCAATCTGTTCACTACTGCCAATGGCCTGCTGGGGGCAATGAAGTCACCTGAGGAAAAGTAGAAAGAAGTAGAAGCCAAAGCAGAAACCAAAAAGAAGTGTGCCTTTAATTATTACCTACTCTCATAAAAGCTTTGCTTTTGATTGCAAGCATATTATTGGGTTCAAGCAACCAGTTGTTAGTTTTGTTGTCTTATTGCTGATAGCTATAGTTCAATGCTGCTGTTCTAAACTGTGTTGATACAGTAAAACGTCAACACAGTGTGAACCACTAAGTAAAGAGGCCTATGTATGTCTAATGGGTTCACTGAACTACGTTAACATGTAAAATGTCACCTTTAAATGTCTGCTTTGCACGTATCAATAAGCAATAAACTTTCAGAGATGTGTTCAGCTGCTCACTTTCTGCTCACTTGGTACTAAAGTTTTTATCATAGCTAATATGTTTAAACAACTTAACAAGGCTAAAAGATGCGGTTAAGCCAACATCCATGTGCTCATAAGCTGCCCGCAGATAAGCAGTCGATGCCAGATTGTGAGGTAAGAACATGCTCTACTTTTAACCATTTACTCTAAAGGAATGTTAGGTGTTAGATGACAATTCCACTATACATCCATTATCTTCCGCTTTATCCTCTATAAGGGTCGCTGGGGTCTTCCCCATGCCCATCCAGGGAATAATGTTTCGGGCGCTGGGCAGATACACCCAGGACAGGGCACCAATCTATCGCTGGGCGCACACTCACACAGACACACTCTATATGGGGCAACTTGGAGAATTCAATTGACTTGATACAGATTTTTGGAAACTGGAGAACCCGGAGGAAACCCACATGGACACGGGGAGAACATGGAAACTACACCCAGATTGGGATTCGAACCGGGAATCCCTAGCACTGAGAGGCAAACGTGCTAAGCCTGACAATTCCACTAGTTTTTAGAATTTTGGAGTCAAATGTTAGGGGCAGTATTTGTATGAGGCAGTATTTAAAAATAATTTGCAAACTTACATACTTTTACGTACTTTGCAGTTTAAGAAACCAATGCTTTTGTGGCCCGTCTTATCTTGAATGCTAAATATCAGTGTCATTTCTAATAGTAAACAACAAAATTGCAAATACCTAGAAAAACAACCACTTGAAAATACCACTTGAAAATAGTACCATTTTGTCATTTTGCAGCTTCAAAGTGACTTACAAATAAGAGTACATTGAATGTCGAGTCAGTAAATTAGAAAGCAACAAGCTATATGCCTCCACCTGACAGACAATGTTATGAAAACAATTTAACTCATTAGCAGAGATGAAGCATATGAAAAGTGAATTAATGTCACTCAGTATGAGGTAGAACCAGGTGGTAAAGTGCAGTAAACAAGCCAGGGTGTATATTTAGGTATAAAGAAACCAATTATTTTGTAGACCAGTATCATAACCAGGCGGCACGGTGGCTTAGTGGTTAGCACGTTCGCCTCTCAGCGCTAGGGATTCCCGGTTCGAATCCCCATCTGGGTGGAGTTTCCATGTTCTCCCCGTGTCTGCGTGGGTTTCCTCCGGGTTCTCCGGTTTCCTCCCACAGTCCAAAAACATGGATCAAGTTAATTGAATTCTCAAAAATTGCCCCGTTTAGAGCGTGTCTGTGTGAGTGAGTGTGTGCCCAACGATGGATTGGCGCCCTGTCCTGGGTCTATCTGCCCAGCGCCCGAGACGTTCTCCCCTGGATGGGCATGGGGAACCCCACCGCGACCCTAATGGAGGATAAGCGGAAGATAATGAATGAATGAGTATCATAACCTTGTCCTGAATGCAAGCATAAACAGAAAGCCATAGGAGACAGTGTTTCAATGACTAATTTTAAAATAAATCCTCACAAAATTATCAGCTTTATTTACACATTTTGACTAATTATGTTCGAACAGTGGGTATGAGGAAAATGTTTTTAAATTTTTTCTTTGAATTATAAACACTTAAATAAGATTGTCATATAAGTGATCAGTCAGTCCTCAGATAAAATTCTTTGTAAATTCACCACCAGTCTGTTTGGATATGACATTTTGTATACATTTTTTGGAAATTAGAATTTTTTTCCATAAATAATTATTCACGTTCAGTCAAATGTTGTGGTAAATGTAATGCACAACTTTATTAAAATCATTCTACAGACTTTCAATGTAATTTAGTTCAGGGCTCCAATTTGACTAATTAATACAATTAATTTTCCCAATTTTAAGTTGTGACTTTTTTTTTTTCCTTTCTTTTCTTTCTTTTCGCTGGTGTGTTTATGTTTATAATAATGATAAGTTAACTCTTCGCCCATCTTCAGCTGTCTAGGATTGCATTTCTTTTTTTTACATTTACAATTAGTCATTTAGCAGACGCTTTTATCCAAAGCGACTTACAAATGAGAACATCACAAGTCAGAAGCTATGGAGAAAACCATCTATACTGTAAATTCATCAAACCTGAATGTTATTCAATGCCGCGGCACACGCCCCCCCCCCCCTTCACCTTTTTTTTAATAAATTTTTTTTGTTTTTATTATTACAACAGGTATTTGTTAAAGAGATGCGTCTTCAGTAGTTTTTTGAAACTGTTTAGTGATTCTGCCTTACGGACAGAGTTGGGAAGAACATTCCACCATTTTGCAGTGGTGAACGCCACTGAGTGCGTTTTTTTGGATGTATTTGCTAACATCAATTCTTTATTTAATTCTAATTGCCTAGTTCTTATTACGGAAAAATGACTATAGCTTTGTTGTGCCATCATGTTTAACAGTATGTATGTTGTGTTTTTCATCCACCGAACATGTGGTTTGGAATTAAGCCAAAAAAGTATTGTTAAAAACTTAAATCCACAGACGTTTCATCACTCACTGTCAATCAAGTCGACCTGCTCATGCTGTTATCATCCAGTAGTGGGTTTGCATGAGGCATAGGTGTCACAATTATAAATCATAAAGTACAGCTTCTATATTTACAAATGTCTGCATGCACACAGACCAAAAGGGAGCTGCACCATCCCTTAACAAAAACACCTCTATTCATCAAATACATCTCATCTCTACAACTCTACATCAACTGTGGATACTTTTATACAAAAACAACTTTGCATACACGTTCGCCTCTCAGCGCTGGGAATCCAGGTTGAAATCCCAATCTGGGTGAAGTTTTCATGTTCTTCCCGTGTCCGCGTGGGTTTCCTCCGGGTTCTCCGGGTTCTTCACAAAGTCCAAAATCATGTATTGAAGGTAAATATTCATACATTCATTCATTATCTTCCGCTTTATCCTATATTAGGGTCGCGGGGGGTTCCCCATGCCCCCATTTCTTTTCTTTCTTTTCGCTGGTGTGTTTATGTTTATTATAATGATAAGTTAACTCTTCGCCCATTTTCAGCTGTCTAGGATTGCATTTCTTTTTTTTGGATGTATTTGCTAACAGGCGGCACGGTGGCTTAGTGGTTAGCACATTCGCCTCTCAGCGCTAGGGATTCCCGGTTCGAATCCCCATCTGGGTGGAGTTTCCATGTTCTCCCCGTGTCTGCGTGGGTTTCCTCCGGGTTCTCCGGTTTCCTCCCACAGTCCAAAAACATGGATCAAGTTAATTGAATTCTCAAAATTGCCCCCTATAGAGTGTGTCTGTGTGAGTGAGTGCTTGCCCAGCGATGGATTGGCGCCCTGTCCCGGGTCTATCTGCCCAGCGCCCGAGACGTTCTCCCCTGGATGGGCATGGGAAACCCCACTGCGACCCTAATAGAGGATAAGCGGGAGATAATGAATGAATGAATGAATATTTGCTAACATCAATTCTCTATTTAATTCTAATTGCCTAGTTCTTATTACGGAAAAATGTCTATAGCTTTGTTGTGCCATCATGTTTAACAGTATGTATGTTGTGTTTTTCATCCACCAAACATGTGGTTTGGAATTAAGCCAAAAAAAATTTGTTAAATATTGTTTTCATGTTCTCCCCGTGTCCGCGTGGGTTTCCTCCGGGTTCTCCGGGTTCTTCACAAAGTCCAAAATCATGTATTGAAGGTAAATTTTCATTCATTCATTCTTTATCTCCCGCTTTATCCTATATTAGGGTCGCGGGGGGTTCCCCATGCCCATCCAGGGGAGAACGTTTCGGGCGCTGGGCAGATAGACCCAGGATAGGACACCAATCTATCACTGGGCACACACTCACTCACACAGACACACTCCATATGGGGGAATTTGGAGAACTCAATTGATTTGATCCATGTTTCTGGACTGTGGGAGGAAACCGGAAAACCCGGAGGAAACCCACGCGGACACGGGGAGAACATGAAAACTCCACCCAGATGGGGATCCGAACCAGGATTCCCTAGTGCTGAGAGGAGAACGTGCTAACCACTAAACCACCGTGCCGCCCTGAAGGTAAATGGAATGCTCTAAATTGCCCCATATAGTGTGTTTGTGTGTGTGTGTGTGTGTGTGTGTGTAGTAGTAGATAGTGAGTAGATAGATTGGCGTCCTGTCCAATCTGCCCAGCACCTTAAACTTTCACTCCTGGGTGGGCATGGGGAGCCCTCCTGACACTAGTAGAGCCGTAAGCGGAAGATAATGAATGAATGAATGAATAAACTTTGCATATAAAACATCATTTGGATTATTAGCCCAACACCCTACCCACAGATCAACCACGCCATTTTGCCAAATCAACCATCTCGCTGGGTTGCGAGATGCTCTTGGAGATAAACCCCAAATAAAAAGGCACTCGATCCAGTTTGCAGAATGCGCAACACGAATCAATTTGGTTGCCAGTTTACCATGGTTGCCGTGCACCTTTTTCAGCTTGCAGATTAAATCTCCTTACTGTTCAACAGCGAACACAATTCGTACACACGAGGTATCATCCAGATGCCTAACAGATTCAGATTTAATGATGCTGGTTTGATGACCTGTAGTGTTGCGTGTGCAGTGGATGGGGCGTCTCTGTTCGAGCGCGTTTCCTCCATCACACAGCAGAACGCCACTGCTGACCGGCGGACGCGCGCCTCGGTCCAGTAAACACACTCTGCTGCCATACGCACGCCATTTCATTGTTCCATCGGCTTTTAAGTAACCTGTGCCAAGTTTTAGCCTACTTTCTTTTCCGATTTCTCCACAATGTTGCAAGAAATGAGATGCTCTCCTCTCAGCGCGCACTAAAAAAAAGGTTGGTTTGCATGTCTACCGTAATTTTGCTAATTTGCGCATCGTGCTCCATCACTAGACGCTTTCCCTCTGTGGGTGTGTCGCGCCTCATCATCGTACTTCACTTTAAACCTGGCTTTTTTGCTTTTTTTCGGAGGAAAGAGCCTTATTTTCTCGGGCAAACTTGTACAATCGCATGGAGAATTTATTAACGGCTAAAACCAATTGAAGCCATTTTTAAACCATAAGTCGTTAGGTGTAAAGAAAAGGCTCTCAACTCAAAAATGTCTGCATATCCCCTACATCGCTACTTGTGTTTTGAGGTTCGTAGCTTTCCAGAAGCTTTCATGAAAGGGTTCCACCGGCAGGGTTTCACCAGCGTGTCAAAACAAAGGAACTCCTTACGATGCTGACTGAAACCTTTTGCTTATCCATCCATCCATCAATCTATCCATTATCTTTCGCTTTATCCTCTATTAGGGTTGCGGGGGGGGGGGGGTTCCCCATGCCCATCCAGGGGAGAACGTCTCTGGCGCTGGGCAGATACACCCAGGACAGGGCGCCAATCTATCGCTGGGCACACACTCACTCACACAGACAAACTCTATATGGGGCAATTTGAAGAATTCAGTTGACTTGATCCATGTTTTTGGACTGTGGGAGGAAACCGGAGGACCAGGAGGAAACCCACGTGGACACTGGGAGATCATGGAAACTCCCTCCAGATTGGGATTCGAACCGGGAATCCCTAGCGCTGAGAGGTGAACGTGCTAACCACTAAGATCTTTTGCTTTATGTCATGTAAAAATGTATATTTGGCTTTGAGGCATTCATTCATTATCTTCTGCTTAATCCTCTACTAGGGTCTCAGGGGAGGGGGGGTTCCCCATGCCCATCCAGGGGAAACGTTTCGGGTTCCAGGACAGGGCGCCAATCTATCGCCGGGCACACACTCACTCACTCATTCACACACACGACTGACTGTATAGGGGCAATTTAGAGCATTCAGTTTACCTTAAATATATGTTTTGATCTGTGGAGGAAACTGGAGAAACCAGAGGAATCTCACATGGACATGGAGAGAACATGGAAACTCAACCCAGATTCGAACCTGGATCCCCAGCACTGAGAGGTTTACTTGCTTACCATGCCATCGTGCCATCCTTGTGCACAATGCACACACTATAAAATGTATATATGTCATGCCCTGGCTCATCCCGTCTCTGTAATCATCTTAACTGAAAAAATCTGCATCAGTTTTGCTGTTTAACTGGTAAGGCTTGCCATGATGCAACCTGTCAGCATCATGCCAAACCATATCACACATTTTGCTTTACCAAGAAACAATAACACAATTGTGACTAATGCATTATGCCCTCATTAGTACAGATGTTGTTCACCATCCCTCACTTACTGTTAGTACAACATGCTCTCTAAACCAACCAGAACATCCGGTACAGCAGTATTAATCTAGATAGTAACAACACAATTAAAACTGGTGAATTATAACTGATCCACTCACAAAAGAGATATTATTGTATTTTATGTAGTGCATTTGAAGAAACACTTGCTTACATCCAGCTCCTTGTGACATAGGGCAAATACACTTGGGATAAAAAATTTAATTTAATAGGTAAGGCCAAAAGTGGCTGTGAAAAAGCTGCAAATTTGTTTAAAGTGGCAGGCAGTCTGGGGGTAGTTTCATATAAACAAGATACTCTTAATTAGGGCCACAGGGTAAGGAAATCCAATTGTAAAATCCTTTGGCTGAGTGGTGGGTCATTCTATGTATACAAATGTAAACAAAAATCTAAATGGAAGTTATAAATCCTTTTGTTTGTTAAAGTCAGGAGTTTTGGATTTTAGTTAGCAGTGCTTTTCTGAGCATAACAAAACCAACAGATAAGGACAAAGCCAAGAGACATTTTTTTCTGCATACAGATTAAGATTTCTCTTATAAGCATATTTTAATGGGGAAACAAATACACTTGTGTCAGGTTAAATAAGAGCTGAGTCTGCTTTGATTTTTTTTTAAATAAATGAGTCAAGGACTCTACTGGTCTTAGTTTTACAAACATGTAAATAATGTAAATATTTTAGCAGTACAATACAATAATACAAAGCAACGGCTGTTGTTCGACAATTCTGCTGTTTCATGTTTTTATCCACCTGTGAATAAATCTTCACATTGACCAAAGTAAGAAGCTTTTATATAACAAACGTAAATCCTGTTGTTTTTCATCATTGATCAGCAGCAGATTTGCACTGGCATCATTATTCATTATTGGGTAATGAGGTTTTTAACTCCCGCAGACACTGCAGACTCTGTACATCATGCTGCCTAGACTAAGGCCTTGACAACAGAACATTTTTACTTATACTTTTTACTTGTAATATATATATATATATATATATATATATATATATATATATATATATATATATATATATATATACTTATATTTTCTCATACAGGTCTGCAAAATAAACCTTAGACACACATCACATATCTGATTTGTGTAGTACAAAGAGATTGGAAAAACAACAAAACAGTGTAGTATTACATTTTGTATGTTACTTACTGTAAATACACAACTCAGACTCTGTTGAGGTAAACATAGTTAAATTTTAATATGTTTAATAAACTACATTATATGTCAGAATCAAAGTATTGATTGTCTCGTATAATTTGTATAAATGCTGTTTTGTATAATTTTACGTTTTGCAGATTTAGATGCTTTTTCTCAAATATATTTGGAAATGAGAGATCAAGTCAGGATGTTAAGGAGTATCCAACAGAACTATAGAATCAGTACTAGCTTTTACCTGATCTGGTTTATTGACTTAAGTTCCCCCACACTTTCTTAAATTTTATATGTATTTTTTATAATTTTATATAGAATTTTTATATTTTATTTATAGAATGTAATTGGCACTATGGTGTAGTGATTGGCAAGTCAACCATTCACCATTGGAAGGATTGCCTACATCATTTGTTCTCTTTGAAAATGTTTATGAATGCTAATATGGGTACATGTTTCAAATGAATCCAGCAGCGGTTTCAAAAGTGAATCTTTAAATGACTAAAGATGCTGCTTGCTTGAAATTAAAATGACAAGCCATGACAGGACTTATGACATGGTAAATATTGTTTGTGTTAATCACTCACATGATCAACACGGTAGGTGTAGTAGGTAGATAGTATTTTATTTAAAGTGACTGAAATAGTTCTCCATTTCCGATTCTTTTCCAGAGTTTCCTTTTACTTCAGCAGCTTGGAGAGAGTTTTGTAGTTCAAATTGAAAAAAATAAAGCACTTAAAAAACCCTGCATCTTCAAGATGGCTCTGAACTTGGATCTGAATGCAGCTCCTGCGGCTCCAAATGTTGAAGAGGAAGTAGAGCAACAGCAGGTGGACCAAGAGGCCACCAGTCAATTAAATGAAGAATCTGGCGACGCCCCAATCTCTGATCAGCCAGTGAAAACTGAGCAGCAAGATACACATCCTGTCTCAGAGTCCACTCCAGTGCCAGAAGGCCTAGACCAATCAGAAGCCCCTGTCAAAGACCAGCTGGCAGTCATTGATGAAGTGATGGAAACAAGTAAAGATCGTTAAGCATGTATTTATATTAAGTCATACTCTAATACTAAAACCCATTTCATGTTTTTGTTCGAAAGCTGGCATACTTCTTGTTGTTTATTACTTATGGCATGTCAAAATGATTGTGAAAACCATTTGTGTCATTAGACTTTTTATGTCATATATCATTTGCTGTCATCTTAACTTTGGTGTCTGCTTTTGAGCAGGTAATGGGGTATGCCCCACAGCTGTGGATTCTCCTTCTGCCTCTACCCGGTCTTCTCCGCCACGTCAGCAAAATGCTAAAACTGGCCACTCTCATGCGATTAGACATGCCCGACTCAATAGCCGCTCAGGTTCAATGAGCCATGCTGGTTCACCTCGGCCTTCGCTAACTCGTCAGCCTAGCGCAGCTACAGAAGTTGCAGATGAGAGTGCCAAGCCAAATGATTATCTTGTCCTGGCCATACTTGCCTGTTTCTGCCCTCTCTGGCCCATCAACATTGTTGGCCTGACTTTCTCTGTTATGGTTTGTAGATTCGAGTTTATCACTCGCATATTTTATTACGTTTCCTGTATGTAACACCTGCTGACACTAAAACAAGTTTAATAGTAAACACAACTACTAAGAATTCTACCTGAACTTACAGCATGTGTATATATTAAAATTTTGTCTAAAATAATATGATCATATGAATATTTGGCTGCTCATTTTTCCATTAGAAATAAAGGCTAATGTATAACTTTTCTTAAACATTATTGGTAGAAATCTCCTATAAACCAAGCGATATCACAAATCAAGTATTACATTTATTTAATGTTCATTCATTCATTCATTATCTTCCGCTTATCCTCTATTAGGGTCGCGGTGGGGTTCCCCATGCCCATCCAGGGGAGAACGTCTCGGGCGCTGGGCAGATAGACCCAGGACAGGGCGCCAATCCATCGCTGGGCACACATTCACTCACACAGACAGACACACTCTAAACGGGGCAATTTTGAGAATTCAATTAACTTCATCCATGTTTTTGGACTGTGGGAGGAAACCGGAGAACCCGGAGGAAACCCACGCAGACACGGGGAGAACATGGAAACTCCACCCAGATGGGGATTCGAACCGGGAATCCCTAGTGCTGAGAGGCGAACGTGCTAACCACTAAGCCACCGTGCCGCCTTTATTTAATGTTATTGATGAAAATTATATTACATTAAAATATATATTTTATGTAATTTTAAATTAGAATATTTTCTATTTTCTACAGTACAGTACACATTTTCTGTAATGTGCCTAAAAATTAATTTTATATATAAAGAAAATTCTTTAAAAAAAGGGTGATTTGGGTTTATGAGCTCGAATTTGGTGGTGTAAATAGAAAGAACACTTGACATTAGATTTTTTTTGACTAAGTTAGAGTCATGCTGTTTGTTAATTTTTAGTCTTTATCTTTTTAAATATATATTTAGAATGCAAAACAACAGACACTAAATCATTTAAAAAGTATGAACTTAAGAATCTATTTTATTGTTTTGAAATAATGCATTTGGTTAAAGCTATGCATTGTATTATTAATTTGCTTCAAATAATAAACTTTTTATTTGATTACAATGTTCTTTGTAAGCAGCAACTATGTCCTAATTTTAAAAAGATTTAACAATTTTTAATACTAGCTATTCTTTTCCGTTGTAATTTGTCCTAATTGAAATGTTCCCCTGCTCCCACTTCCAGTCTCGGTACAGTTTACAGCAAGGGAATATGGATGGAGCTCGGCGCCTCGGCCGCAACGCAAAGGTCCTTTCAATTTTGTCTCTGGTGGGTGGAGTAATCATTATTGCAGCTGCTATTATCATCAACTGGGGGCGTGAGTATCTATATTTCAACTTTTTAAATCAGTTTGTGCCTGAAAATTTATTATTCTCTATTGGTTTATTTTTAGAGTCAAAAGTGACTAAAATTCAGCTACTACTCTTCTGGCATTTTAATGTTATATTAAATATGTTCATTAGGGTTATGTCAATAACATTGTTAAAGCCTTTAAGTCAATTGCTGTTTTCTAAATGTTTCTAATATTGAAGTTGTTTTATCCCCAATAAGACATAGTACAATATTAATAGTAGTGAATAAAGGGGTAGAGGAGAAATAGTAATAACAATATTAATAGTAATAATATTAATCTGCAAGCCCTAAAATTGTTATGATATTAAATACTGTAAGTTGTGGTAAATGTTTAATCTTTTTTATTTGTAAAAAGTACGATTTAGGCAACCAGTAAATACAAAGATATTAAAATTAATATAAAATATAAAAAATAATGATTTATCAATGCTGGCTTATTTTTTTTTCTGAGGCTTAACTAGGAGAGCAAACCAAATTCAAATAAAATAAGATAGTTAAATATAAATCATTATACCAATTTAATGATATTTAAGCCAGTGATGCCAATTGTCAATTTAATTATTGACTGTCGGTGTGATGCATTTTAATGGTTATTAATGGCTATTACACATGTTTCTTTTCTATTTATACCACAGCATTTAGGAAATATGTTTCTGTCTTTTACAGTTATATTAAAGTCCTGAGAGTTGCCATGGCAATCAGGGCTAAGAGGGAATTTCTGTCCCAACAACTAGTCCCTGATGACCATCATCCACTCATCGTGCTGCATTTTTACTTCTGTGTGAGGCAAAGCTTCTGGAGCTTTATTTTTATTGATTTCTATCCTTCCTTAAGATCCAAGGCATTCTTTCATCTGAGGAAACGGAATCAGCATCAGTCTAAACCTCCCCAGCACTGAATGCAGGTATAATGACTGAAACCAGCAAAATCACTATGTGCATGTTTCTCTTGTTGCAACAAAAGGTCATTTGTTTTAAAATGATGTCAACAAGGGAGCATTTGCTATTAATTCACTTCCTTGGAGTCTTTGTGTATGTGTGTGAATTGACGAAAGAGGGAGAAAGAGAGAGCCAGGATGAATAAATGTTTGACGGTAACACTTGGTGTAGAGAACATGTGAAAGACGATCATTTTCTCGCTTGTCTTGCTGTCTGGCTTTGCACATTTTCTAAATAACAAAATCAACTCCACCCACTGATGTTTAGCCCAATATAAATTAATGTGAGCAAACACAATAACAATGCAGCTGGGGCAAAATATAAAAATTTGATGAGCAAGCATATCTTTCATCCCACACACAGACGAGTGTTATTACCTTAATTATCTATCTATCTAGTATCAGAAGAATGAAAGTGTAAAATGATCATTCTGTATTAGCCCGTTCTCTTCATTTGTGATTACTAAACAGGACAAAATTCCTATAAAAAATACGATAAAATAAAATAGACACACACACCTGTGTTGTGAGCACCTAGACTGGCTTTAGGTAAGTTAAATGCATGATGCAAAGTAGGGAGGGGGAACAGACCTAAGATGGGCTGCGTCTCTTTGTTTCGCACAGATGGAGAGATGAGAGGGAGGGAGGGAGGGAGGGAGGTGGCAAACTGCTGATGAAAAGATACTCTAGGGATGGAGAAATGTGAGGCATGCAGTGGAGAAAGATGGAAAGCATTGCGATTGGTCCTACACTGTGTGAATGTTGATTTAGTTTGTGTGAGTCTGTACATATACAATGTTTGTGTATGTGTGTGTGTGGGTCTTTTTGGGAGGGGTCTATGCGGTATTCCCCCTTACCATTTCACTTTCTTTTTCAGCTCTTGCCAGACTGCCAGTGTAACCATGAGCTAAATTTTATTTGCTTATCAGAAACGTCTGCCAGTTTTATGAATGTTCATGTAAACAGTATAGCCTGGAATTATGCATAACCTAATATGCATAATTATCTAGCAACCAAAATAAAGACCAGGAGTGTTTGTTTTTAGTACTCAGGTTTTTTTCATACATGCCAATTATTTAAGAACACTTATATATGATGTTAAGTTTACATCTTAATATATTCTTAAAATATTAGTTTGCAATATATAACTCAATAAATGCAGGTGCAGTTTAACTTTCTGCATCTGGGCTGCATTCAAATTTACATGCTCCACAATATGCCAAAGCAGTAAGGGAGGATTTTGTTACTAGTTCTGTTATAGTGGATATAATCAGTGCATACTAAACAAAAATCACTGAAGCACAAATAGGTTAAATTGTCAAAAGTTTACATTTTTTGGTTTTAATGTTTTACTCTTTTGTTGCGTACATATAATGCTGGTGTAATTAAGGATAAATAGTTTAAAAGGCTGGTGTGAGGTAGACTCGAAATCTGTGTCATCTGAGTCTCATGCTCTTAAGCTTTTAAAGGACTATTTAGCATTATAGAAATACATGATTTCAATTTTTGTTAATTTTAAATGTGATTTGTTTTGCTTAAAATTCAAAACCAACTGATTTCATTTGTACTTTAACATACCCTCTATATGTGTGTTTGGGGTGGGATTTGGCTTGGCCAAAACACTCCCTGATTCAAAGGTACACTACTGATGTCGTGTCCCAAAATTACATCTTTACCAAGTCTGAGACCCAGTTCTCACAACACTTTCAACATCAAGGCAAACCTCATGTACCTTTCATTAGCACAATGGACATCATGTGTCCTGTGTTTTAGCATACTGGCTTGGCTTTGGAAAGAGTTTTAATTAAAAATTGTTATTTACACAATTTCTTGTCTACTCCACATGTAATCAATCTAGATGTTGTGAATGTATGTAGTTATTGTCACTGAAATTCAGGAATAGTTTTTGTCACCTGAATAGTCATTCAGCACTGGTTATTGCTGGTTAAACCAGGTTTTAAAGCTGCTTTACTGTCCATGCATTTGTCACAGTCCAAGAGACAGGCAACTATTAGAGTGAAAATAATGCACACCGATGTACTGATAATACATTAGATGATGTTTTTAGTACATAATTATATAATTATATCTTAACTTATTGTGCTGGAAAACTGTTTAATTATTGGTGAAATATTGATTTTAGTTTGGCTTATATACTAACTAGTCATTCAAACTATGACTATAACATCAAGACCCAAGAAAATAGTTAGTAGACCTCCATATCAGTTGATGTTTACAGCATAGGGAGATTTTTCACAAAGAGAAAAGATGAGTTTTTTAAATAAAAATTAAAAGGTTTTCTGAAAGTATTGCTTTCATTTTGTAGCACTTTGTAAATACACATTATTACAAAAATAGATGAGCAGGTTTACAGCAGTTGGGCTCCATAATATACATACTGAGTTGCCTGTAGTTTCAGTGATTTGAAATCCTGCATGCCATTTGAATTTTACATTAAAATAGTTTTTATTATTTGGTCAGGTGGCAGCATAAAAAGCCCCTGGACAATCAAAGCATGCATAGCCCAAAATTGACACTTGCATTTGCATTTGCTTTTTGAACCATTGACCTGGGTTTTAGAATGGTCTTGAATGTAGCTAATGTTTACATATGAACATTTTAAGGTTTTTATAATAGAATAATAATAGAATAATAGAAATTACAAACAGAGGGTCATAGAAATAGAAATGTTTTGCTGGTCATCCAAAGATGGTTGGACATTTTTGGAAAAGCGGAAGAAAAAAATTGTTCCGATGCTGTAACCGCAGCATTCAGGTCTTTGATTTAGATAAACAGTACATTGGCGGTTCTGCTGCATTTTGTTTAATTCGTTGCCTTTCCCTGAATTTAACTTGTAGCATGTGTGATTTTACTAGCAACAAATGAAGCTCTACTCCTCAGCAATGTCTGGATATCGGCTTTGTTTCTGTTTTCTTGTTATAAAAAGCTAATTATATTTAATCTGCCTGCACTGCTCGCTCTGGCAATGTATGTACTTGTGTACATATCTACATATACATGTTTGTACTGCTGCCTTGTGCTTCTGCGCTACAATTCTGCGCTACAATTTAATCAGTAAATTATTAGTAATGCAAAATTTTGACTGTTACAACCTCAGTGACTTCAATTGTTGTATGTATTTTATGTGGTTATGTTCTTTATAATACTTGCCTCTAAGTTAAACATACATAGAATATGCATTGTAGTTTTGCAGTCTGTGTATCTGGCTGTGTTTTACCGCAGTCATTCTATTTCAGAGGTATTCTCACGTTTACATATTTACAGCATTCACCTGCTGCTCAGTAATATTTACCATCTTTTCTTCCACCAGCAAAGACCTGATCTCTAGGTTCCATTATGGTTCCACTTTAGTTTCTCTTAGTCAGTTTATTTCTTGTTCAGTATACTGTGTTTTTGTGAAAGCACTCCAAGGTGTTGCCTTTTATCTTATTTGTTCAGTGAATGTGGCTGGCTTTCACTGCTTAAATTCACCTATATTTTCTGAATGCTAGAGGTGGCCATGATATTTTTGCCTTCAAAAATGTTATGGTGATTGCATTATGGAAATCCTATTGCTTCTCTTACCCCCTGTGCAGACTTGCCTGTGCATGCCTTAATGTATTGCTTTAAACCAACAATATGTGATGTACACAGTATGAGAAGTGGCTTTCTATGGAGCCTGATGTATTAATCTTCTCTCGGTCCTGGCTGCTGTTGATGTTTCAATGGCAATTGTGAATAAACTGTTCTGTTACTTCCGTGTGGTGTTTGTATTTTGAAAGAAAATAGGGAAAATAACATGACAAGAAGTGTGTGGATACTAAAGGAGCTCATGCAACGTTATGTTATTTGCACATTTAGTAGATACTTATGTCCAGAGGGATGTACAAACATTATTACATACAAACTAAGCAAATAAAGGTCCCAAACAGACTGGTCTGCAGTTCAGTAACCTAACCACTGACCCATTGCTTAGCATATTATTATTTGTACTGGTTTTAATAAAGTCTGGATAACAGTCAGTGTTTATCTCACCCCAGTGCTTCTCAACCAACTTTAATTTCTTGGGGAATTGTCCTGCTGTCCAGGTGCCACAATGTTGTGAACAGTTCTCTAAAATTCCAGGCTTGGGTTTAACCATTGCTGTTTACCTGGAACTGGAACCTGGGTAAAGCCCAGATCTTGTAACATAGTGCAAGACCATTATAGCTAAATCTAAATTTAGTTTGACTGGTTCTGTAGAGGGCGGCATGGTGGCTTAGTGGTTAGCACGTTCGCCTCTCAGCGCTAGGGATTCCTGGTTCGAATCCTAATCATGATCTCCGCTTTTCCGCGTGGGTTTCCTCTGAGTTCTTTGGTTTTCTCCCACAGTCCAAAAACATGGATCAAGTTAATTGAGTTCTTCAAATTGCCCCATATAGAGTGTGTGAGTAAGTGTGTGGCCAGTGATAGATAGACGCCCTGTCCTGGGTGTATCTGCCCAGTGCCTGAAACGTTCTCCCCTGGATGGGCATGTGGAACCCCCCGCGACCCTAATAGAGGATAAAGAGGATGGATGGATGGTTCCGTAGAGATCATCTATTTTTTGTATTATAATTAAAAAATGCTTGTTAATGAGTCGGTAAAGCATGGATCCCAGCTTGCCCAGTTAGAAACTTCCTGCCAGTCTCACTGCTGCTTTTGAATGCATTGTGCATTTTCAAATTGCCTCAGTTTCCAGGGCAACCATCGGTAGGGAGCAGTGAAAGAATAAAAAAAAAACAGATGAACGATGGGAGTGTAGTCTGACACTATTTGTCTAGGTTTTAGAAAAAAATCTTTCGTTTTATTTTAAAGGGGGAAATAATAATTAACTATTGTCAGTTTTTGAAGCAGAGAAAAGAAAGGCTAGAAATGAACCAGGGTTTAGAGCCTGTAAATAGAGATCACAGAGTTAAGGAAGCACTTAGGAATGAATCACGCACAAAAGATGTGTGATAGAGAGTTGAGTGGGAGGAAGGAGAAAGATAGCACACACAACACAATCACATCGGCCACAAAGACTATGTAAAAATGAAAAATGTAAATGATAAATGATACTTTTATAGATTATACATTTATAGAATATTTTGTTTCATGATTTAAATTCACCTTTAATGTTCCTGGTTATTGTTACAAAAAAGAAGTATGTAATTATAGATTGTGTTGCATATTTGTTTATTGAAGACAATTATTTAAATTATAATGTAAGCTTTTGAAAGAACAATAGTAACTGTCAATGTTTACTGGATAGTTTTTTTTAATCACCCCAATTTTTGACAAATGTTTGAGTTACTTACATTTTGCTTTTTTCATTGAGTTTAAAAATATTAACATATTAACAAATTAAAGTATTTATGCCCTTAAACTAAAGTAAATTTGATATTCCAGTAGTCATTCTTGGTTTTTGGGTTTACTAGAGAAAAAATTGTGAATATCTTAATTTACAAGTTTTGAGAAATTTTTGGGGAAAATAACATTTGCACCAGTGTCTGAGGTTGAAAGCAGCTTTTGATGCCCCATTACGGTATAGAGCTTATTATATGATGACTGAATTGTAGTCATCATTGGATAATTATCTCTCTTGTGCTGATAGTGGGTATGCTGTTTACAAACAAGTCATTCTCTTTAAGTGGCTCATTTTAGTGACTCATTGGTAACAGCTCTCCAGTATTGCGGCCTAAGACCATAAGGTTTAGTCATTAAAAAATAACATTATACAATTAATGAAGGTTGTCTTCAGTAGGGTTGTTATTAATAATTAAAATATAAGTGAGTACAAAATGAACAAACATCAGCTTAATGCTAAATAAGGTCATATGTTGTTTAATTCTGACTGAATACTCTCACACATATTATACAATGGACAGTGAGCAGAGACAAGGTCAGTATTTAGTAAATGTCACAAAGTAATAAAGGAGATACAATCCATGTGTGTGTAAATAAATTAACCTTGGGAGATTCAATTATTATATTCTAACAGAATTACCTAATCAATGAACCAGATCTAAGTAGGAGAGAATCTATTTGCCCTGGAGTTTGGCAGCTTCCGTCATCCAATTTAAAGATAATAGGAATAAACGACCAGGTGAACACAGATAATTAACTATTGGGTTCTTGTGGATCAACATTAATTTGATACAGCAATCAAATGCAAATAGATACATTACATTTTATTTACATGGGACGTGTATTTTATAATACAGGAAGCAGTATATGATAAACTATGTACATTTTAGTCAGTAGAGTATGATGAGATACAAATAACATAAAAGAAAACATAGAGATCACCAGTAATCAACTTTTAAAAATTGTTTTAAAGATTAATAGTGCGTCTGCATCTCAAAAGCGTCTGCATCTCATTTTAAAGCCACAAAGTTCAACATAGGAACACAAAAGTTAATAACATTTTGATGGCAATACAGTTATTAAAGCAGTGTTAGCAGGTTCATCAATTTAGAGCAATTCTTAAGAGATACATGATATTATCCATAAAAAAATAGAAATTTAGAGATGCACCTGCCATCTTTAAAAGTAAACATTACATAAAATCTTAAATTCTAATTTGTTGAATTGTAGGCTGCAATTACTTGTAACTAGCTCTGAAATATGGCATTAAATACAATCAAATGTAAAATAGCACTAAAATTCTTGGTGTAGAATTTTCAAGGCATGCAAACTTTAGTTTTTTTCTTGAAATGTAAATGTAATTCTCATAATGTAATTACTGACTTATGCTACAAGTGTTATTTTACTGTGTTTAAAAGTGTAAAACTCTTGTTTTACAGATGTGTCTGTAATAACATTGAGTGAGTGATTTCTTTTATCATTTTTTTAACTTTAGTTTTCATTTTAGGTTTAAGTAATTTAGAATATTTATATTTCTGTCGCAGGCGGCACGGTGGCTTAGTGGTTAGCACGTTCGCCTCTCAGCGCTAGGGATTCCCGGTTCGAATCCCCATCTGGGTGGAGTTTCCATGTTCTCCCCGTGTCTGCGTGGGTTTCCTCCGGGTTCTCCGGTTTCCTCCCACAGTCCAAAAACATGGATCAAGTTAATTGAATTCTCAAAATTGCCCCGTTTAGAGAGTGTCTGTGTGAGTGAGTGTGTGCCCAACGATGGATTGGCACCCTGTCCTGGGTCTTTCTGCCCAGCGCCCGAGACGTTCTCCCCTGGATGGGCATGGGGAACCCCAACGCAACCCTAATAGAGGATAAGCGGGAGATAATGAATGAATGAATATATTTCTGTCATTGTTTAGATTTAGTTTTTTTAGATTATGGCCAGCAGGCCTGCGTTGGACGGCCTGTCCAGGCGCTGGGAGTGTAGGGGGTCAGCAGATGAGAAAGATAGATGGAAAGACCATGAAGGGCTCAAGAACCGGGGTGATCATGTTTTTGAAAGCTTTCCATCACCTAGATCAGGGGCTAGTTCAATCGTGCAGGGTTGTCAGGTAGATCGCGATGGAGGTGTCAGCGCTTTTTTACAGGACAGTATCCATCCATCCATCATCCATTATTTTCCGCTTTATCCTCCACTAGGGTCGTGGGGGGGGGGTGCCATGCCCATCCAGGGGAGAACGTTTCAGACACTGGGCAGATACAACCAGGAGAGGGCGCCAATCTATCGCTGGGCACACACTCACATACACATTATATATGGGGTAATTTGGAGAATTCAATTGACCTTGATCCATGTTTTTGGACTGTGGGAGAAAACCCCGGAGACCCCGGAGAAAACCCACGCGGACACGGGGAGAACATGGAAACTCCACCCAGATTGGGATTCAAACCGGGAATCCCTAGCGCTGAGAGACAAATGCAGCACAGTATCGGAAGCACTTATACACAGGCGCGGACACATTTTCACACACGCAATGTGAGTCATTCTGAATCGCCATCTCTATCCCTATGCAAGCGAGTAGTCTGCCCCCCCTCTCGTCTCTCTTGCTGTTCCCAAAACCTGCACGTGGCCACCCCTCCGTGCCTAAATCTGAAGCACTGCCTCGCGAATCATCTACATTAGATAGTTTCCATTTGTGTTTTTGCACTTTATTTGAATGACATAATGAGTGCAGGACTTTGCTTCAAAAGAACTAAAATACCACTTTCATTTGGAGGATGAATATTTTTTTTACAACGTCAGACTCAAAATGCATTTGCTTTTATTAATGTTCATGTTCTGTTTGGGGAAATGCAGGTTACAGTGATTGTTTTACATTTGTTCTGTATACTCTGGGTTTTTGTCAGCATTTTTTACAGCACAGTATCCATCCATCCATCCATCCATCCATTCATCCATCCATCCATCATTTACTAGGGTCGCGGGGGGGTTCCCCATGCCCACCCAGGGGAGAATGTTTGGGACACAGGGCAGATTATTGTCTAGTCTTTAAGACTGAATAAGTAATACCATTCAAGATTCAAGATTCAAGAAAATTTTATTATCATTAATATCACATATGGTACATTACATGAGAACGAAATTATGGGTCACGGACCCCGATTACCCTGTTATTTTAAAGTTATAATTTAAATTTAAATTTTAAAGAAGAAAATAAGAATTTTTTTTAATAGAAATACAAAAATACAATATATAGATATGTGAAATATAATAGTATACAACTTTGAATATATATATAATACATATATAATATACAACTACAGATATAAATATACATAGAATATTTTAACTATAAATATATGTAATTCATTCATTCATTATCTCCCGCTTATCCTCTATTAGGGTCGCGGGGGGCCCATGCCCATCCAGGGGAGAACGTCTCGGGCGCTGGGCAGATAGACCCAGGACAGGATGCCAATCCATCGCTGGGCACACACTCACTCACACAGACACACTCTAAATTGGGCAATTTTTTTTGAGAATTCAATTAACTTGATCCATGTTTTTGGACTGTGGGAGGAAACCGGAGAACCCGGAGGAAACCCACGCAGACACAAGGAGAACATGGAAACTCCACCCAGATGGGGATTCGAACCGGGAATCCCTAGCGCTGAGAGGCGAATGTGCTAACCACTAAGCCACCGTGCCGACTAAATGTATATAATATATAATATAAATATATGTATATACAGTATATAAAATACATTTAAGGAAAATATATATATATATATATATATATATATATATATATATATATATATATATATATATATATATATATATAAAGTAGTATACATTCGGGCACGGTGGCTTAGTGGTTAGCACGTTCGCCCCTGGATGGGCATGGGGAACCCCACCGCGACCCTAATAGAGGATAAGCGGGAGATAATGAATGAATGAATGAGTATACATTCATTCATTATCCTCTATTAGGGTAGAACGTTTTAGGCGCTGGGCAGATACACCCAGGACAGGGCGGATGGGGATTCGAACCGCCCAAGTAGTATACAATAGATATAAATTTAGAATCTAAAATATAAATATAGCAGAATATAAATGTATATAAACGGTACATGTGAGATGAGATGATGAGGTATTTTGGTGGGGTGATGATAACATGTGTGAACGTCTTGTTAGATGGAGTTTGTGAGTCTTACAGCTTCTGCTATGAAGCTGTTCCTCAGTCTGTTTGTCCTACACTTGATGCTTCGCAGTCTCCTGCCTGAGGGGAGCGGGTGTGCCGGGTGAGCAGGAGGCCCGTTTCCTGCATCTGGAGGTCTCGGGTACTTTAAAGTGCACTATATAGGACACATGGTGTGATTATGGACGTTCAGGGCCGGAAGTGACGCTGGTGGCTGGGATCGTAATACCCCGCGTCAGAAGGCACCGCTCGCAGCGGCTGTGTAAACACGACATGGCGAGGATGGACATGTTGAACTCGTATTTAATGGAGCGCTTGGCCGCGGCGGCTCGTGAGATTTTAGAGGTGGTCGAGGCCACCGTGTTGGAGTACCGGGCTGAGACCGCGCAGACGCAGGTCGAAAACGAGAAACTAAAAGAGCAACTACGCGAGCTCCTGAACCCCGCTCCAGGTAACCGCTGAGCCGCCGGTAGCGTTCCGCCCGCACGGCGCTGATGAGCTCCGAGGTCTGGCAGCATCCCAACGGGCTCCGCGCTCTGCTCTCCAGCCTCAGGCGCTTTACCTGGCAGAGCCTATTAACGCACACGTTTGTGTCACATGACCTCTTCTGCTGTTCGTGCACAAAATAAAAGCCCGGACTCAGCCCGTTACACTTTAGTCTGCATTTTGTAACTCCATCCATCCATCATCTCCCGCTTTATCCTCTATTAGGGTCGCGGGGAGTTTCTCATGCCCATCCAGGGGAGAACGTTTCGGACGCTGGACAGATACCCCCAGGTCAGGGCGCCAGCCTATCGATGGGCACACTCACTTTATATGGGGCAATTTGGAGAATTCAATTGACCTTGAGCCATGTTTTTGGACTGTGGGAGGAAACCCACGCGGACACGGGGAGTTCCCCATGCCCATCCAGGGGAGAACGTTTCGGATGCTGGACAGATACCCCCAGGTCAGGGTGCCAATCTACCGATGGGCACACTCACTTTATATGGGGCAATTTGGAGAATTCAATTGACCTTGAGTGTGGGAGAAAACCGGAGAACCCGGAGGAAACCCACCCGGACACGGGGAGAACATGAATCAAGGTCAATATCATTTACATAACCTAGGGTGGCTTAGTGGTAAGCACATTCACCTCTCAGTGTTTGGGATTCCCGGATCGAATCCCAGAGTTTCCATGTTCTCTCGTGTCTGCATAGTTTGCTCCGGTCCATCCACAGTCCAAAAACATGGATCAAGGTCAAATTCCCCAAATTGCCCCATATAGAGTGTATGTCTGTGTGAGTGAGTGTGTGCCCAGCGATGGAGTGGCGCCCTGTCCTGGATGTATCTGATGCCTTTTTTCAGACACCACATGTAGATTGCTTGACTTTGTGAATTTTGTTTTAAATTAGTTATTTTCTTTGCATGAGTGAACTGCAGAAGTGTTCATCTGAAAGAAATACATTTAAGACATGTTAAGAGATGTGTGTGGGTGCATACCTGTGTGTGTGTGTTTGTTTATGTGCACATGTTCTATGAAAAATACCAATTTGAACAAATTTTCCAATCCCCATATTGTATGATAGATTATAACATACAATTGGATTTCTGTTTACATTGTTGGAGGTACTCTGTACCTAAAGGCCTCATAAAGAAATGAAATGTCCATTATTTTTTTATTATTTTTTTTTTTGTTGTAAAAATCTGACCAGTCTACATTAGTACTAGTATTACCATCTGTTACTTTGTGTGTCACATTGAGATGCTCTCATACTTTTGGGAATAAAGCAAATAGTAAATCAACAAAAGCATATCACTTAAGTAGAGGTCTCTGAGCATATCTATCGAATAGCTTATTTTTCAGTAAAAATAATAAAATAAAATATAATTTGAGACATGGGCGGCATGGTGGCTTAGTGGTTAGCACGTTCGCCTCTCAGCACTAGGGATTCCCGGTTCGAATCTCCATCTAGGTGGAGTTTCCATGTTCTACCCATTTCTGCGTGGGTTTCCTCCGGGTTCTCCGGTTTCCTCCCACAGTCCAAAAACATGGATCAAGTCAATTGAGTTCTCCAAATTGCCCCATATAGAGTGTGTATGTGTGCGTGTCTGTGTGAGTGAGTACATAGATTGGCGCCAGCGATAGATTGGCGCCCTGTCCTGGGTGTATCTGCCCAGCGCCCGAAACGTTCTTCCCTGGATGGGCATGGGGAACCCCCCCCCCCGCCCACCCCTAATAGAGGATAAGCGGGAGATAATGAATGAATGAATAAATGAATTTGAGACATCTGTTGAATTGGTTTGCCTTTGATGCAGGTGCAAAGATGCTACTTCAACCCTGTATCTAAAATGAGAACTGCAGTTGTGTACAGTGCTTCGGTTGTGTTGTGGTTTCTTCATTACAGACAGCTGCTTCCATTCTAATAGAATCAGCCTGAGGAAAACCTAAACTTTGCACTATATATATATTTTTGAATGTTTACAAACATTTATATTTAGATAAAAAAATTATTTTTTATTAAGTTCCTGTAAATCCTTGTTCTGTTATTGGCAAGTAAAAAAAAATAACTAATAAATGGACAACCAATATTTTGTTGTACATCCTGCTGTTGTTTAATATAGTTTTTTTTTTTTTTGTGCAGACTCAGTTCACAATGCAACAAATCGTATTTCTGAAGAAATACCTCTGTGTGGGCAAAAAGAGTGGAACTTAATCCCTGAAGAAAAAGTAGAAGAAGGCCAGCAGAACCAGAACCAGAGACTTGATAAAGGATTGTTTAGAGAAAATCAGCCAGAAATTGCTGTTCAAGCTTGTAAAGATGACCCCGAAACTGATGTTAAAATGCTAAGCATGGACTCCCACACAGAGACTGTTTTTTCAAAATGCTTTCAAGAGAGTACTTTTCAGCATGTGGTTTTGCCTATTGTAAAACTACACAGGGTAAAACTAGAAGCAGAGGAGACTCCAATTTCCACTTCATTTTCAGAGACTGTTCCCCCTAAAGACTCAGCCTTAAGTCCTTGCCAAGTGCACAGCCCCGAGCCCTATAACAGCAACCACAATTCCAGCGGAGACTCTAATACTGCCTTGCTCTCAGACACAACTGAGAGAGAGGAAAACACAGCGCCACCTAATATGGAAAGTGCAAATGAAGAAATTTGCAGTGAACAGCGGTACAAATGCTCGCAATGCCGCAAGTCATTTGAAAATTTGGAAAAGTACCAGACACATCAGCAAGCCCACAGACGGGCCAACGTCTGCAACTGGTGTGGCAAAGGTTTCTATCAGTCTGCTGACCTTCGGCGGCATCTACGGACCCACACTGGAGAACGACCCTACCTGTGCACATGGTGCTCCAAGAGCTTCAGCCAGAGGAGCAACCTGCGCCGGCACATGCGCATCCACACAGGAGAGAGGCCGTACCGATGTGCTCACTGTGACTATAGGTTCAGTGACAGTCATACACTAAAGAAACACCAACGTAAACACTATGAACAGTGTCACAAATGCACTGTCTGTGATCAGAGCTTCACCATGGCCAAATCACTCCAACTTCACCTTGTAAAGCAGCACCTAACAAACAAAGGGAGTCAAAGTCAACAGCAAGTGGGCTTTCACAACCCAACATAGACTCTGTTCTTAAATATTGTCTTTATTATAAACTAAAATTTATATGTGACTTACCTGTTTTAACAAAGGTTTCATCATCTTGTGATGTCAAAAGCATTTTAATAGTCATTCATTGCTGCACAGAATCATTATTTTTTTAATTAAAGTTGATTGTGAGCTACTTCAACATTTACTCATGAATTAAGCCATTATTTGTTACATCACTTACCTCACATACACAGCAATAGCTTATTTATCTCCTAATAATATTACAAAATTGCAATAGTATTACAAAAAACAGCAAATAAATTTATCTGAACATTTTTAAAGATAGTTTGTGTTTTATATGGTGAAACATGCAGTGCTAGAACGCACATTGGTATTACACTGATGTCACAATAAATTTTGCTAGGCAGGATTATGTTAAAAATGTAAGTGATGTTAAACTTTGTACTACACAATCAAAACGTATTTGTCCTTTTGGGTGCTGGGCAGATACATCTATTTCCTGGGCTGATACACCCAGGACAGGGTGCCAATCTATTGCTGGGCACACTCACTCACTGAACGTTCTTGGTGAACGTTTATGGGTAACCCTTTGCCCCACCGTAACCTTTATAAGAGGATTAAGCAGAAGATAATGAATGAGTATATATATATATATATATATATATATATATATATATATATATATATATATATATATATGTATATGTTTCACTATCGGCGGCACGGTCCCGGTTTGAATCCCAATCTGGTCGGAGTTTCCATGTTCTCCCCATGTCTGCGTGGCTTTCCTCCGGGTTCTCCGGTTTTCTCCCACAGTCCACAAACATGGTTGAAGGTCAACTGAATTCTCTAAATTACCCTAATTGAGTGTGTTTGTGTGAGTGAGTGAATGTGCCCAGCGATAAATTGGGGCCCTGTCCTGGGTGTATCTGCCCAGCACCCAAAATGTTCTCCCCTGGATGGGCATGGGGAACCCCCCCCACAACCCTAGAGGACCATAGAGGATAAAGCGGAAGATAATGGATGGATAAGCAAAAGGTTTCAGTCAGCAAAGAGTTCCTTTGTTTTGACACACCGGTGGAACCCTGCCGGTGGAACCCTTTCATGCTTATGGAAAGCTACGAACCCCAAAACACAGTGGCAATCTAGGGGATATGCACATATTTTTGAGTTGAGAGTCTTTTCTTTACACCTACCGAATTATGGTTTATAAAATGGATTCAATTGCTTTTAGCCATTGTTTATAAAATAAATTCTCCATGCGATTGTACAAGCGACCCTAGTAGAGGATAAAGCGGAAGATAACGGGTGGCTGAATGGATGTTTCACTATTTTTGACGCTGCTGTAACGATGCAAATGTCCTCTTCATACATTCATTCATTTTCTCCCGCTTTATCCTCTAGTAGGGTCGGGGTGGGGTTCCCCCTGCCCATCCAGAGGAGAACGTCTCGGGCGCCGGGCAGATAGACCCAGGATAGGGCGCCAATCCATCGCTGGGCACACACTCACTCACACACACACACTCTATATGGGGCAATTTGGAGAATTCAATTGACTTGATCCATGTTTTTGGACTGTGGGAGGAAACTGGAGAACCCGGAGGAAACCCACACAGACATGGGGAGAACATAGAAACTCCACCCAGATGGGGATTCAAACCAGGAATCCCTAGCGCTGAGAGACGAACGTGCTAACCATTCATTCATTCATTCATTTTCTCCCGCTTTATCCTCTAGTAGGGTCGCGGTGGGTTACCCCATGCCCATCCAGAGGAAAACGCCTCGGGCGCCGGGCAGATAGACCCGGGATAGGGTGCCAATCCATCGCTGGGCACACACTCACTCACACACACACTCTATATGGGGCAATTTGGAGAATTCAATTGACTTGATCCATGTTTTTGGACTGTGGGAGGAAACCGGAGAACCCGGAGGAAACCCACGCAGACACGGGGAGAACATGGAAACTCCACCCAGATGGGGATTTGAACCAGGAATCCCTAGTGCTGATAGGCGAACGTGCTAACCACTAAGTGTCTTCTTGTGGGATAATAAAAGGCTATCCTGTCTTATTTGAATTTCAGTTTTAGGCCCTGCTGTGCTCCATCCTTTAGGCGGCAGCAGGCAGCTTTGTATCTCTCATACAGCGCAGTCGCACGCTGAACAGGAGGAAGAAGAAAGGCGCTAAAAGAAGATAGCAGCCAGCTAGCTTTATCGTCCCGTTCTAAATGTGTCTGTGAGAGCATTGGAACGCGGTGAACAGCAAAAAACAAAATGACCAAGTTGCAGCTGCTGCAGCGCGCTGTAAACGAGCGGCTGCAGACGGCGGTGGAGCAGATCATGGAGATGGTGGGCGGCACGGTGCTGGAGTATGAAGAGGAGACCGTGAGAGTCCGCGCAGAGAACGAGCTCCTGCGCCGCAGGCTGCGCTGGATGGAGGGGGAGAACCCCGCCGACTGGCCAGGTAGCAAACAGCGGGCGTTTTTTATTCTCTCTGTGGGTTAACGGCTTGCAGCCTGAACTCCGACACGACCTGACACGCGCGGTTCCTGGGAGTCCTCTCCCCCGGCACACGCTGTCTTGTCTCGGGCTCGCAGCGGAGGACAGCGCCGTTAGCGTTCCCGTTATCAGTTATAAACTGTCCCTGCAATTAGCTCGGCTTCGTGTGTGTGCTCCGTTTCGCCTACAATCGAGCCAACTGCCGCGCGTTTTGATCATTATTCAAAGGAAAAATGTAATTAATTAATTATTTCTTTCTTTCTTTTCTCGCGTTAATGTCTTGGCTGAACCGCCATTGGCGGATATGTTAACGAGCAGCGTACAGCTGCAGATCACAATAAAGCCCCAGCTTGCAAATGACGTGTGGATGTGAATCGGTTCAGGTCGATGAGTCCATTGAACCGACTCGCGAGTCGGATTTGGATCGACTTTTTGTGGATGTGCAGACGTTAGTTAAGAAATACTGCCCTTTTGTTAAAAGCTAATTAGTTAAGAAATACTGCAATATATAATAATAAACATAATGGAATTTTATTTATACGTGCCTTTCAAGTAACTCAAGGGCACTTACAATATAAGAAGAAAATGAAATGTAAAAGCGCAAAGGAGTATAACAACAAACATCTCATCAATAAAAAGTTAAAATCAGAACTATCCATCTATTATCTTTCACTTCATCCTCTATTAGGGTAGCAGTGGTGGTCCCCATGCCCTTCCAGGGGAGAACGTTTTGGACGCTGGGCAGATACTTGATTTGACTTGATTCATGTTTTTGGACTGTGGGAGGAAAC
>JAFMOD010000577.1:179613-225622 GCA_019802435.1 Corydoras maculifer | reverse complement strand
GCCGCCATATAATAATAATGAAATTTTATTTATACGTGCCTTTAACTCAAGGACACTTACAATACAAGAAGAAAATAAAATGTAAAAGCGCAAAGGAGTATAACAACAAACATCTCATACAATAAAACGTTAAAGATATTAGAAAAAAAATTATAAAAATCAGAACTACAAAAAAAAAAAAAAAGAATTTAAAAAATTCAGACTTAAAGAGATACATTTTTTTAAAGATTCTTAAAAGGAGGTAGAGACGTGGATGAATGGAGGTAAAGTGGGATGGAGTTCCACAACTTTGGACCAATGACACTGTTAAAAGTTTTTCGATTAAAATCAAATCTATAATTTAAAACGTAAGTTTGTTTGTGATGAGCATAATTAATCATTATCAGAATGAGCTTATTTACAGTTACTTCTTACAATTTGTTTTGCAGATAATTTAATTAAATTACATTTGAATTGCATATAAGAGCAATTAGTCACTGAGGTACATTTAACATCTTTTGTTATAAGGCATTATGCTTACATTGATATCCCTATTTTAATATTTTTACGAAAATTAACAATTTTTAACAATATATTATTATAAATAAATAAAACAGAACACTTGATCTACGATTCTAAAACCTTTACGTACACAAATAAGGCCCTTTTCTGTCAAATATTGTTCACAAATCTAAATCCTTGAGCACTTCTCCTTTGCCAAGATAATCCATACACCTCAGGGGTGTGGCATATGATGCTGATTAGACGGTGTGAATATTGTGCAGGTGTGCTTAAAGCTCACCACAATAAAAAGACAGTTTAAAATTTGCAGTTGTGTCTCACAACACAATGCCACAGATGTCGCAAGTTTTTTTGAGAGCATGCAATTGGCATGCTGACTGCAGGAATGTCCACCAAAGCTGTAGTGTATGAATTAAATGTTAAATTCTCCATCATAACCAGTTTCCAAAGGCTTTTGAGAGGATTCAACAATACATCCGACCAGCCTCACCACCACAGACCTTGTGTGACCACACAAGGATCCAACTCAGGATCCATCCAGAATTTTAGACCAGCTACCCTGACCACTGCTGCAAATGTTGGTTTGCATAACCTAAGAATTCTGCACTTGCTGTCAAAAATTGTTTTAGGGAAGCTCATCTGCATTCTCGTCCTCCATCACATGACAGAAGTTCGTAATTAAATTCAACTTGAATGGGCAAATACTCACGTTTAAGGGTGTAATGGCACGTTGGAGAGATTGCACTGCGTTAGGCAAATGGGGATCCCACCAGACACTGACTGGTTTTCTTACCCCAAAGCAGTAGACGTAAACTGCACATTTAGAATGGCCTTTAATTGTGGCCAGCCTAGGGCACACCTGTACAATAATTATACTGTCTAATCAGCATCTTGATATGCCACATCTGTGAGGTGGGTGACAAAGGAGACGTGCATACTATCACAGACAAATTTTTGAACAATATTTTGAATATAAAGACCTTTTTTTGTACATAGAAACAAAGTGTGATGAAATTGGGAGCAAAAACAAAAGTTTTTATTTACATATTTGGGTGTGTATTATTTAATTAGAGTAAACCGATTAATTTGTTGTTGTTCTTTGCATTTTCAGACCCCTCAGAACACACTGTACTGTCTGTCCTAGGGCAGACTGATTTCCCTCAGAATGAGAAGCAGGATGATCCAAAAAACTCCCAAGATCTTGATGCCCTAATAATCAAAACGGAATCTATTGATGCCTCTGATTTCGAAGCATTTGGACGAAACACAAGCCCCAACATTGCAGTGTCTAATGATGATCTATATTCCATTACCCCTAGCACCAGCATGCCTGCAGATACCGGCCCTCGTGATGGCATGCCATGGGACTCGGCTCACAACTACATGGCTCCCATAGACTTTGATCCTACTGTCCCCATAGTAAAGAGCAGAAACCAGCGAATGTCCTTCGCCTGCCCAGACTGTGGTAAAGTGTTTGGGAGAGAGCAGACACTGATATTCCACATGCGTGTTCATTCGACAGAAAGACCCTATGCCTACAGAAGGCGGAAGACATGCTTTTATGGAGACAAGAAACAGAAGAAGAAAATACGGGGTCTTCCCAAGGTGAGTCTTGCCTGATTTGGAAAGGTCAGAGGAAACCCACACAGAACAAAGAGACCAGTTATGAAACGTTGCACTTACAGTGACTAGAGTTGGTAATCAAATTAGAAACACGAAAGATTTCTGGTATAAGCACTACTATTCAATATTCTAAATAAGTTGAATTATAACTCATCACTTATTACAGACTTATTCACTAATAATAATTTAAGTTAAACCATTTTATATTCTTGGTTTAAACGGCATAAGTGACTGCTAGAAATGATGAGTTTTGAGTCACTGATATAAATGTTGTGGTAGTTTTTGCTCAACTCTCCAACCATATTGTGTGACTATTTTTAATTTTGGAGCTGAATTAAAAACCTAATTTTAAAATCTGATTGTCCTATCTAAATGATCAATTTATTTGTTTGTTTATTTTAGGTGTATGTATTTTTCTATAAAAAATGTGACCTTTGTCATTTGCTGGAAATGCAGTTGGTATAGCTCTTTGATGTTTGCCTTGAATTTATCTATCCATCCATTATCTTCCGCTTTATCCTTTATTAGGGTCGTGGGGGGGGGTTCCCTATGCCCATCCAGGGGAAAACGTTTCGGGCGCTGGGCAGATACACCCAGGACAGGGTGCCAATCTATCGCTGGCCTCACACACTCTATATGGAGCAATTTGGAGAACTCCATTGACTTGATTTATGTTTTTGGACTGTGGGAGGAAACCGGACAACCCGGAGGAAACCCACGCGGACACGGGGAGAACATGGGAACTCCACCCAGATTGGGATTCAAACCGGGAATCCCTAGTGCTGAGAGGCGAACGTACTAACCACTATGCCGCCCTGAATTTAAACATTTTGCTATAAAAGAATACAGTGCCAGTCATGATGCAGTCGCCCTGGGGCAATGAAAGTTAGGGGCCTTGCTTTAGGACTCAAAATGTCGATTTGGGGTTTAAACCCACAACCTTTAGATTTATTTAGTCTCACACCCTAACCACTGAGTTACCACACCCCAAAAGGCATATTGCTAAGAAAAACTGCTTTCGATTATGTAAACTAATATACTATAAGTGCACTGTAAGATTTTATTCCTGGATTGTCATTATACAAAGTTGAACATCTTAAATTCTCAGCTTATTTAAAGGTTGTGATCGGGGTTAAGGAACTGTGGTAAGGTCAACAGTGAAAAAACATTAGACCCAGTGTTCAAGTTATTATAGTAATAGATTAAATAAATTAAGTAGTCAGTGTTTATATTCACTCTTAAACACTTTGCAATTCAAGTATTTCCATTAATGAGTTCTTTATAATTTACTAATTTCATGTCATATGTTTTTGCCCCTAGTCATCGAAAGAATTTGTGGAAGACCTTTCAGACGCATCCGAACAGACAGAGCGTAGTACTGGTTCAGCCAACATCAGCGTGCCCATAACAACTGAACCTAGTGCTTCAGAAGCAGAGACTGGTGAGCCAACAGACGAAGTTAGCGAACATAACGGCAACAGCAAGTGCTCAGAAGAGAGTGCAGACAAACCGGTGTCTCCGAAAACCAAGCCAGAGAAAGCAAAGCTTCATCATTGTCAGCAGTGTAACAGGGCTTATACTCATCTTTCACGGCTGGTGCTTCATATGAAGACCCACAGTTCGCCATTTTCTGACCAAGACGTCAAGAAACAGGAAGAAATTGAGAAGCCAGACAAGAAATCTCCGCAGCCTGCTAAGGTACAGAAATAAAATTTATACATTTAAAATGTGCTTTTGTGGCATATTATAGGTTGCACATAATGAAAAAATTTAAATCAGCATTGCATGCAATTAATATATGTAATGTAGAATATATGTAATATAAAGACATATAACAACTAGGACAAATATACATGTATATTTCTATCTATCTATCTATCTATCTATCTATATATTTTTATATATATATATATATATATATATATATATATATATATATATATATATATTATCTCTATCTCTCTCTCTCTAAATTATTCTGACTCTCAGCTTTTTATGGTAAATTTATACACACAATTTTCATATAGGTACCAGGACAAAAATATTAAGTTTATTTTATGATTTTACTAACAAACTTCACAAAACACACCCAAACGTCAATGAAAAATCAAAGAGCCACCAAGACCGACGACTAGACCAAAACATAAACACGAGTCCTAGTTTAAGGAGAACCCCCACCTATCCAAAAAATCTGCCATACATCCTACTAAAATGCTGTAAATACACGAAGCAAAGACAAGTGCACATGCCAAAAATTCTGAAAAAAAATATTTGCACAAAACAGGTCTTTTTGCAACTATATAAAAATAATAAATAAACAAATAAATTTAACCCTTTCATGCATAGTGGTCATTACAATGAAAAGCAACTGAATAGCTGCTTTCTTTTGTATACATAAGTTTTTATGTGATAGTTGCACATCAGTTGCGATAGTGGATGCTACTGTGCCTCGCTATATGCTGTTAATAATATATATATATATATAATCTGTTGTAAGTGCAAGAAAAAACATTTTAAAAATGGCAGACAAATGAGCTCATGCAACATCAACTGCTTCAATATCCGACCAAACCTTTTTTTTCTAGAAAACCCTTGGAGGTAAAATAAAAATGCTGACATAATGCAACAACTAAGAAGTGATATTGTTGTTAAAATTTATTAAGATTTTGTGTTTTGAGGAAATTGCAATTTATGTGTCCACTAAACTGAACATTGTGCAATGCGGGATATACTGTGATTTTTTTTTGCAATTTTTTGGCTGCAAATCAATTAATTTGTTTTTAAATTTAAATATGTTTTTTTTATTGGAATAGGGTTAAGGTTAGGATTTTGTGGATATTAGTCCTATCATGAGAGTAATGATTCATGTTATATGTTGTAGAGGTCAGGTGCAGAGTGTGATAGGAAGGCCTACATGATAGTGGAGCAAATACCATCTGATTCCAGTGAGAATTATTATAGTGGCAGTGATGATGAATGGCTAACAGATAAAAGAGAATTAGCAAATGGCAGCAGTAGTTAGAGTGAAGGCTGAGGATGCTATAGGAGCTGAGAAAAGTCAAGGTACTGATGGAGCTGAGGATGTCCGACCAGATGAACCTGAAAAATACAACAACAAAAAAAACATATCTGGAAAACTAAAGACAATGAGTTTGAGGGAAACATGCCTTCTTTTTAGGAGCGTGCAGAGTCAATATTGAGGGATCAGAACTGATCGATTTCTCTAGGGATTAATTTGGTCATGTCATACCTTTTTGGGCTACCTTTAGAAATATACCGTTAAATACACCTTTGGTATATTTAATTTAATGAAGTGATTTTAAGTCAATCAAATGCATTTTAAATAAATTCATTTTTTGGCTCTTGGTGTCACCCTCCTGTTGTGGCATATAATTTATTTACTTTTCCACGATTTACCGTGTTATTAAAATAGTTTTACATCTAATATTGCTTAGAAATAAAAAGCATTTGTGATGGATATTTTTGTTGCTATGATACTGAAGTTTATAGTATGATTTTCTGGTGTTGTCTCCGTTACATTGAGTTTTACTGTTTAAGCAGAACAGACTTTTTGGTAATAAAAGTTTTTAGACATGGCCAGGGAGCAAAGGCCACACACAGACACAAACTGGAAGTGTTCCTCGGCTGCATGTTTTTTTGATTTAAAAAAATTAATTCACTTCATATTTTGAAAAAAGCTTAAGCTTAACTGTTTTTATTTGTTAAAGCTTTCTTTTCAGTCACCTTGTTGCTTACATGTCAACATATAAATATATTCTTTTGTTTTTACGCACCCTATATTAAAATCTCAACAGATAATTACAAATGCAAAAGAATGTATTGGCTGCGTGGGCTTAGTCAAGTGAATTGCTAGGACACAATGATTTATATAGATGATTTCAGAAACTTCAAAGAAAAACAGATTATTTTAATCTTTAGTTTGTTGGTTCTGGATTTGTGTGTTCTTTGGACTTGACTAGACTTGGTGTTGGACTTGTCCAAGGTGATCTTGAATACAGGTGTTTTTACGTTTGTTCAGTGTGGTCAGGCATAAAAGTAGTTTCCGAATTGGGATGGAATTTATGTTTAGTTCATTTAAAAATCAGTAGTTTGCAGTTTGTTCTAAGGGTTTTTACTTTGTTCTAGGGTGGTGAGTAGGCCAAGAGTGTCAAAGAGATTCACTTTTGGGGACATGAATATGGTAATAGATTTGCCAACCTAAAACAGTGATGCTTGTCCCTGAATGATCTCACGAGCATTCACTCGTTGTGTTTAGATCATGCAGATAAATTGTCCTAAACCATACCATGGCAAAACTGACTTGTTTTATTAATGCTTTTGAAAAAAATACACACGGGCTTCATTAACACGTTTCCAAAAGGATTGCTGTTATAGTCTGAAATATTTTAGAATTATCCACGAAAAATGGTCAGCAGCTGATATTGACTAATTATGGCTTGGTAACAGTAGAACACAAGAAATGCTGAAACACAATGAAAACGATCATCTCAAGATCTTGACGGAGTATTTTTTTGAGCACTATACCAAGGTAAGAAACTATACTAATTTTAAATTTCAAAATGTAATATGTCTGGAGGGATTTGTTTTTAAACATATGTTGCACATCATGTCAATAAGAGATGCTTAAAATGTGCCTAGTAAATTTATAATATGAAATAATATTTAAGCTGAAATTAAGAAATGGGGCTAGAGTTGTGGCTTGATTATATAATTACATATATAATTGTTTAAGGACCTGTCCTTCTAAATTGTGAGATTAATTTATTTAGAAATGGTTACATTTTAACCCTATAATTTCCATTAATTAGTTTCTGTTGATTTCTTCAAGGGACTGGTTTATCACTGGTAGCTAACATGTCTGAGGACTGTAACTCAGGTTTCTTATGGTATCTTTACATGTTTCAAGGTCCAATTTTTTAAAACAGACCAAGTCAATAATAAACATTTGTTATAAACTAATGATTATAGATCACATTTTAATAACCTGCCAACCTAACCCCAGCCCATGTGTCTGCATTTATAACTGCAGCATTGTTGTTTTTCATGCAATGAGGACACAATGCTTTAGTAAATTTAACAATGGTTACAGATCCTTCCCTACATACTATTTTTATTCCACATTTAATGTTTGTATGTTGTATCCAAATCGAAATTGAATTGCAAAAAGTTAATTATTGATCAGTTTTGGCTAAAATTTTGCACAAAAGGCTGACAATTCTTTGTTGCAAATAAGTTTTGGGCTAATCATTTTATTTAATTTTGCCCATTCCCCAAAATTTTTAAATTGTTGTGCTGTTTAAATTAGAGTTTGAAAAAAAAATCCCGTTTCTATTTTTATTGCATTTCATAAAATCTGAAAGTTTTGAGAAAATTCCATAATGGCTTCAAATTTGTGCAGGTGGTACTAGCTTTCATATTACCAGCGAACATCAGTAAATCCTTTTTTTTTTTTTTTTTTTTTTTTTTTTTAATAGTGTACTACAAATATAAAGAAAATCCAAAATAATACACTTTTGTTGGTCAATCTTTTATTGTCTCAGATCCATAGTTTACTGAATTAAATGTTTTCTTCCTCTTTCCTGCCCCATTGTCATTAATATGTTCTAATTTCATGCACTTTACTTCCGGCAATTACGTCAGGCAATTACAGATTGTCTTTAAAGGGCATTTAAATAAATATACTGATGAGATTTTCTTATTTTAATATCTACTTCAAATTTGTGATTAATTAATTATTAAATATAATTCATAAATTAATGATCTATAAACATATACTTAAGAGATTTTATACAATTACAATGTTTATAATATATTGGTTCTTTTGCACTAAAACTTCTGGGTTGCTCTTAACTTTACTTAACTACTAAGAGGATTTTGTTGGCGTTAGCTATTTACTGGCACCATGGATTTGTATCAGTGTTCACCAGAAAATAGGAATCTGTGGCACAGTTTACTTCAGACTAAGGAAAAATATTTATCTGGTAATAAATGGACTACTATAAAACCAGAAAGTAAATCAATAAATAATAAAGTAAAGTAAATACAATGTAACAATTGTGATATTTAAAAAAAAAACTTTGTCAATTTTCAGACATTCAAAAGTTTACATTGTATGAGGATGGTTGAGCTCAATTGCATCCATGAATATATATATATATATATATATATATATATATATATATATATATATATATATATATATATAGCAATTATTCAGGATATATGTTCATAAAATTAGCTAGATCATCGTTCTTATTTTTTGAAGGTCACTTAATTCTGGCTATCTCTGCCTTACAGAAAATTGACAATGTTGGCTGGCTTGTGTGATTATTTATTATTATTATTATTATTATTCATTCATTCATTCATTCATTATCTCCCGCTTAGTCCTCTATTAGGGTCGCGGTGGGGTTCCCCATGCCCATCCAGGGGAGAACGTCTCGGGCGCTGGGCAGATAGACCCAGGACAGGGCGCCAATCCATCGCTAGGCACACACTCACTCACACAGACACACTCTATATGGGACAATTTTGAGAATTCAATGAACTTGTTCCATGTTTTTGGACTGTGGGAGGAAACCGGAGAACCCGGAGGAAACCCACGCAGACACGGGGAGAACATGGAAACTCCACCCAGATGGGGATTCGAACCGGGAATCCCTAGCGCTGAGAGGCGAACGTGCTAACCACTAAGCCACCGTGCCGCCCCTATTATTATTATTATTATTATTATTGGAGGCACGGTGGCTTAGTGGTTAGCATGTTCGCCTCTCAGCGCTACGGATTCCCAGTTCGAATCCCCATCTGGGTGGAGTTTCCATGTTCTCCACGTGTCCGCATGGGTTTCCTCTGGGTTCTCCGGTTTCCTCCCACAGTCCAAAAACATGGATCAAGTCAATTGAGTTCTCCAAATTGCCCCATGTAGTGTGTGTATTTGTGTGTGCTCAACGGTAGATTGGCGCCTTGTCCTGGGTGTATCTGCCCAGCGCCCGAAACGTTCTCCCCTGGATGGGAATGGGAAACCCCCCCCTAATATAGGATAAAGCAGAAGATAATAGATGGATTATTATTATATTTTTTGTTTGTGGTTTGAAGGGGGTTGAAACCTTGTAATAATGTTTTTGTAAGTTATTTAATTTAGCATGGAGTAATTGCAATTTTTACAGATGCTCCATTAGTCGTGTTTATATATACAAAATTAGAAATAAAAAATTTACAATAAGCGCAGTAAAATTAAACTAAAATGCCAAAAAATATGCAATAAAGTGAAAGTAAAGTGGCATGTGTACAGTATGTAATATGTATTAAATTTAATAGATAAGTACAAACTTAAATAATTGCACAATGGTGGACAGCTAAATTGAATTATACAACAAAGAATACAATATGCACGTTTCTTTGTAATAAAAGCACGGTTGTTTCGACGATCAGAAAGTTTTACATGATCATGATTGCTTTATGATGGATTTTTTTTTTTTTTTTACAAAATTTGGAGAAAAAAAAATAATTACAAAACTTAGTGCACTCATCGGTGAGGGTTTGATAATTTGTCCTCAATGTGGCCAGTATTTCCTATACTGCACAATTATCTACATAAATGAGTTGATTGCTAATGCTTTTTTATTGTCAAACTGTTTGCGATATACCTTTTTTGGTGGGGCCATTGTCTTTCCAATGGCAGACATTTTCTTTGATGTATGTAATTTATAAAAAATTTTTGTAATTTTACCGTGTGCACCCAATTTTCAAAATAAACTTTGTTAGACAAATTCGCCAATTTCTTGTAACTAAAAAAATCTTTTGCGAGTGCATAATGGTTGACTATTCAATTACCAGTGTTTTTTCCAGCCAAATGGACACTGTATTTGTAATTTTTCGGCATATTTGAAGATAATAACCTGCCACAAAAAACAAGCAACATTTCAGGTATGTTTCATTTATAGTTGTTCATTGACTTTGTTGAGTATCAAATTTCAAATATATTATTAGTCTTTTACCATTTACCGTGTTAGACTATTTTGCTAATCACTTGAGCCAAATTGCTGTATAAACATTATTAAAACTTTCTAGTGTGCTAGACAGGATACAAATTGTAATAAGAGTACATTTAAGATGAAGTCTAATTAGAGAAGATATGATTTTTCATTTCTCAAAAAGGTTGCATGCAGCAGGATATAGACTGCTTTTAATCACACAAGCTGCATACTTAAATGTACATACTACAAAGACAAAAAATATTGTTGAATTTGAGAAGTTATTTTTGTAAGTGTTTATATATGCCAAATGTCAGTTTGGACAATGGCAAATTTAGAATGGTTACATTTCCTCTCTTTTGTATTTTGGAAGCTAGGGATGGTAAATGCCGTTATTTAAAATTTATATATATTTTTTCCTTGGCAATTGTCTTAAAGTGATGGATCTTGAGTTCACAATAAAAATTTTTTGGCGCTCTCTTTTTACAAATTTTGTATGTGCAAATTGTTACTTGGCATTGTCTTGCTGAAATAAGCAAGGTTTTTCTTGAAAAAAAAATAAATAATAAATTTGTATGCGTGTTTCAGTCTTTGTACTATTAGGCCTGGTGGGCCATCTCCTTTATACTGTACAGCTAAGACGTCCATAATTTTCTAAAATAATTCTTTCAGAGGCAGCACGGTGGCTTAGTGGTTAGCACGTTCGCCTCTCAGCGCTAGGGATTCCCGGTTCGAATCCCCATCTGGGTGGAGTTTCCATGTTCTCCCCGTGTCTGCGTGGGTTTCCTCCGGGTTCTCCGGTTTCCTCCCACAGTCCAAAAACATGGATCAAGTCAATTGAGTTCTCAAAATTGGCCCATATAGAGTGTGTGTGAGTGAGTGTGTGCCCAGCGATGGATTGGCGCCCTGTCCTGGGTGTATCTGCCCAGCGCCCGAGACGTTCTCCCCTGGATAGGCATGGGGAACCCCACTGCGACCCTACTAGAGGATAAAGCTGGAGATAATGAATGAATGAATGAATGAATTTTATCAGACTACTAACAGTTTAACCAGATCAATTTAAACTTGGTTTCTCTGGGCCAAAGAAAGCTGTTGTGCCTTAGATGTTTACATATTGTTTCTGCTTTTATTAGCTGTTCACACGCAGTTCCTTAGCTCTTGAATTGATTTTTACTACAAAATTATGTACAGTGCATCTGGAAAGTATTCACAGCGCTTCACTTTTTCCACATTTTGTTACTTTACAGCCTTATTTCAAATTGTATTAAATTAATCTCTTTCCTCAAAATTCTACACAAAATACCCTATTATGACCATGTGAAAAAAGTTTTCTTGAGTGTTTTGAAAAAATTTTTAAATTAAAAAACAAAGAAATCATATTTATATAAGTATTCACAGCCTTTGCTTAATACTTTGTAGAACCACCTTTGGCAGCAACTACAGCCTCAAGTCTTTTTGAATATGATGCCACAAGCTTAGCACACCTATCTTTAGACAGTTTTGCCCATTTTTCTTTGCAGTACCTTTTGAAGCTCCATCAGGTTGGATGGGAGATGTCTTACTATTTATTGTCATAATGTTTACAGTTATATTTTTGCTAGTAGATTTATTTCTAGAAAGAAAGCAGAATTTTAACTAGCCCACATAAAATGTTACGTTTTGATTATTGGTTATTTTAAAACTTATTTCAAAAATAGTGTTTAATGTTATTTATAAACAGCTGGTAAACAGTTTGAAAGTAAGTAGTGAAAACATCTATAAAGCTTTAAATTGAAACCGTAAATGTTAAATTTAAATGGTTATAAGTGGAGAGAAAAAAAGCAGTCACTGGTGTAAAAACTTAGTCTTTATAGAGTAGAGTAGTTACATGTTTTGTTTACATTTTTTAAAATGTCGAAAAATTAACACAATCCCTGTGGTTCCTCACTAGCTTTTTTTATATTTATAAAAAAAGTTATTTTAATAGAAAAAGTTAATGTGAGCTTTTGGGAAAGAAAGTTTGGAACTACAGTATTATGGAAAGTATTTTTAATGTTTATACTGTTTTGCAAATCCATTAAAAAGTTTATATTTATTATACTATAGGATTTACTGTAATTATTATATGAATTAAAATTTTGTCAAATACATAACTCTAGGTAAACAAAAAGTAAATTCTGGTATTTTTTCTCCAGGTTGGTGTTAATCAAGCTGTTACCATTTTAAACTCCTTTCAGAAAAACTATAGTATGGAGCAATGAATCGGAGATGGAAAAAGCAAAGGCAGTAGGCCTGAGTCTCTTTCAGTGCCTTCAGTGCAGCAAGATCTTTGTTCACTTCTGTTGGTTGAGCAGTCACTTGAGGTCCCACCTAAGGGATTGTGCACTGGTCTACAGATGGGAGAGGAGGAGGCTCCAACAACCTAACAAAATACAGAGTTCTTCACAGTTTTCATGAGGTAAAATCGGAGCCAAGTTTAATAAACTATATATAAAATATAACATAATATTGTATAGTATAATACATCATGTAGCTTAAATCACACCAACATTTAAAAGTTCTAATTCACTTTTAAGGATTTTTATAGTAAGTAAACCATAACATAATAGCCGTAAATAATTTTGTTCGTGTTTGGATAACTTGCATTATGAAAAGTCCACCAATGTGGATTTCAAAACCACAGAGTGTACAGAGAGGGATGTTATCAGATCTATTCTGACTCTACACAACACATCTTACTTAGCGTCTTGGCGCCCTGATCAAGCTCCTACACATTTGAAATTGTAATTAATTAGTAGTACTTGCAAACAACTGTAATTGGCTATTACAAGCTGCTGTATTTATATACCACAATATTCTACCCAGGTGTTTCAAATCTAATGAAGTAGTAACGCCCTCTTTACATTTACTTAAACAGTCACAGCTTGTATTCGGGAGGGCTATACAAAATTAAATAGAATAAACTAATTGTGGCCTGTAATACCAATTATGTATTCTTTCGTCATCTTGGACATACTAACATAATGCAAGGGGTCCTGAGTGTTAGAGAACATATAGTAGACTAACTATAAATCTTTTTTACACTAGCACATTAATTTAGTTATACCGTTTACTTTTTGTTTCCAGTTTGTTTAAGTTGGATTAAGACCTGGATATCTAGACTATGAATGTGTATTTATTTTTTGTAGAGAGAAGGAGAGCAGAAAACAAAATGCCCTATGTAACTTGCACTCATCACAGTGTCATACTTTTGTGTATGTTGGTTTAAGTGTTTCGTACATCATGGCACATAGTTCAGCAGATAATTAAACATACACACTCAGGAAATAGGCTACATGTTTGCCCATTCTTGTCTGAAGCCTTGCCTGGTTTTTCATCAATTTTCAATTATGTGAGACAACTTTTTGATGTGACGTCTTAAACATCCAGAAATATCAGCTGATATTTGTTTAAAATGAAGTTGCCCCGGGCTTTGTGACTCAAACTTTTGAGATCGTGGTTTGTCATGGCTATTTAAGTCTTCTCACATCTTTGAAGTGTCCTGTTTTTCAGTCATTTTGTAAGCTGCTTTCCATAATTAGGGTTTCAGAGGGTGCTTGAACACTGCAATGCTTCAATGGTACACATAGGTCAACAAATCAAATTTGCGTTTATCCAATGTAATGTGAAACTTGTTAATATTTTGAAAGAAATTTCAAATCAATGATTGATAAGGTTCCTGGCTTACTGTGGACTTTAACAGAAGTGGTAGTGTTTTGTCAGGGAAACTGTATGACATAGAACTCTACAGATCAGGTCCGATTTCATTTTAAACTGCAGAACTCAGCCTTGTTTCCAAAGTGGCACAAGCTGTTCTTAATTACATTTCTTGAATATAAATTTAGCATGTAGGATTTTCCTGAAAATTGTTGCTACTAGTGATTAACTCTTATTTTATTTATTTATTTATTTTATTTATTTATTTTATTTATTTTACTATTGTTTATTTACTGAGACATTCCATTGACAGTCAGCAGTAAATCTAGCAAAGATGCAAGTTATTCATACATCTTAATCTAAGGTAGTGATTAATAAAATGAGACTGATCTAGCAGTGCAAAATACTGTGGTTAATCATCACATTTATAAAATTTGGCAATTTAAAAATGCAACAATGCAGGGATGACTGGTCTATCGCAAGTTTTTATCTGCAGAGTGATCATGCTAATATTTGTACCATTTTGAGACCATTGTGTGTTAGCTTGTTTATTATCCACTGGACATTTATTCCTAGCAGGGTCATTGTGCCTATGGAATTCCACTGAATTTGCAAACATCATATAGAGGTAGTGTTGACCTGTTGTAGCTGAAAACTTTTACAGCTAACTACAGGATTTAGTAAATTATTGTTACTTTTTTAGTTTTAGCAAGTTTGGTATTGTTCAGTTTGTTGTGAATGCTATGTAGAATGATGAGGGATTGTTTTATATGATGACTAACCTAAATTAATTGTTCTTTATATGTTATCACTTGGCTATTGGTTTATAAAAATACCTATCGTCTTTTGTTTCTTCCCCTTCCATACTCAATGAATAAACCTTCAGTCCGCTGATGCTTGAGTCTAAGCATGTTAAATACAGTATGACGCCTCCTTGGCTCATGCTATTACTTCTGGTCTATTTTGCTTTTAAACTAGTTTTATGCTTCTCAACTAACTGTTCTTAAAGTACCCAATGTGCTTCTGTTTGATTGAGCTTTTTAATCTTAGTACTGGCTGCTTTATTTTATAATTGCTTCCCTCTCCACTTCATTAAACACGCAAACAAATGAGTGACTATTTTTTTCGTTTAGTTTTCATTAAATAGGTTAGGATCGATATTTACCAGCATGATACTGTAAATTCCGCAAATACATTTTTATGTAGCACATTTTCTGTAGAATTTTACAATTACATATAAAGCTGGATGAGAAATTGTGAATTGAATGTCTAGTTCTATTATTGTGTGATTTATTGTTATTTTAAATAACATTAAAAGAAAATTATAAAATGCCTTACTAAACTGGACCTTAATCCCATTCAGCATAATTCACCAAAATTAGAATATGATGACACAAATACTATCATAGAAGAATGTGTGGAGTTTTATAAACCTCATACGTCCTGGTACTTTTGGCATGATGTCAGTTATTTAATTAAAATTGTAATGTTTTTTTTTTTCTTTTACACAGCAATTGAAAGATGAAGATGCCGAATCCAGCAAGGTTAATATGATGAAGAAAGTCTTTTCCTGTCCACACTGCGATAAGGTTTTTTCTCGTGAAGGGTGGCTCGCACCACATATTCGGTCCCATACATTGCAGACTGCAAGAAGAAGTGATATCCTTCCTGAGTTCATTCTGCCCGATTTTGTTCAGAGACGGGCTCGTCGTTTTGTTACTCAGGTTGGTTTCTTTTGAACTTTATAACATTTAGATCATCTGTTATTAGTTCTCCTATTTCCTGCTATAGCTATATTTCGGTTCTAGACACAATGCATCAGGGTAAGCGATGAAGATGATTACAACCTTCATCATAACTAGTTTAATAATGACAACTTCAAGTGTTGTATTATTTAAGTGGATCTTTTTAAAATGAAGTGATTTTTTTTTTTAACTCCACTGACAATTTGTTAGCCAAAAACGTCCAGCCAGGCAGCATTATTTGAGCACAGTTAAAGACGAAAACTAAAGAAAAACGGCAACTACAGAAAATGGTTGTGGCATTTGTGACCAGTTGTGATTTTACATCTACAATGTAAAATATTAAAACATAGTATAATATTTAAGAAATTTAGTAGCACTTTTGTGTTGTGACAACTGGATTGTTCAGAGCTAAATTTAGAGGGTTGTTTTGTTTTTAAGGCTGCCTGGTAAAACTACAGACAAACATTGGCAGCAAAAGAATTTTCTCTCCGTTTTCAGAGAGAAAATATTTTGTTTTTATATTTTGTTTCAGTTTGCATGTAATTGAATTATATTTCTATGTATTTGCTAACTAAACTGTCTAGTGATATTCGTATTGTATTTCTCATGTTTGGGGTAAACTTTCTCTTTTACAAAACCTCAATGCCGGTTGTGCTAGACATGGAAATACTATAATCATGCTTTGTTAACATAGTCCAATATTTATGTCTATGTAAAGCTAATCTAAGTAATACCAGTGTGGTTTTCAAAGATAGGTGTATTCTCTGAAAACGCTTGCAAACACATGAAGGGATTGTTACAAGCTAGTCTGTTTAGATTGCCAATGTAAATAAAAGTTATTTAAGTTTTAATACTGCTTATGCTGAGGGTTACTATTTAAAGTCAATATGATTTCATTATCTTTACTGTCCTTGGTTACCTTTCCTTTTTTCTATCTGTTTAAGCAGTTAAAATATGGCAGTGATGACCAAGCCACTAAAGAGCCAAACACCAAAACAGACACCCTTGAAATACCCTTCAACCAACTACAAACTGAAACCCCTGAGCATGAACCAAGTGTCACTATGAAATTACAACCAAGTTCTGAAAGCCAGAGAATAATAAGTGACGAACCAGAAAATACCAACAGTGACTCCGAAAAAAATAATGAGATTGAAAACATGATTACAGAGGAATCCAGCAATTCCCAAGGGGTACTTGAAGAATCGTTGGCAGAAACTGGGGATGGCAAAAAGTCCAAGAAGAGGTTTCCATGTCAGGAATGTGGTAAAGTTTATTTGCTGGCCGGTTGGCTAAAAACCCACAAAAAATTGCACAAAAAAGAGAGGCTTCAGGAGGAAAAGCGTATACCAATCACTTTGTTGGAAGGGTTTGGTCAAAGTGAGAGCAAGTCAGTGCGCCTAAGCCTTGTGGAAAAGAAAAAGAAAAAAAATAAAATAAAACAAGACAAAATGAATGTACCTCCCAATCTTAATGACAAAAAGAAGAAAAAAAAGTCATCTAACAATGGACCGGTATGGGTTTGCTTTTTCTCAGATACTTCATCCATCAATCCATTATCTTCCGCTTTATCCTTTATTAGGGTCGCAGGGGGATTCCCCGTGCCCATCCAGGGGAGAACGTTTCGGCCGGTGGGCAGATAAAATGAGCACAGGGCGCCAATCTATCGCTGAGCACAAACTCACTCACACACACACACTCTATGGAGCAATTTGGAGAATTGACTTGATCCATGTTTTTGGACTGTGGGAGGAAACCGGAAAACCCGGAGGAAACCCACGTGGACACCGGGAGAACATGGAAACTCCACCCAGATGGGGATTCGAACCGGGAATCCCTAGCGCTGAGAGACGAACGTGCTAACCACTAAACCACCGTGCCGCCTCAGATACTTCATATTTACCAATAAAAAATCATTAGTGTTCTAAAAACCTGCAATAATATAACAAATGAAAACTTAGTGTCAGTTGTAACATTAACACACTGACACTGGCTACTTCTTTATTTACATGTTTATATCAGCTGGTGTTTCTGTACAGTGATACTTTACAAAAGAGAATTGCTGTGAATACATTTTAGTCCAGCATGGTCAGAAATGTGAGAATAAAGGCTACTTAATTTATTAACAATTAAATTTTATTTTCCATCTTATGTTGCTGAGCTTTTTAAGCCTTATTTACTTTTTTACTAGAATTCATATATCATTATTTTTTTGTAGTGTGATGTTGATTTCTCACTATTGTAGTTTGAAGATGGACTTACATACATTTGAGAGCACTTATCATTATTGTATACAAAGCGACAGCTGATGTTTAATTGATAAGTTTTTATCTTTTGCATTATTTTTACGTTTTTATTCATAACACAAAATGGTATGTTTCACATTTAGTTAGCATTGTTGTTAATTTTTGCATGGGCTATCTGCTTGCACTGAATTTAACTTTTTTCATAGCAGCATTGAAACAAGAAATAAATAGGGTCTCCTCTTTTTTAGTTTTTTTCTTTTTTCACCATTTTAGCATTTTTAAACAGTGTTATGTTTTAATTTCAGATCTCAAAAGAGGGTTTGTCGAGTGAGAAGTCCACAGTTCAGAAAGTAAAAGATGGCGGTAAAGCGTCATTCCCTTGTCCTATTTGTGATAAAGTCTTTCCACGGGCAATGCGGATGATGGTGCACATGCAAATCCACTCAGGAGAGAAACCATACCCATACAGGCAACGTAAAGAACAATTTTACAGTGACCTGACAAGACACAGAGTCCCAGATACAGAAAAACAGGAGGTAGGAGAATTTTTGATGAAACCCATGGTGACAACACAAGACCGAATTCCAGACTGACATCGTTCAGGAATGACTCGATTTTTGTAAATAAGACTTTATTTGGGTATGACTACAGCTACAGAAGGACTTCGTCTTGATCACTGGATATGTAATGCCCTCAGATAAAAAGTTCATCGATAATGACATCGATAAAGATGTCTTAATGGTGTGTTCACACTGGCAATGATGTGGTGAATTGGCTATAGTACTTCATTTTCTGTTAAAAATCTTTAGTCACCATTAACAAATCATCAATTACGCAAAAATCCCAAATGTGCAAGTGAAAAAACTTTTTTTTTTTTTTCTTTTTTCTACTGTAAAATATTTTTAGTCTACTGCTGGACTTTAGCATCAAAACTGGTTGTAATGTGGGTGCAGTGGCTGTGGTGCTACCTGTTCCAAGTGAACTCATGTCAATTCATTACTGATCTCACTCTAATGGCTCCCTGTAGCTGCCTACATTCAGTACAAGGTACTGACTCTGGCCTACAGGATAATCTCTGGATCTGCCCCCTTCTACTGCAACTAAATTTTTCAAAAGTACACCCAAAATCATTTAGAATCGCCAGCAGCAATTTCTTTGTTTTAGTGGCTCAAAAGCATAGACTCTGTCGTGAAAGAAGGCCTAAGTGTAACAAGTATTTCAAAATAAAAATCTATGTGTATGACTATAGTCTGAATTCAAACTGAGTGTGTGTGTGTGTGTATGTGTGTGTGCACACCTTTGTTAAGCTAATAAAATTCCCCAGTACTTTAACTAGACTATAGTTTGCCTACTGCCCAGCGATGGATTAACGCCCTGTCCTGGGTGTATATGCCCAGCGCCCGAAACGTTCTCCCCTGGATGGGCATGGGGAACCCCACTGCGACCCTAATAAAGGATAAAGCAGAAGATAATGGATGGATGTATAGTTTGCCTAGGTAAAGAAAGGAATAATGGAAAGAATATTGCTATCAGTGTAAACCCAAAACCTATATTATTGCAGAAGATAAAGACAAATGAATAAACATAAAACCACATGAATTTGTTTGGGGGGGGGGGGGTCTACACTCATATTTACTTTTATAGCATTTAGCACACAACCTTAATACAAAGTGACTTTCATTAGTGACTTGATGCAATATTAGTATTTAAGGGTTAGGGAACTTTGGGTTATGGAGCTAGTTTGTGATGTGAACTTTTGCATCCAGAAAAGGGCTTTACATGTTGTAGTCTGAGTGTGCTATTTAAGGTCCATAAAGGTAAAGTTTGGATTGGGGTAACGCTGCTATCCTGTACAAAGATGTAAACTTTAAAGTAGTTTACACTATTAAATGAGATCCATAGCTTTTCACCCAAGATTAATGTCCGACCTTACCTAACGCTTTCACACAGACATTCATGTTGAGGCGTGTGCAATAAGGGACTGTTGACTTTGATTAAATAGTTTCCTTGTAATTATACATTTGTAATAATAGGCTGTGTGTTATGGTGTGTTATCGGTACCTGGTCTTCAACCGAGGAAAAGAAAAAAAAAAAAAACTTATTTTCAAATGTTATCACTTTTAGTTGTATTCTAACAATGTCTTTGGCTACTAGTTCCATCATGGGAGTCACTAATATCCGACTTTCCTCCCTGCAGCCTGCAATAAAAAGTGATGAAAGGGAAAAGGATGGAGAAAAAGATGTGAATATAAATCAGACCTCTGCTGTGTCCCAAGACTTTACAAGCACCTCTGAGTCCGTGGAAACAGTTCAGCCTCAATCATATCCCTTTGGCAGAAAGTTCAGCTTACTCCCACTACCATCGGCTGGTCCCACTAACATCCAAAGCACAAATCATCAAAGAACTGATTTAAATGTGGATGGTCTCTTCAGTTTACAACCTATAATTTTTATAGATGAAAATACGACTCAGTCCAAACATGCCGCATCTCCTAGTGGGGAGGACTTTAGCACTGCAGAACATGATGGCATCATGCAGCACCACATAACTGATTCAAAAATTATATTGCCTGCTGCAGAACCTCAGGTAAAATGTGTTCAAGAGCAGCCTCTGAAAAACTCGGACACGTGTGAAGGGCAAAGCATATTGGCTGGCTTTCCTAATTCTACAGAGACAGAGGCTCCTGTTGTACATTTTCAATTCAAGTCACTAGAGATGTTTAGCTCTGCAAGGACCAATGTGGAGGACCAGTTTAACTCTGAATGTTCAGATACCAAAATGTTTGAGGTTTGGAGAGAAAGTGGCTTGATGGAATTCAATACTTGCTCCCTGTCTGATGAGGACCAACTTCTAGGAAAATCTGACCAAAATGAAACAGTAACTGAAATGAATACTAATGCGAAATCAGCTCAGTCTGAGTCAGTTACGATGTTGCTCTCAGACTTCAGTGAGGATGAGTCAAATGTGGACAGAGGACTTGCTGAAAAGAAAGCTCCCATATCACCAACTGAGGGTTTGCTTGATGAAGTATTATTTGGTAGCTGCCCCATCATGGAGAGCTCTGACAACCTGTCCAGCTCCTTCCAAGATGCTAAAGACTCTAATTTAGATTTAGGATGCAAGTTAATTGAGACACAGAAACAAAGTTTTCAAGATTGTCCACACAGTAATAAAGATAGGATAGTGGCCATGTCTAAACATAATACAGGAGACCCATATGTTACAGAACAAAAAAGCTGGTTTACTTGCGGGACCTGTAGTTTGATGTTTGCTCGCGAGGCATTTTTGATACAACACATGAAAATACACAGTGTGACTAAGGACAGTGCAAGAAAGTTTGAGGCTTTTAAATAGATGGTCCAGAGCAATGAAACTGAAATGAAAGTAGACTGGGTCTAGGTATGCAAATCCAAAAAAGGAAAAGAGTACAAAAGCTAATGAAACTTTACAGTAGTTGTATTTGTTCAGTATGTAGTGGAATGTAAAGTGAGTGATTGTGACAGTGTCATTTACAGCTATTTAACATTCAATTAAAAAGAATGTTGATGCGCTATTTTTATAATAAATTTCCTTACTGGAGATAGAATAATTATCAGAATAGATCATTATCAGAGTAGATAGTATGAAACCATCAGAAATCTCAGGGGAATAATACCTGTTAGCAATTAGTTTAAAGATAAGTTACCTAAAAGATGCCATCTCATTCAAAAAAAAAAAATTCACATTTTAAACTCAGCAAACCGACACAACACAAACAACAGCTCTTTTAGTTTAATTTGAATGACTGAAGCAATGTTAAATATTGATTACAAAATGTAATGTCAAAAGTTTCAGCAGTTCAGAATAGCAAAAATAAATTCCATAAAAAATCAATAAAAATCCAGAATCTGAGGCTATTAATTATCTGTAATTCATTAAAACATACTATTCCAGTATCATATCCTCTCTTCTAATGTGGACCCTTTTAACATTTAATCTGGGAACAGTTTGATAATTTTACTTACTTGCATTTCTTGTGCAGAATCGATATCAATGCTGTTTCACAAGCTTCTGCCAGTTTATTCTATGAGGGTTGTTCAAAATATAATGCCCCACTTTTCTTTTTTCAATACCATTAATTTTTACTTTCATTAACAAAGATGGCAAATTGTACTCTTGAATGCTTCACCATTTCAAGAAAGAATCATTCCATTAGAGGGAGATCTGTCCTGTTAAAATGGCAAAACCAAATTGGGTTGAACAGTGTTGCCTCATCCACCGTACAGCCCAGATCTGCTCCCCTCAGACTTTCTCTTTTGGCCCCTTAAAGTTGCTTTACATCAGCCACTTTAAAGATGTTTAGAATGTAATTAATGCAGTGAGAACATTACATACGATTTTTTGTATACATGTATGTATGAAAGCCAGAAGTGTTGGCACCCCTAACAATTACTAATGAAAGCATTTCTCCCAGAAAATTATTGAATTACATGTTTTGTTATACACATTTTTATTATCTATGTGTTTTGGAACAACACAAGAAAAACCCAAAATGGATAGAACTTCACCTCAAAACTGGCTTGTACAAAATTCTTGGTACTCTTAACTAAATATCAAGCATATCGTGTATATATATATATATATATATATATATATATATATATATATATATATATATATATATATATATATATATATATATATAAAGGATATGTACATATATAACCGTTACCAGGCTTCTTATATCTCCAAAATTCAATTTTTGGCCACTACTCTTTTGCAAACTTCTCTAAGTCTCTCATATTTGAACATCTGCCTTCTCCCAACAGCAACAATTTTAAGATCTCCCCACAGCTGTTCAATGGAGATCCTGCATCTTCAATTTAGATCCTACAGCTGGCAACTTCAGGACTCTCCAGCGTTTCGTTTCCAGCCATGTCTTTGTGCTTTTTGGAGTGCATTTGGGGCTATTATCTTGCTAAGATACTAATGAACTTGGATGCAAACCCAGTAATTGGTAATCAATTTAATGATGCTTTGCACACAGTCCAGGTACACAGTGCCAGAGGCAGTAAAACCACCTCAAATATCTTTGAACCTTTGACTGTAGGCACTGTGTTCTGTCTTTGTTCTGCAAACGGCAGTCCAAATTTGTCTTTTTGTCAGCAGTGGGGTTCTGATAGGTCTCATCCTGCGATAGTGTTTTATTTCGTTCAAGTGTCTGCAGATAGCTCATGCTGACACTGATGGATCCTGAGCCTGCAAGAAAGCTTGAATTTCTATGGAACTTAATCAGGACTGTTTATCCTTCATCTGAACTGTCCTGTCAATTTTTCTTTTCGATACAGAGAGATTTGCTACAATGCCATGGGTTGTAAACTTGCACATCAGGGATAGGAAAAAAAAAACTGAATTTTGTTGTCATGTCCTGAGGCAGTTCTTTTCCCTTCTTTTTGTTCTCCATGTTTAGCATGGCACACACACATCACAGGATACATGCTAACGCAATACACACAATACAAAGATTTAAAAAACTTCTCCGCGTTTTATCTGATTTCAGGTGTTTTTATATTGCGCACACATATTATTTGCCATAGGTAAGTTTAAAAAAGCACCTCATGCTTGAAAGTTATTTATCTTAAAATTGTCTGGCTTGTTTTGGTTGAAATAACATTAAATTTTAGTAATTTTCTGTGTTCTTGTTATACACATACACTGCAAATGCGGGTAGCAAAATATTTGCAAATGCAATAATTTTCTAAAAAAGTTTTTGGGGGTGCCATCCCTTTAGTCTATGACTGTATATTCTGGGGCATTACATTTTGAACACTCCTCATAAATTCAGTTCAAAGACTCTTGTTTCTAACAGTGCTTTAATACCAAGACTTGACACCGTTTCAGATAATAGATTGTCATACTTGGTTGCAATTGGTCCTCAGAATACTTGGACCCTGGCATAAAAAGGTAAAGTCTTGTTTTCAAATGTTCTGTTTAGTGCTGTCCTAGTATCAATCAGATGTGTAAAAAAAGATTCATAATAATTATCTTTCGTGTTAATGTTAGGAAATGATTCATTGCCATTCAGAGGAATTTACATCATACAACTATCTCCTGTCAAAACTTAGAAAAGTGAAAGCAGTAATTTATAACCAAGTCAATTAAAAACAGCGATCGAGCAACAGAAAAGCTTTGAATTTTGTTTTTCCCCCAATTTTAAACAAACCCTGGAACTGACTGACATGTTTTAGCCTTCAGCTCTTCAGAGTATTACTGAAAATCTTTGATCCAGAAACAATTGTGACATACACAACATCAAAAGAGGATGTTTGAATTGAAAGTTTACCTCAGAGAGGAGGTGCAGAAGAAATCCATGAAAACTGGACTTGCTTGGAATTTGAAAAATTCATCTTGGAACAACTGGAGCTGGGATTCAGAAAGAAGACCACAAAGTGTTTCCCCATTTGAACACAAAAACATGTCTTTTTTTTCCATTTGTTTTTTTTTCTACCGGGTCAGATGTGTTTTTGTTCAAATTGTTCATGGTTGCAAATAAATACTGAGGTAACAAGCTGGTTTAATGTTTGTATTTATTTCAATTGTGTGCTTGCGGAATGCTTGGAAGAGTGGAATTAAAAACATGAAAGTAATTATAAAAGTTATCTTTGAAGTATACTTTCCAACGCAATTTTCTTGAGAGGTTTACGTGAACGCCTTTTTAATACAATTTATTGTAGGAAACCCTACGTAGGTTCTTGTAACAACTTGTTACTACATCATTATATTTACAGTCAATTATAACATGTTTTTGGTGACAAATGGATTTTGCTTGATTTTATCTGTAGTTTTAAACAGGTTTTTTTAGTATCACAAGGCATAATTTTTTTTTTGGTTTTGTCCAAAGCCACATTCTCACAAAATAGTGAGCAATTAGTTTAATATTACCAAACTGATGTGAGACATGTCTGATACAGTATTAGTTTAAATTATTTGTTTGTTTGAGCAAAACTGTTTTAGTGTATAAATTTGAACCATGTGTTGTTTTAATGCACTTTTCTTATCTTTTAATTTACTTACGTCAGCTTTTTTCATAGCAGGCATTTGGAAGAAAGCGTGAAACTTCATCTAGCATTGGTCAAACTTCTGAGATGCCATCTGGACCACAAGTACATGAGCTGTGGAGCAAGTTAAAAAACGGGGATAAAAAAGATGAACTATGTAGAACAAAGCACTGCTTCTACTGTAAGAGACCATCTTTGCGGATGACGCATCATCTCCAAACAGTGCACCGTAAAGAACCAGCAGTGGCAAGAGCTCTTAGTTATAGCAAGAGCTCTAAAGAGAGGAAATGGTTGCTGGATCTTCTGCAGAACAAAGGAAATCTTTTGCACAATACAGCTATAACGAGTCAACTTGGCGCATCACTGTCTTTACAACGACAGGACAAACGGGGCTGTAATAAAGGCCAAGTGCAGTGCAAATACTGTCACAATTTATTTAGCAGCAAATATGTTGCTAATCATCTGCAGAAATGTAAGCATAAATATCCAGACAAGACAACAACGAGCTCTGCAAGACCAATGACCATCGACATCTTCTCCCAGAAAGGTCTGTCTGTCGAGTGTAATGATACAAGTTTAAAATCGGCCAATTCAAATATCCTGCTTTATTCAGACTCATGTTACAGTAAAGAACTTTTAAACACTGGCACAGAAACTGCTCTTTTTTACCCTAGCATAGCAGGAATCCCTATAGGTAAACAAAAATCGGATCTTTGCAACAGCCTTAATCATGATCAGAAAAGGCCACTCTGTAACTCCCCTGGCTCAAGTCTGACCAAAACAAAAAAAAATTATATGACCACAGCTGAAGGAAACAGCCCAAGAAGAAAGACAATAGCGAATAAGAAGAAAAGCACTTCTATAAATCAGGTAATCCATATACTGGGAATTTAGATGCCATTCAACTAATGGTATTGGTGTGGCTGAATATGTTTTAATTTTTGTATGGTTTCATTCAAAGCAGAGCAAAGAGGATGTCAACACGTCAGACAAAGAGAAAAGTGAGTCACCTGGCCAAAAAGTGCACATTTGTCAGCACTGTTGTGCCACCTTCTGTAGTCCTTTTCACCTGCGTAGACATGTCTACACTCATACAGGTCTGAAAGAGGATTCACAGATCGGTAATAATAAATCATTGTAATAAAAAATTGTTGCCTACTAAAGTCTTTTCATTATTTGTAGGCGAAAGACCTTTCTGGTGCAGCTATTGTAATGTAGGCTTTATACAGAAGTATCGTTTGCGAAACCATATTATGGCCTATCATGGTGAGTCCAAATCACCGTACTGTTACTGGTCATAATCTAAAAATGGAGCACATATTTGAATTTTTTGTTTTTGGGCTGATTATATGAGGAATGAATGCATTGAATTTTGCGTGTTATTTATTTATTTTTTTTATGTCATTGTAGGAGAGGCACATTTGAGCGTGATACAAGGGCCGAAAGGACGACACAAAAATCACACTGCACTAAAGACAGCAGCGGCCGCAGTACTCCAACAGGTGCCCAATAGGATGTGTTTATGATGAAGGTTAAAAAAATCAAGCAAAAAAATATAATTTAAGTTTAAATGTGTCATAAATTCTCAAACACAACTGTAAGTGTACCCAAAGTCAGGTACACTCAGTATGCATGACACTATAAGTGTCAAGTACAAGTACAAGTACAAGTACAAATAATGCCAAGTGTCTGCCTGTGTATGTTTGTTTGTTTTTGCAAAAGCTGAATGTCTATGCAACAATGTATGTGAGAATGATATTGCTTTTTTCTGTTTCAGAAAAAGGACACTTAAATGAGCTACACTCTTGATTGCTCCCTCAATCTGAAGATCATTGTCATGAGTTCTTTTGGATTTTTTTACCTTAAAAAGTGTTTGCAACATGGAAGTTTCATATTAAGAATACCAGTTCACATTGTATTCCTCACCTATTTTTGTAAATGTAAAAAGATAAAACATAATAACTTAATGTAATTGTTTTTAATTCATGTAAACATTTAAAGAAAACTCTGATTTAAAAAGTTCTTATTATAATGGATTGTTTAAATGTTGATGATGCACAACTAACTGCAAGTTAAGAATTAAATCTAAGTTCCAATATTTTAATTGTATTTAATCTTTTGATTGATTGATTCATTCATTCATTCATTATCTTCCTCTTATCCTATTAGGGTCGTGGGGGGGTTCCCAATGCCCATCCAGGGGAGAACGTTTCGGGCGCTGGGCAGATGCACCCAGGACAGGACGCCAATCTATCGCTGGGTACACACTTACACACACAGACATGCACACAAACACACTCTACATGGGGCAATTTGGAGAACTCAATTGACTTGATCCTTGTTTTTGGACTGTGGGAGGAAACCGAAGAAACCCACACGGACACGGTGAGAACATGGAAACTCCACCCAGATGGGGATTCCTTAGTGCCGAACCGGGAATCCCTAGTGCTGAGAGGCGAACGTGCTAACCACTAAGCCACCGTGCTGCCCCAAATCTTTTAATTTTATTCTTAAAATCAGCATTTCAACAAACATTAGACCAACCACATCAGAATTAATTTAACAGTAGGTACCCTATTCAAAACTTAATAAAGAACAAAGAATAAAGACATTGAAATTAGGAAAGAAATTTAGTTTCCCAGGAGACAGTACAAGTTTAACTTCAAATATCTGTTTTAAATGTAAAAGGATAGTATAGAATGTTTTAATTAATTTATATGTGAAACACTGTCCTTGACTGTTAATTGGATTCTGGAGACAGTAAGCAGAACGATGCAGGAGTACCAGGAGGAGAAACAGATACCAAAAGAATATCATTCATTCATTATTCATTATCTTCCGCTTATCCTCTATTAGGGTTGCGGTGGGGTTCCCCATGCCCATCCAGGGGAGAACGTCTCGGGCGCTGGGCAGATAGACCCAGGACAGGGCGCCAATCCATCGCTGGGCACACACTCACTCACACACACACTCTATATGGGGCAATTTTTGAGAATTCAATTAACTTGATCCATGTTTTTGGACTGTGGGAGGAAACCGGAGAACCTGGAGGAAACCCACGCAGACACGGGGAGAACATGGAAACTCCACCCAGATGGGGATTCGAACCGGGAATCCCTAGCGCTGAGAGGCGAATGTGCTACCCACTAAGCCACCGTGCCGCCCCCCAAAAGAATATGATTATCTAAAAATGTTAAAGGTTGCAGGATGCCACTTGACAGAAATATACAAGGTAAGATATAACACACAACATCATTCCATAAAAATAATTCTATAGTATTTGATAGACAAACATTTATAATCCTGCTTAACAAACTTTGTCAAGAATTGTACGCATTTTCATTCATGTTGAATTAGCCTTTGAGCCATAACTGTTAACATGAACATCCATCCCTTATCTTCTGCTTTATCCTCTACTAGGGTCACAGGGGGGGTTCCCCACACCCATCCAGGGGAGAACGTTTTGGGCGCTGGGCAAATACACCCAGGACAGGACACCAATCTATCACTGGGCACACACTCACTCACACACTCTATATGGGGCAATTTGGAGAATCCAGTTGATTTGATCCATGTTTTTGGACTGTGGGAGGAAACCAGAGAACCTGGATGAAACCCACGTGGACACGGTGAGACCATAGAAACTCCACCAAGATTGGGATTCGAACCGGGAATCCCTAGTGCTGATAGGCGAACGTGCTAACCACTAAGCCACCGTGCCGTCATAACTGTCAGAACATGTTTTTTATAAAGTTAATCTTTAGTAAAGAAGTAATAGTAAACAAAGAAGTGAAATAGTAATCGAATGTAAATTTATGTATTATACAGAATATAGAACTCAGTTTTCTATTGCTGTAAAAACAGGATAGACCAAAGATAGAAAACGATGTTTTAATTTAAAAAGACCCCATCCACCCACCCACAATTTTAACCTCAAAATATGTTTATAATTTATACACATTATTTTTTATTAAATTAAAGTTAAATTGAGTTATTTGGACAGCCTATTTTAAACCAATTGTTTTAGGTGCTCCTCTCCGATAGCAGGCAGTATTACACATTGTCGTGCTCATTTTTGTCGTCTTAATTTGGGACGAATCACATTTGCCTAGCTCTATCCTAATTAGGTGCCCTATGAGACATGGCCACTAGGTCCAAATGTAGTGCCCTTCACGTCGGTGGTTGTGGCGTTTGGACTTCAGCCTTTGCGTGGCTTTGGCGTCAGAACGAGTGATTGTATTGTGTATTTCAGGAGTAAAACTAAAACAAACGCTGCCATGACGAAATTAGACGATCTCAATTCGTTTTTGTATGAAAGACTGACTTTGGCGGTTAACGAGATTCTGGACACCGTGAAGAGGACTATGCAGGACTACGAGGAAGAAACAGTTCGGATACGACAAGAAAACGATTATCTAAAGGAGATGTTAAAGGGTTCGAGGTGCAGTTTCACAGAAACAGTTTCTGGTAAGATTCTTAATAAGAAACGAAATAACATGGACATTCCTGTCCTGTTCAAACCGTTAATGCAGCTGATGCAATGAACCAAACCCTATTTCACTTCCACAGGATTAAACTGTCTCGTAAATACCACAACTGATGAAAAGAAATCAGGCGTGTAAAGGTTCTGAAGTTAAAGAAATGTAAATATAGGACTTTTCACTCAACTTCGTGTTTCTAAACCACATCAAGTCCTAAAAGTTTACGTTTCAATCATACTGGATGAATAAGGAAGTCTTTGTTTTAGATCTATGACATACAGTTCATGATAAAGTATTTACAGATTATTTAACAGTGAAATGGCTCTGGTTATTTCAAAACTTAGGCTCAACTAAATGACATTTTTGAATATTGTGTTTCATGTTGTTAGGTGTAAAGAACTATCCGTTTAAAATTGCAATTAAAAGTCAAAATATCAATATCGATTCTGTTTTTTTTTTTTTTTTTTTTGAACAATATTAAGTGTATCTTAGTTTTATTTAGGTGCTTTCCATCCATCCATTATTTTCCACTTTATCCTCTACTATGGGTGTAGGGGGGTTCCCTGGACAGATGGGCACATCTGGGCACATACTCACTCACACACACCCCCTTTAGGGGCATTTTGGAGAATACAATTGACCTTGATCCATGTTTTTGGATTGTAAGGGGGGAAACCCCACACAGACACAGGGAGAACATGAAAACCCAGATTGAGAATCGAACCAGAAATCGCCAGTGCTGAGAGGCGAACATGCTAACCACTATGCTACTGTGCCGCCCTGTCTATCTATCTATCTATCTATCTATCTATCTATCTATCTATCTATCTATCTATCTATCTATCTATCTATCTATCTATCTATATATATATAACTTTTCACAAAATCGACATAAAAATTAAAGAACAGAATGTGAACTGGCTGCATTAATGTCATTTCCTACTGTTTGCATCATATCCTGCTTGTCAGAACTGACATATCTCCATAAAAATACATCTGTGATCTTCTTCTGTTTGCTGTTTGTGCAAAAGTGCAATGCAGAAACACAAGTTCTTATGATTAGGAGTATTAATCATCTTTTGAAAATGTTTTTGTCCAAGATCAGAAAACATATCCTGAGCCAGTCACTGAGTTTACATTCTATAAAATATTTTCAAAAGGTAGTGATTGACAATGTAAAAGATCTACCATTGCTGCAAATGGTGGATTAGTTTTAGCAATTCTCTTAAAAGGTTAAAAGAGTTTAATGACATTTACTGTTTTAATTACATTGTCACATGGCATGGCTTTTCTTAAGAAGCAACAGACATCAAAGAACGTGTTGTGGAGGCGAAGTGAATAAAGCTTGAACGGCGTATAGTACAGCATCATTGTTATTTTTGTAATTGACCTAAATTATTCATTCATTCATTCATTATCTCCCGCTTTATCCTCTATTAGGGTCGTGGTGAGGTTCCCCATGCCCATACAGCGGAGAACGTCTCGGGTGCTGGGCAGATAGACCCAGGACAGGGTGCCAATCCATTGCTGGGCACACATTCACTCACACAGACACACTCTATATGAGGCAATTTTTGAGAATTCAATGGACTTGATCCATGTTTTTGGACTTTGGGAGGAACCCGGAGGAAACCCACACGGACACGGGGAGAACATGGAAACTCCACCCAGATGGGGATTCAAACCAGAAATCCCTAGCGCTGAGAGGCTAACGTGCTAACCACTAAGCCACCATGCCTGCCCTAAATTAATTTGTGTTTAAATAATTTGTCATTTATCTACATTTGATTTTAATTTCACATGTAAGTCAGTTAAAACTACTTGACCTCATGGACAGGTACAGTCAAAGGGCTGAATGCGGCCCTGTGGATATAAAATAACCAGATCTTTTAGGCTTACATTGTAAAAGCAAGGATTCCTTTCCATATAATAATCTACCATTTTTGGATGTTTCTAGACAAGTATGTAGTTTATAAATATTTAAATTTTAATTTCCAGTCCCATATACTGCTCCACGGCTGTGCATGAGCCATGCTAATGTAGGCTGTTTATATTTCACAGGTGAAATTTCCATTCTCTCCCCAAGGAATTGTGGTCACGTCTTAAGTGTTGAGCAAGAATCAGAACCTCAAGAGACAGTGAGTCATGCTCAAGCTTTGAATAAAGACACAACAGGCATCAAAAGGGAGCCATCCTCTCCGCTTTATCATGCAGGTCATAAATCTGTCCAAATCCAAGAAACTCTGTCCAAATCCAAGAAAAAAGACAACACACAACCTCTCCAGGGCACGTCGCTCTTCCCTGATCCTGCTGACCAAGAGATTACAGACTATGATTTTACTGCCAAGGTAAAATTAGAGTCAAGAAACACAGAATCACAGTATGAAACTGTGGACAGTATAGACATGAGCAATCAGAGCTGGTCTCCTCATAACTTGGATCTGCTTTTAGACAAAAATTACCAAAACCGTGCTCAGCGAGGAGGAGGTCTGCAGTCACCCAGCACCGATGGTCTTAGTTTTGCTGAGTACTCCTTTCCAAATCAGTCAGTGGAGTTTCAGACTGCCATCAGCTATGCAAATCGAACCATATGCAACAACAGAATGCACTGTTCCAGCAGACACTGCGAATTGCAGAAGAGACCTACATCCAAGTCGAGTCCTGTATGGCAGTATTTCTCACTAAAAGAGGGCGATTGCAGTAAAGCAGTGTGTCTAATGTGTAAGGCAGTGATATCACGAGGCGTTAAAGAGTACACGACATCGGCCTTATTAAAACACCTCCGTATGAAACATGGAAAATGTTGATGTTTTTACTTTAGCTCTTATTTACTTATTTTCAAGTATTTTCATGATGGCTATTCCACAGAGTTATTACTTAGCATTTTATTTGTTGCTAATATTCAAATTGTGCACTTGTAATAAACTGTATTACCATCTCTAATAATCTGATTAAAACTGTTGGATAAACCATATAAAGCTGCCATTCCGAACCTGGTATGTATAAATAAGGTAGTCTAATGAACATTCACCATACAGCAGGAATAAAAAAAAATGATTTTTAAATGTACATCTACAGTTTCGGTTTAATGTATAAGTAAATAAATGGAGAAAAAAAGCCAAGTGGAAATTCTGATGTTCTCTTATGGTTCTTTTTTTAATACGCTTTTTATTAATACATATTACAATTCCTGTTATCCTACAAGATTCCCATGTGTTAAGGTAAGACTTGGCAATCTTTTTTTCTCAGTATGTATGTAGCTGTGAAAACCCAAAGATTTCAAACAAAACAATGTATTTTTATTTACAAAAATAAACAAGACCTGCCTTTGAAATCAATTACTTAACAGTAAGTATTGAATTGGATCCAGTACTCACTGATATTACACCACAGTAAATGTTCCAATGTTTATTAAAGATTCTTATGTTACTTAGTGCTGTATTATCAAATTATCAATTTTTGTAGTGTCGTGGATATAGCTGACACTTGTAAACACTCAACTCCATACTTTCTGCCACGTTTTCCTTTCTCTTTTTTTTTTGATTATGATTATGAAACATCGCAGTCGCATAATTCAAAATTACTTCTAGTTCAACATATGTTCTTGAGGAATTTCACCTTGAATTGATGTGCGCTGTGTATTCAGGCGTGCTAGCCATATTCACCGACTGCTTTTATTTACTGTGTAGGCAATTACTGATTGGAAATTAATTGGTAGTTGTATTGATTTATGCTTTATTTGTGATTTATATAGAGCATCTAAAAAACCTAAGCATTATACATGTTTTAATTGAATACAGTATTACAATTGTGGTCTAAGTTACCATTTTAGTCTTTATCACCACTTTTATGCACTTGAGCGAGGTCGCGACCCATGGTTTAATAGTTTGATGTGCTTTCTAAATGAAAACTGCAGTAAACAAAAAAAAAAATTAATTGTTGTGTAGTTTTTATTTGCTAGGTTGTTCCATGTATTTGGTAGAACTTATGACTGTTTATTGCAAACACTTTTATTGTAAAAGGTGATTGATTTTCTTTACTCTAATAATAATAATAATAATAATAATACATTTTGTTTTTATGGCACTTTTCTTGGACCTTAAAAATGCTTTACCACAATTAAAACAATATAGCCTTCATAAAAGTGTAGAAACATATAAAATATAACCAATAACAATAATGCAGTTTCTAAGACAAGAAGAAAGCAAAATGCAGCAACTCTGTTCCACTCTAAATGTTGATCTAATTAGCAGTATTACTTTGGAGTTCATGACGCCTTACTTGTAGTCAAGGATGCTTTTTAATTATTCATATAGTCATGTGAAAACTAATGTATAGCCTCAGTGAGGTTTGAGTTTTTAAGATCCTGTTCTTAAAAGGTGTTAAAATTAGGTAACTATAACCTTAGATAAAGAACACATGACAGATTACACTGCACACAAAAGCAAAGCCAAATATATGGAAAAGCCTTGTGTAAAAAAAACAAATTACATTTGATAAATCAGTGGTTAATGGGACAGCCTTTAGCAAAAATAACAAATAATATTCTTTGTGATTCATCAATCTCTCAGACTGTTTTGGAAAATTTGTGCTCCAAATTTGTTAAAGTTCAAATGTTAATAACTAAAATATGCAGAATAACTACACATAAACCGTTGTTGTCTACTACTTTTGCAATTTCCCCCCTGGGGATTAATAAAGTATTCTGATTGCAATAAATCCCCACCCCAATAAGATACAGACTCATGTGACCACAGCATATATTTTTACTTCATAGGCTTTCTGAGATGAGATGAGCTCCAAAAAAATTCACCAGCATTAAGCAGTGGCGTATGACGTGTTAAAATGAATACTTTTCAGCCCATGTGGCTATATTTATCACATCAGCTTGATGATTTCTGACTGCAGTGTCTTCTGAGACCTCAGGGTCACTAATATTTAACTGGTTTCAGGTCTTGCCTGTCTGTGCATTTACTTCCTTCTCTTAAACCCTGAATCTGATGATAATTAGATATATGATTGTGAGATTCATTTAAATATATTTTTGTGAAATGTGCTTTTTAGTATGTGACCTCCTACACATACTGTTTGTTATGATTTGGCCTAACTTACATCTCAAGATGAATTATTGTAACCTCAGCCATCTATATATTCAACCCATACTTTTTCTAATCCATTCATACTGATTTTAAAACCCTAGGCTTATCATACAAACACATAATTACAAACCCTCTGGCCTATCCTTTACATCTTTTTGATTTATAAATGTCTTGTGTTTTCAGTAAAATTAGTTTTTTTTTATCTGTACCTGTTTTTTATTAATAGGAAATGTAAGCTGCTCATAACCTATTAATAAGGAAATTCAGGCTCTAATAATGGTAGGTAGTGAAACATCTACTTTCTTTGCAATTTTGCAGATTAAAGCAGAAAGGAAATTTAAAAATGTGTATTAATCACTTTTCTAATTTATTTGGTGAACAATTGGCACAGTAATACGTTCTCTTTGCTTTTGTAGTAAAAATGTTCTATATTTAATTAAAGTTCTATATTCTATATTTAACCTGTTGTAAAAAAAAATAAAAATAAAAAAAGGAGGGGGGGGGGGCTTGTGCTGCCGCATCGAATATCATTCAGCTTTAATGAATTTACAGTATAGTTGGTTTTCTTTATAGCTTCTGACTTGTGGTGTTCTCATTTGTAAGTCGCTTTGGATAAAAGCGTCTGCTAAATGACTAAATGTAAATGTAAATGTAATGTAATTCTCATGGTATAAAAGGCTTGTTCTGTGTGATGTTTGCATAGGTTTTTGTTTGGGGCCTCCTTTTATTCAAACAGATGCTAGATTACAATGTTTACAACTTGTGACCATAGAAAAATATGTGAACTCAACTTTGATGTGTAGTTATAAGGACTGTAATATATATATATGATATTTTTGAGTTTAGATAACATTGTTACTATCTTTAATTTGATATTAGGAATGCTCATTTGGGTTGAGGCTAGATGTTTGTGGCACATTCATTCATTCATCCGCTTTATCCTATATAAGGGTCGCGGGGGGGGGGGGTTTCCCATGCCAGGGGAGAACGTTTTGGGCGCTGGGCAGATACACACAGGACAGGGCGCCAATCTATCGCTGGGCACACTCACTCACACAGACACACTCTATATGGGGCAATTTGGAGAACTCAATTGACTTGATCCATGTTTTTGGACTGTGGGAGGAAACCGGAGAACCCGGAGGAAACCCATGCGGACACGGGGAGAACATGGAAACTCCACCCAGATGGGGATTCGAACCGGGAATCCCTAGTGCTGAGAGGAGAACATGCTAACCACTAAGCCTGTTCGTGGCACAGTACTATAAAATTATGTCAGACTGTTGTTCCAAATCTGGTGACATTGGCTGAAAACTGTATTATGTAGCTTTGATATTTTTCGACTGATACTATAAAAAAAAGTGTAGATATTTTTAGACTTAATTTAATTTGATAATGCTATTTTTAATTTAGAACATTATAAATACTGAATTATTAATAATTATTTTAATTATTATAACGCCTAAAAACTTACCTTGCTAAAATATTTTTAAAAATGTATCACTTTCAATATATAACTGATATTTAGAAAGAAAGAAAAAACTTATAAGTGTTCAGAAACCATGGTAGTTAACATACTTTTAAAGGATTAAAGGAAGCGAAATGTCATGATGTTTACATCACATCTTGTCACTGAATAAAAAATGAATAATTTAGTGAAAGCTCTTCAGTAGACTTTGGTTTGATTTAGATTAATAAGACCTCAATGAAAAAATAACAAGTTATGTTTGAAAGCTATAAAAACAGAAATAGGGATGTATTTAATTGTCAATGAACAAACTTTTTACAAAATTTATACTGAACACTAACAAACACATTTTTCAAAAGACAAAAGCAGATATTTAAGATAAATAATGTAAGAGTAATTCTCTTATTGTATTGTTAGATTGTCCAGCTTGGTTCGGACTAGTTTTGTGTGTTTACAAAGCTGTCTGAGAGATGTGTGCAAGAACTGTAATCTGCCTGTGCAAATGGCAATTAAACTCTCCAACCAAATGTCTATTCAGCAGATTGATTTATAACATTTATAACATGTCACTATAGTTTTAGTGTTAACATATTTACTGAAGACTTAATGACTTAAAGAATAACTTTATTTAAATGTTTTGAATTTTAGATAAACCACTTAGACAGATTACTGTAAATGATTGTAAGTATTTATTTAAGCAAATAATAAACTTAAAAAAATAATGTTATTCAGGTCTGTTCCCTTGTTGTCTTGTGTGCACATTGTTTATGTTTTAGTCATTAACACTTACAAGTTCTTTTGTACGTATCAATATCGTGTTCCTATATGACAACAGTCTTAGTTTACTAAGAAAGGTTGTCACCATCAGGGCCCCGAACACACACAACCTTTTTTTTCTGTGATCTGCCGCTACTACAAACATGTTACACAAATATTATTGCTACAGTCGCTAAAAATACACTTTTGAACCTTAACCTGTTTTTGTATTTTTCCATTTACCCCTTAGTCGAAGTGAATGGGTTTATTTGTATGTGCAGGGTATTTCTTTGGTTGTCAGTGTTTGCGGATCAGGCTGGGAAACCCTGTTACAATGTAAAGATTGATTAAGACTGTATTTGTACAGTTCAATTGATTAAAAAAATATTGGTTGTAACTCGTCTTTATATGCAGCAGGTGGCGTTATTGTAAAATGCTTTTAGTGACTTGTAAACCGCTCCAAGAGTACTGAAGTACTGAGTACTGAAGATTGAACTAAATGAACACCTGATGCATAATTTCAATGTATAAGCGAAGTATAATGTTAATTTTACTTTATATAAATAATTTTACACATTTTTTTTTTGCATTTAGATATTTAACCGTTTAATAGTTAATGGAATAATTCTCACTTGTTCTATTATTACTGCAAGGTATATAACAATGCTGATTTGACTTTGGTTAACCCCATCCACTTTACATTACTGTGTATTTCCGATTTAAATAAACATAATTAAAAAATAAATGTTAGCAAAATTGAGGCTTTATGTATGGTCAAACTCAAGTATGGTTAGTTGTCAGATGTCATTTTCCATTTGCTGTTGTGTTGTTAGGTCTTGACTGTCCCTCGTGCATAAGACAGGTAGGTATTAATTGCATGATTGGTTATTGCAAGAGATCTAATAGCCAAGCCAATCCCAACAAACTAATCCTTCTGCAATACACACAACAATGTTTTGGTGTTAAGTGTTTAGTATGTGAATTCATCATGTTGGATAAGAAATATGTTATACAACTTGATTTAATTCATATTTATCATATACAATCAATCAAAAATAGATATTAAGAGACAGAAAACGCTGATTTAGAACAATGCATTCCAGTTGTATTTTCAAATTGTACAGAAACACTTTATATAAATATAATAATCACAAATCCTGAAAGGCACAACACTCATTAAATAGAACACAGCCATAGAAAGTCACACTCAAACCATTGGCCATGCAGACCAGGGCACTGCACATGTAAACAAATCAGTCCAAAAAGGTATAAATCAATAAATATGAATATCAAAGCATGTCTGAAATTGAACGTGAAATTTAAATAGCAAGAACGGAGCCCTGGAAATGTCAACTGGGCATGCTAAATTGCTGTAAACATTCATGCTACAAAAACAGATAGTTGTTTGAATGCTGGTATGTACATTAGATCCGAAATAAAGAAGGCTTATACAGAAGTTTGGATTCCCGTTTTAAGTTTGAAAAACCCTAATCACTGCAAGTGATTAATAGAGAACAGTCCAGATATCTACTTGTTACATTCTGTATCTGAACCTACTGGTTAGAAACCTGGCCCTTTATGAAATTCCAGGGTAGAAATAGGGATAATTATTACTGTAGGCACATTGCATGTTTAATGTAGTGCATGTCTCTTCTCAGTACGTCTTACTGAGTTTATGTACATGTACAGGATAAAAATAAAACTGTATGATGTGCATTTTTATGATAAAGTAGTATTTTTCACGTTTGGTGGCATATCTTCTAATGTTTGGTTTGGAATTTGAGGCTGAAATAAGCAGATAATGTTTCCGCTTCATTCAAGTCTGCACGGTTCGCATCTCACTTAATAGTATGTCAACCTTTGGTGAGAGATTGGTATTAATTTGATATACTATTTAGTAACACAGCTTAACCTATTTTCTAATGCAGACAAAGAAGAAATCAAAGTAATAGCATTAATGCAGTAAATAAAAACAATACAAACATAACATGAGTGAGAACACATCTTTTAAAAATTTGACTTAATTAAGATTTTGAAGCATTTTTATAAGATAATTTTGTGTGTAAATTTCTTTCAAAACCCTTTTCTACCAAAACACTGTTTGCACACTCATTCATTCATTCATCCATTATCTTCCGCTTTATCCTATATATTAGGGTCGCGGTGAGGTTCCCCATGCCCATCCAGGGGAGTTTCGGGCGCTGGGCAGATACCACCAGGACAGGGCGCCAATCTATCGCTGGGCACACACTCACTCACACAGACACGCACGCATACACACTCTTTATGGGGCAATTTCGAGAACTCAATTGACTTGATCCATGTTTTTGGACTGTGGGAGGAAACTGGAGAACCCAGAGGAAACCCACGTCGACACGGTGAGAACATGGAAACTCCACCCAGATGGGGATTCGAACCGGGAATCCCTAGTGCTAAGAGGGGAACGTGCTAACCTCTAAACCACCGTGCCGTTTTCATTAATTTAATAAATAAATACATTTACAGGGGATGTAAGAGGATTTAAGTTAATATCAGTACGTGTAAAAATGTCCCTCCAAAGTGTTTAGGAGGAGTATTCCAATCAATGACCCAGAATCAAAAGGCAATAGATGGTCCATACCTCAGACACTATGTAACAGCGCAAGCAAGGTGAGTTCAAGTAATGCAAGAGTTGTGCAGATTATAAATACCAATCATGCACTGACAATGTATGTGACAAACATACAGCATATTGTGCACAAAGTCTGAATTGCTTAAATGCACTCGGATGTGTGCATCTTCACTCCATGCAAGATTATATAATCTCAATATCAGCACAACTGTCCACCACACATCACTAATGTTGTGACTCATCGTTCGCTGTCACATACTTAATCCTGACAGGAGCTCTGTGGGAGTTCATTGGTCAGAACGTGCCATCGTTCTACCCTTTGTCCCTTGTTCCTGAGGCAGTCCATCCAGTGTCGAAGAGCATCTCCCTGTGAGTGACAACTCAGACACACACCACCTGCCAAGAATTGTTTTAATGCTTTAATTTTAAGTGTAAAGGTATCAACATCGCAAAATTCACTATAGTTGAATTCCTTACGGCAAATTAACTACTTAACAATTTATTAAAGACACTGCAATTCTGATATATAAACTATTACTCTTTTAATAACAGTAATTACATTTGGTCAGTATTACATTTCATTTACTGTATCAGTTTAAATCCCAATAAAATCCAAATTAAAGATTTTTTTTAATATACTGCAATACCCATCCATCCATCCAGCCATTATCTTCTGCTTTATCCTATATATTAAGGTCGTGGGGTGGTTCCCCATGCCCATCCAGGGGAGAACGTTTTGGGCGCTGGGCAGATACACCCAGGACAGGTTGCCAATCTATCGCTGGGCACACACTCACTCACACAGACACGCACACAGACAAACGCTATATGGCGCAATTTGAAGACCTCAATTGACTTGATTTATGTTTTTGGACTGTGGGAGGAAACCAGAGAACCCGGAGGAAACCCAAACAGAAACGGGGAGAACATGGAAACTCGACCCAGATGGGGATTCGAACCGGGAATCCCTAACGCTGAGAGGCGAACGTGCTAACCACTAAACCACCGTGCCTCTAATGCAATACCATCACACAGATTATGCAAAACAGACTTTAATAGGCAGGCATGTAATTTTGCTACATGTAAGTCAATTACTACATAAATCACAAAAGCCAAACATAATAAACCACTCAATAAAACTAAATATTAATATATAATGTTCACAATATAAAGACACTTTACAAGGTTGTTCTGTTTCTTATGCAGCAGTGAACATGTCTGAATGTTTCATTATTAATGTTTCTCCCTCGTAAGACACTTTCAATAAAAGCATTCACTAAATGACTGAATGCAATTTAAATGTAATATTTACATAATTTGGTGGAGCACTCGTTTTAAATAATTAGTTGCCTAACATATCTTTATCATTTACATTACTTTCATAGTCTTACCGATGAAATCATTGGATCTACCCAGGTCATAGTCCCACACAGTGATCTCCAGTGTCTTACTGACCAGCTCTGAGAGAGAGATCTCATAAAAGAACTCCTGTAGGGGAAACAGATATAACAAAGCTGAGACCTGATATCTCAATGTAAACAACACTGACATTCTTTGACAGCATGCTGTAATATTTTTATGTTCAAGTTTCATCTCAAGGTTCTCACTGTTTTGAATAGTTAGGTTGGTGCCTAGTAAATAAACATTTGTCAATTGTTTCTCCATTTTAATCCCCTAGTAATTGTTCATTAGAAACTATATTTCAACAAAGAATAATACTCAAAATCTATTTAAACAATACATTTTAAACATCATTTTGATGATGACTTGCTAGTCATTAATAAAAATGTTTTTGTCTGCAGTATAGACTTTAGCATATTTGCCCAAGGCAAGATTCAGGAGGCATTCATCCATCGTCCGACTGCCATCCCCCAGCCAAATGATCATCTATTAACTGGCCAGACAACAGCTAAAGGACAGTGGGGAAATCAATGCCAGTATATGTTATTTAAAAACATCAAACATTCAAATGAAATTAAAAAATGAGTATTGAATAAATGAATAAAGCATTAATGAATAAATACATAGCCTTTAGAAATGAAAGTCTTTCCTGATTTGCACCTGACATTCAATTAACATTGTCATAGTTCCCGTTCTTCCTATCGAATTTCTGTCAGATTAGTTTAAAACATTCATTTTAAATGAAAAAAAAATGCTATAAATAAATTTATTTCACATGTTTTATTCATTTTTTACATTAATACTTCTTTACTTTAAAAGCGTTAACAGAAACAGACATTAAAGCTGGCCGTATTCTGTCATTTTTTTAAAATATGTTACTACATTGTGTCATGGCACACTACAGCAACAATAAAAAATGTTATAGTGTCAGCTGGAACTAGTGATTTCAGCACAAATGTAACCTCTATATACAGCAATGTTAAAGAAGAAAATGAAATCAGCAACAATTTATGTGATGAGCAAGCGCAGACTCAGTACTGGCTGTATGTTAAGCCATACAAATTCAACATTACAATGGGTTTCAGTAAAATTATCCCCTCCCCACATTCCAAATGTATAACACCATAGACTTTAGTCAGATTTAAACATTTAAATATGAAAAGGAGTTGATTACATGTAAAATTGCTATTGATCAAATGTTAAAAATATATTATCAGCTTTTGAAGTAGGATAAAGTAATAAATACTAGGAAATAAACTGTCTTTAAAGGTTAATGGTTATATTGCTGTTAGAACTACTTGCTGTACCCATCCATCCATCCATTATCTTCCGCTTTATCCTCTACTAGAGTCGCGGTAGGGTTCCTCATGCCCATCCAGGGGAGAACGTTTTGGGCGCTGGGCAGATACACCCAGGACAGGACGCCAATCCATCGTTGGGCACACACTCACTCAATCAAATACACTCTATATGGGGCAATTTGGAGAATCCAATTGACCTTGATTCATGTTTTTGGACTGTGGGAGGAAACCACCCAGATTGGGATTCGAATGGGAACCCCTAGAGCTAAGAGGCGAACGGGCTAACCACTAAGCCACCGTACTGCCCATTTGTTGTACCATACCATAATTTTAATTTAAAATCTATGGTTTATTAACCAAGTCTTTTAAATTATTGTTAGGAGACTTGTCTTGTGCTGTAGAAGCCCTCTTTATAGTTGGAAGGCAGCTTGACGGAAATAATGAACATCCAGTTATATGACTTTTAAAAACGACAACAAATGGGAAGGAGAGTTTCTTCCAGACTACAGACTGTGCAATGGCATAATTGAGCTAACAGTCTAGTGTATAAAACCACTGTGATAATGGAAAGTGGCACTCAGTCTCTTGCTCAGTACCCACATATGCAAAGAGGCTGCGGGATTGAATAAATGAGTGAAAGCTGAGAAGTTAGACCATATTTTCATCAGCGCATGCTGGAACTCTTATTCTCATGAAGGCTAGATGCTGAATTTACACACACACAAACACAAAAGATCTGCCAGAGGGCATTTTATTCATTAGGTTTAGAACAGGATCCTTACTTCATTAAACTCGGGATTGAGGGTCTTTTTAATCACAGCTGTTTTGTGCTTCGATTTCTTTAGTACATCTGGCTTCAGATATCTGCAGTGAAAGAATTGAGGAGAAAATAAGATGTTTCAGTGACAGAGACTCAGCAGAACAAGTTAAAATTCCTTACAAGCAACCATATCGATTGAAGCTTCTACTGTTACTTGCTGTTTTCGCTTTGTTGGCCATGTCCCACCTGCTTCCATTAAATTTTAATTTGTTGTATGTACTGCTGTAAACTCCACTTACATACACTTTTAAACAAATGGTACCTATAACGATCAAAGCTGGAATTCAAGAGAAGCTTTTGCAAGTGTGTGCTTGTAAATGCATATATCCATTTATACCTGTGCGCCTGAGCGAGAGAGATAGAACAAGATGAACATGTGTGGGTGAAAGCCTGTTCGATTCCCCTGCCTTTTTGCCTGGAGAGGGAATATTTATTTTAAAACATGATGTGGTTGAGCAATAGAGCTATTTGAACTATGTTAAGAAAAAGTGGATAGACTTTCCAATATTAATTCCAGTTCTGCAATTTCTCACTTTTTAAATTTTCTTTTTTCATACCTAAAGTTTTTTTTCATCAATTCTTTTCCTTTAATGATATAATACCTTTATCGTTGCAGATCAAATGACTTGGTTTACAGTACAGTCTTGCTACAAATACTTGCCACTTATGCATGCAGTACAGATGTTATTATTTATTCATGCCAGATGTTTCAAACACATCTCAAAGCAGCTTTGCTATAGACTTCTTGAAAATACACAGAGCAGCTAAGAATATGTCTAGTCTTATGTCCATGTCCCTATATGCCATAGTTTTATGTCCTTTTAAAAGATCTGTAATTTATAAACCCTCTTGCCTTCATTTTTTTCCCTTCCAATCTTCCAGTTTTCAAGTTTCTCTTACTTTATAGTTTATCAGTGTAAAGCAGAGGTTCAAGGCATTAAACATGAACCATTTTGCGGCCAGGAATACTGCAAATTTTCTGCTGAATTCATGAATGCTGTATGATTTATGTGCTTTTTTATCTACAAAGCTTCATATTGCATTTTTGTGTACGTGCAATTTATTTTTATATCTCACTGAAAAACTTTATCCAGTATTCAAAATCAGCTATACAAGTTATTATACTTTTATCAGCTCTGCCTAGTTTTTTAGTAATGTTGGATAAAATATTTTTTTAGGGTTTGTATTTAGCCTCTTGGTTAAATGCTAATACTAGCAATACATTAGAACACACCTTACATTTACATTATATTTACATTTAGTCATGTAGCAGACGCTTTTATCCAAAGCAACTTACAAATGAGAACATTACAAGTCAGAAGTTATGCAGAAAACCAACTATACTGTAAATTCATCAAATCTGATTGTTATTTGATGCTGCACCCCCCTCCCCTTTTTTTTTAATTTTTTTTTTTTAACAACAGGTATTTGTTAAAGAGATGCGTCTTCAGTAGTTTGTTAAAACGGTTTACTGATTCTGCCTTACGGACAGAGTTGGGAAGATCGTTCCACCTTTTTGCAGAGGTGAGCACCACGGAGTGAGAATTAGCTCCTCGGTGAGGTGGAATCGGCAGCTGACAATCATCACTGGAGCGTAGTGAACGAGTCGGAGTGTATTTTAAAAAGATAGGAGGGGGAAGATCCAGAAATGGTTCTGTAGGCCAGAGTAAGTGACTTGTACTGAATGCGAGCAGCTACAATGGAGGGAGGGACATGAGTAATGGAGTGACATGTGGTTAAACACAAGTTGGGCTGCAGAGTTACAGCAAGAGAATCATGTATTCCATTCAGAATTTTCACACACAGTTCTAAAACATACTTGATGGGGAAATACAAGATTTGATTCTTAGTGTAAATTTTGTCTATTTGCCTTAATACACGATGACCTGCCAGGGGGGGTTTAACCACTCATTTACATTTACATTACATTTGATCATTTAGCAGACGCTTTTATCCAAAGCGACTTACATGGTGAGCACAGGGTTAATCACAACATCCCTGGAGCAATAAGAGTTAAGGGCCTTGCTCAAGGACCCACACTGGTAACTTCTGTGGAGCTGGGATTTGAACCCCCAACCTTCAGATTGACAGCCCAACACCCTAACCACTGAGCCACCACGCCCACTCACCATATAATTGTTGGGATAGGCCCAGCACTACCCAACACCCTGAAAAGAATAAGCAGCTTTAAAAAAATCAATAAATCATTATATGTTTCTACTTTGCAACAACCTTATCTCTTTGTTTTTATGCTTGCCCATGTCCTTGTACTTAATGTAAGATAATGGCGTGTAAATGAGAAACATTGACCAGGGCAAAACTCTAACCTTATTTAACATAATTAAGACGAATATCTGTTATAGGTCTTCTTTAATAACAGTTATGTTAACTGAAACTTTTGTATGACTTAATAGGCTTATATTCCTCATTCACACTCCTGTATCCCACAGAACCCTTTACAGATAAGGAAATTCTGTTTGCAGAGTCTGCTTACTCAAAGCCATAGCTCTATGAGTTGGTTTACAAAATCAAGTAATGCAATTTGTGTTAAAATATGTAGTGCTGTATATTTGTGCATTTACAGTCCAAACAATTTTAGTTGAGACTAATAACGCATTGCAAATCCAGACACAAATAGATACCTTGCATATGTTTATGGTGTAAACAATGTTGGTATACTTGGTATATACATATAATTTGGCTGCACTGATTTATTCATATTCTGAGCCATTGATCCTTAACAGGGTCACAGAGGGTGTTAGTTTATCCCATTTTTCACTGATTGTCAGTCGTCAATCCATTGGAAGGCAGACACTCCAACATATTCATAAATACCTTCACCCTTAGGAGCAATTTAATATCTCCAATTGATATAATTTTCATGTCTATGAAGTTTTCAAAGATAAACCTACACAGATATAGGGAGAATATGCAAACTCCACACAAAAACAACTCTGTTAGGAATTGAACACAGAACCTCCTTACTTTCAACAGCTATAGTTTGCTAGTCTGGTTTTGGAGATTTTAAAGTAAATATTAGATTAAGAAATGTATTTCTATTACATTTACATGACTGTAATCATGTCAATTTATAGAAGTTCTGACCTACCAAGCCATATCGTTTCAAAATATATGATAAAAACAATATGTACAAGTTACAAAATTATTTAAAGCCTGTCTTCATTTGATAAGCCAAGTATTTTGTATTTCTTTTCTTTAGTTTGGCATAGTTTTTTTTTTTTTTTTTTTT
>JAFMOD010000577.1:108779-174347 GCA_019802435.1 Corydoras maculifer | reverse complement strand
TCGCCTCTCAGCGCTAGGGATTCCCGGTTCGAATCCCCATCTGGGTGGAGTTTCCATGTTCTCCCCGTGTCTGCGTGGGTTTCCTCCGGGTTCTCCGGTTTCCTCCCACAGTCCAAAAACATGGAACAAGTTAATTGAATTCTCAAAAATTGCCCCTATAGTGTGTGTCTGTGTGAGTGAGTGTGTGCCCAGCGATGGATTGGCGCCCTGTCCTGGGTCTATCTGCCCAGCGCCCGAGATGTTCTCCCCTGGATGGGCATGGGGAACCCCACCGCGACCCTAATAGAGGATAAGCGGAAGATAATGAATGAATGAATGAATATCATATGCACTAAAATCATTCATTAGCTATTAAGGCTTATTATTCATGCCCTTTTGAAAAAATTAAACTGCAACATAAATTTTGTTTTTAGAATTAAAAGGTAATCATCACAGCCTGCGTCCACACTTTCCATTGAAATACAAAACTTACACAATCATCATAAGCAATTTCCCCCATGTCTCATTATTTCTGTATCTCTGTATATATCAGTAGATGTCTTGTTTAATCGCTTATTAGATATGTCATGATAAATTTAGACATTTTGCAAAAGACTAATGACCCACGCTTCAATAATGATGACGAGGATGTGTAACGAGGTGTTAAACAGGTGTCGGCTGTAGGACACACACACACACAGACAGAGAGAGAGAGAAAGAATGAGTGCTCTCAAATTCAGACTTTCGTGATTGATCGCGACAGATGGCACAGGATCAGTCACCAGTCTCTGTATACATGCCACAGTAACCAAGAGTTTAAAATAACTAGACTGTTCTTGTTCAGCAAGTGTTTAGTTTTTCCTCAAAGTCATTGAAGCTGTTATTCCTTAATTTAATTAGATTTCATCCACCTTTATATTTATTTATTTTTGGCTTTCTTTCTCAATTTAGGGCGGCACGGTGGCTTAGTGGTTAGCACATTCACCTCTCAGGGCTATCTCAATCTGGGCGAAGTTTCCATGTTCTCCCTGTTTCCGTGTGGGTTTCCTCCCACAGTCCAAAAACATGGATCAAGCCAGTTGCCCCATATAGAGTGTGTTTGTGTGTGTGTGTGTGTGCCCGGCGATAGATTGGCACCCTGTCCTGGGTGTATCTGCCCAGCTCCTGAAACGTTCTTCCCTGGAATAGTATCACCTTTACTATTTGTGTGTTTGCCCACAAATAAATGTTACTTTGTTCTTCTTGGGGAACATGGAAACTTCACCCAGATGGGGATTCAAACCGGGAATCCCTAGCGCTGAGCGGTGAACGTGCTAACCACTAAGCCAGCTTCTTTTTATTCAGAAAAAAAGATTAAGAGCCTAGTCATTGGAACAATGCTTTTCTTTAACTCTCTGATTATTTAGGTCCCCAACACAAAATTACAGGTAACTGTGTCAGGAGAAAACATTACTGTACAACAGTTCTGTACTTTTTATCAACATTACTGTACTTCAGAAAAACCATTAAGCAAATTTAATACACAGCTTTTTCAAAAACTCAATTCTAATTTGTCAATAATGGCATTTAGTGGTTTGTTGTTTCTCTATATAAGTGCTATGGAAAACAGAACACTGTTATATGGATGCACTACATTTAGTCGATATTTTGTGTCAAAATATTGATTCCTTTAGTAAGTTATGGTGCAATAAGTGAGATTATATACATAAACTTCAGGATGATTTAAGCTCCTTTCACTGTTCATTAGGGTCCTGCATCATTCTGTCTTCAATAGTCATCATGCTTCTCAATAATAACATGCTTTACTTCATTCTTTACTTATTTTAACTTAAACAGGTTTTAATTGTGCTATTATGGTCAAACATGTTTTAGTAACAACCAATTAACAATTTAACACAATGCTTATATCTAAAAAAAACAAAAAGTCACTGACATGCAACTGCAAATATCCCCTATTTATTCATTTATTCATTATCTCCCGCTTATCCTCTATTGGATGGGCATGGGGTTCCCCATGCCCATCCAGGGGAGAACGTCTCGGGCGCTGGGCAGATAAACCCAGGACAGGGTGCCAATCCATCGCTGGGCACACACTCACTCACACAGACACACTCTAAATGGGGCAATTTTGAGAATTCAATTAACTTGATCCATGTTTTTGGTCTGTGGGAGGAAACCGGAGAACCCGGAGGAAACCCACACAGACACGGGGAGAACATTGAAACTCCACCCAGATGGGGATTCGAACCGGGAATCCCTAGCGCTGAGAGGCGAATGTACTAACCACTAAGCCACCGTGCCGCCCTCCCTTATTTATATAATTTTAAATACTTAAAATTTATATTCAAAATTTTTTTTTTTTTTTTTTTTTAAATGAGTTAATGTCATTATTTTAAGACGGCAAACTTTTGTTTTATTATGCTTATGGCATACTTTTATTGCCAGCCAATTGCATGTACATGCATGTCATTACAGTATGGCTCAAGTAATCAAAGGCAGAGACACATTCATAGGGGTAATTGTCACTTTGATTAATTTACCTAACATATCTTTAGCTTGTAGAAGAAAACGGGTGCTCTTGTAGGCAACCATGCATTTATCTAATTTTTGTCTGTGTGTCTGTGTAAAGAGGGACAGAAAAGGTTGTTTTTTCCCCCTTTCTGCCCTCTGATCTCTCCGTGGACTTTGATGTTGTTCTTATCTATTCAGTCCCTTCACTCTGTAATTTTAGAACCTCTGAGCAGGGTTTTAGTGTTTTCCTGTTCTAACTAACACAACCTTTATCATTTTATTGCAGATAAACAGGGAATTTTCTACTATTTATTACTATTTTTTAAATAAATAATATTATATTTTTTTCACTCATTTTGCTATTTATTTTAGCACTTTTACTTACATTTCGAGGTAAAATATAACCAGCAATGGCATGTGTATAAATATTTTAAATATATTGTAATATGTCACATAGGTTTAAACCCATCTGAATATCTATCATCATCCACAACCTGTCAGCCCATGGAACCACATTGGTGTAAATGACCAAACTAATTTTTACACTAGTGTAGCAAGATTCTGATAACCCTCCACTTTTAGGCTTTAAAAGCCTAGCCAAAATTTCAAATTTAGATTCTTAACTACTTCTGTCATCTAGCGGTGCTGCTTCTATTGTTTATATAATACCATTTTTCTGGAAAGTATTTTTGCTCTAAAAGGCATGTTTGACTTGCAAGGTACAATAAGGATTAAGATGATAAAAAATGGATTATATTCCTCCCCAATGTACACAGTGTTCTCATTCTAAATGCTAATTCACTTCCGACCAGTATAAAAACGGTCTCTGAAAATCAATGCATCAAATATCTGGGCAAATGGTTTAAAATATTTTAATTCCAATATGTTCTCATGTGAAATGTCAGTGCTTGAATGGATGGATTTAATGACATAGTCATGGTGTAAGCAATAAAAAAAGAAAAAAGCAAGCAGGCAGAGGGAAAAGATGGAAGATAGAAATTGTGAGAGTGGTTAGAAGGTAAAGTACCTCTCTAAGATAACAGGAAATTCCTCGCAGTGCTGCTCCCATTGCTGTCGGAGATGGAAGCTAAAAAAAATGAAAATAAGAGAACATTTGAAGACTTACCTCAAAGCATGTTAACTTTTTACACACAGATACACACAGATACACACACACATTTGCAGTATTACAGCTTACAACAACATGCTGATTTATATATCAGTGGGAAATCAGCATGTTGTTGTAAGCTGTAATACTGCAAATATTATTACTAGAAATAATTTAATTAACTTCATATGCACTTTTCAATAGTATCAGATTTATTTGAGGTCATAATTAATTAAAGTGAAAAGAAGAAAAAAATCTACAGATATCTGTTTTCAGGTTTTTCCTCTTAATATTTCATTTTGATGAGATAATGGATCATTTGAACAATTATTAAAATGAAACCGGGGGAACCAGAGAAGGAAAATATATTATTTTGGTAGATCTTTTTCATCATTCAAAACTTACACTCAACATTTGAAATATTATTTAACCACACACTGCTTTTTGGAAGATCTCAGAAGCCACTGAACCACTGGATTACACTTTAACAGTTGTTCTTACAAATAAATTTAATTACATGTAAACTGCTGTTCAGTACATAGAGTTGAGTAAATGGTATAATATTACACTTTAAAACAGAATGGACTAAAAGTCTAAAGTAGTAAAGAGTACAAATACTGGAATATACAGTAATTTTAGAGTGATTATATTTGACTGGCCAATACTGCTAAGAACTGGATTTTCTTTTCTTTATGATTTCTTTAAATAAGTCAAACTATTACTATTTGCATAATTTGAGATCTTAAAGTCAAGAGTTGCATTTTTTAAAAATACGAGAATATTAAGGATTTCTTTTGTGTTGAAATGTACATTCTGTACTATATCGGGACATTATATTAGAAACATACATTATTTTTCTTTAAATAGATGGCTAAACAAATCTATGATTGAATGGCAAAATCATTAATAAATAGAATTTATGGTTAGCTCACAGCAGAATCCAACGCTGTCAGTCTGTTTACTAATTAGGACAGTTGTTATTCGGTGTAAAAAGCTCTTTATTGCGGCTTCTCATCCATTTTTATTCTTCTTTCCAGCTAAGACAGATGGACAATTAACTTGCATAGATTTGATTTTCAATTAAACTATTATAAAGTTCTATGTTGTCACCTGACTTGTTGGAAAATCCAGCCAATAGTAATGTTGCTTTGTGCCAGAATTAAGTTTAAGGAATCATTAAAGCTAAAGCTAAGAAACTGGTTAAAAACAAAAAGATGACTTGTTCCTACAACCCCTATGGGAAATTCTTAGAACTTTTGTGGCTCATACTGCAGATATTCATTCTACAAAATAAACATTAAACATGTCTTTGTAAGTGTCCCCTAAAGAAAAAATTAAAAAACACTTTAAAGTCCTACCAGCTGACCATTTATTTTGTTTTTGGCTCATGATGGTCCTTAGAGTGAACATATGGCATACAGTATGTGAAAACTAGAAGATAGTAAATGTAGTTTAACGGCCTGGGATGCACTTGGATACAGAACAGCGTCACTGAGAGCCAGATATATCAACCATACAAGCCGTACATAAACTGTTTGGACCACCCCAATTAACAGCAGAAGTGAATCCTGTGAATCCATTTGCTTTGGGCTGATTTAAGAGCCTATTTTCTAAAAGCATGCAGTCAAATCACTCTTGTTTATTGTAGATTATTGAGGCAAGTGGGTAGAGATGTTACCCAATCAGTCAAAACACTACAGAACAGTTTACCTCACATCTGCCTAAATGTTGCAGACATACATAAAACATCATTTAAAATCTCATGACTGCTTACCAGGCTGGAGGAAAACTAATAAAATAAATTGCATCATAAAAGCCACAATTGCCTAATTTATAAAAGACATTCACAAAACATGGTTTTTAAATCCAGTTTGCAATAAATTTCACCTGGGAAGAAATTACCAGCTATACACCAGCTGAAACTGCTCCTGGGTACAAGCTAAAAGACCCTTTGAGCATTTAGTCTGGCAGAACCTGAATGGAATATTTTATCATGAAGCACTCTTGAAGAAAGTGAAACATAATGTGAATAAAACAGAAGAAGACCTGGGAAATACTTCTAAGTTTTATCAAAAAATGATCTTCCCAAGAAAGTTATCTGGCATTAATTTGTATCCATTTACAGTCTTTAGCAGGGGTATATGTGTGAGCAAATTGTTGTCTAAAGGGCAAGGTCCAGCATCAAATGCAACTAAATTATGTTACAAGTCTAAAAATAAGGTAAATAGTATAGAAGGTGTAACAAAGTACCATTATGGATCAAATGTTATCCATGACCACTGTGCGTGCACAAGAACAAAAATTACTGTGCAGCTATGATTTGTATCACAGGTAATCAATGTAATCATGTTGATATCATCTTCATCATTCCAATTTCAAAACAATGCATGCCATCAAGTTAATAATTGCTTCTAGAAAAAAATGAGGATCAACACCATTTAATAAAATACATATTTTTTTTGTTCACACATCTACATGTAAATAAAACCAATATTCTAAAACAAGTTCTTCTGGGACCCAGTGTAGTCCATAACACCAAAAGCAGTTAGCAATGTTGGTAAAGTAACAAGCGTGAATAATTAATTTGGTACACCTCTGAATATTATTTTAAAAATAATTAAATAAATTAATATATTTCTGCACATTGAATTGCAATTGTAATGACATCCAAAATTTCCACAAAATTTCGAATATATCAGCAATCTCAGTCAAAAAAGGTTATGAAGTCAAACACTAGAAGTTGGGTTTTAGATAAGTGATGTACACGCAGTGAATTTAAATACATATATATATATATATATATATATATATATATATATATATATATATATATATATATATATGTATCAATTTACTGTAAAATATTAGTCAAGTTCAGTTTTCAGTTTATCTTCTAGTAGAATTTTTAGCAGTAATCACAATGGTTCGCATTATTACTCTGGCCACAGCTAAAGTCTACAGTAAAAATTCTCTGCTGTATAAACATGTATGGAAAACTGACAAAATAAGTGTTTAGTTTGTTCTGTCAGTTGTTTAATATGGATTTACTCTTTCTCATTTTAAGGCTGGACAAATACTATAAGCACTTAAAAAATAGGTTTACTTAGATGATAACTATCCATCTGTTTTTGTCACATTTGGTCACATCAGTGATCTTATTTTAGTGTTCATCACCAATATCTTTCTCCCCTTGTTTTTTTTATATTACATCCATTGTACAGAGCACATTTTATGTTTTATCTTGTACCAAAATGTTACTTTTAGTAAATAAAATAGTAAATCTGCATAAAATTTTCTGTGGAGGATGTTGTTTTTAATAAGATCCCTAGGATCTAATGTGCCTGTTGCCTCGAGCCAGATGCCCTGAGTATCGTCACATAACAAAAGAGAGAAAGAGAAAGTAAATTGGTGTTATGTGGTTATAAGTGTCTTACAGGGGGTGGATGCTCTAAACAGGTGTAGAAGCGTTTCTTCTGGTCTGGTTTTACTCGCCTCAGGGCCACCCGCGACTCACCAATAAATTCATTATGAGTCAGTTTATCCTCATCACACACTGATAACCTGAGAAAGAGAATAAAAACATATACTGTAGGTGTTTTATTACTTTTTATATCTTATATTAAAAAATTAGAAACTCGGAGAATGGAAGTTAAAAATATAATTCTCATTTTAAGCCTGCAGGAATTGCTTATGACAGAAATTTATATTTATGAATGGGATTAGGATGCTATTTGTAGCACTGACAGCTTTTTCTTTTAAACTCACTCCCACGTCTCACATTCAAAGGCACATGTGCATGATTGAGGCTCACACTAGCACTCAGCTCATCTCTATCAGAGGTTTATGCCTAAATGTCTTTCCTTACTGCCCTTCCCTGAATTTAGCCTTTTCTATTTCAAAAAGGAAAAGGCGGATGAAAAAGGTCAAGATGGAAAACACCAGCATTTTCAGGCTAAGATACCAAGGGATGCAATTGAGCATTGTAACAATTTTCTATGGATGATTACAGAATAAATTAGAGTGTGGCTGCCAGGAAGCTGCTGCTTCAGTATAATAATAAGTAACTATTTTAATTTTAAATGAAGTGTTTTCATTATTTGCTAAAATGGGTGAAGAGGTTAAGGACTAAAATGTTCAATGGTAAATTGCAACGTGAAGAATGTACTTAAACCCCCTACATTCGACCAGTTTTAGTGCAAGTTAAATATAAGACCTTGAGCAAAGTCTCGACTCATTAATTGCATCCATTGGCTAACATATTCATGTTTTATATTACATATTTATAATAGCAAATATTGCAATATTACTTTTTCTAGTCTATTAGTCATGTGTAGTCAATAGAAACCACTGCCTTTATTGTTTTCCTAAATTAGAACAGTTAGGGATCAAACCACTGCAAGCATCAGTGGCGAATGATCACTCTAAGAGAAATATTATAAAATGCTGACAACCAATTAGAATTCAAAGGAAGTCCTGCAGGGAGTTTTACATCTTGGCAGGACAATGGACAATCCAAAGGAGTATCAGTAAGACAAAATAACTGTATAAATACATTACTAAGCCAAATGATTTAATTGTATATAAAAAGCCTGTTATGCATATAAACATGAATTGGTTAAGTGCATCATGTGTTGATATGTCTGATTATAAATTTTACTAATAAGACAGCTCATTAAATAATAAAATTGTAAACAGTCACAGCTTTATATTGCATTACAGTTGTTTACACTAACCACTAACCACCTCTTTAAAATATGCTATGTGGACAAAAAGAACTTCTTCTTACATGAGTTAGGTGTTTCGTGTAGTGAAGTTTTTAAAGTATTAAAAGTGCCTATAGTCTCCTTTTAAAACATTTTAATTAAATAGGCAAAAATTTCTACAGACACGCACATTTTTCTCAATACAGTAAAAGCTGTAATTGTTGTAAATGGTAACCAACTTCATGCCTTTGGTTTTAAAATTTTTAAATAAATAAAGAAAAACTCCTGTAGTTATGTGTAGTTGACCCTGCTGTTGGACCTTTTGTCCGAAAACACAAATTTGAACACAAATTATTGTGTTTATCTAATTCTATCCTGTGCTTTATGAAATCAATTTTGCTATAAACATCTAGGTTCCAGGCGGCATGGTGTTTTAGTGGTTAGCATGTTCTCCTCTCAGCGCTAGGGATTCCCGGTTCGAATCCCAACGATCGTGTGGGTTTCCTCCGGGTTCTCCGGTTTCCTCCCACAGTTCAAAAACATGGATCAAAGTTATTTAAAATTTCCAAAATTGCCCTATATGGGGCAATTATGTGTGCCCAGTGACAGATTGGCGCCCTGTCCTGGGTGTATCTGCCCCTCCCCTGGATAGGCATGGGAAACCCCCCTGTGACCCTAGTAGAGGATAAAGTGGAAAATAATAATGGATGGACATCTTGGTTCCAATGTCTTTTAAGAGAACAATGAAAAGATTGCACTTAAATTGCTTAATATTTACATTATTAGTTGAAATTGTCTATTGTCTAGTGATTTAAAGCGGAACCCCAACATGTTTTGATGTATATGACTTCAAGCAGAAGGTCCTAATGGGCATTAATACAAATGACACTTTAAAAAAATTTGTTCAGCTCAATTCTTTCATCTCACTGGTACATAACATGTTTTACAGATTGTAAAACGCTGAGTGTAGTTAATTTTATTATGTTTCTTAATTAATTTTGTAATATGAATTAAAGCTTTTTTTAATGGAGAGTCTGTTGGAATTATTGACTGCCATTTCCTGTTGTGTTGTGTTGCTTGTGGAAACGGGTGTCTTTGTTTTTTATGCTGATATTCCACTTTTTGCTTCTGTGATTTTCTCTTTATTTGCTCGTATATTAAAATTATGTTTGTTTTCTGTAATTTATTTCTCTGATTCTATTATTAGTTATTTTCTCTCATCGTATTTTAAGTTATATTAGTTTTACCAAAATTCCAGACTTTTCTCCATGTTTTCTATAAAGTATTACTGAGTGATGTGCCAGTATGCATGCCTTTTCAGTTCAAATAAGTATTATCCAGTGAGAGCAGATCCTTCAAAGACTGAACTGCAGTCTAGAATGAGATGCAGTTAATGCTGTCCTCTGGTATTTGGTAAAAAGGACAATCCTGCTGCTTACGGCAAAGTAAATATTCAGGTTAAATATAAGGTGTATTATCTGTACACTCACTCAAAGACTTAAAAAAAGACGTCCTTTTGAGGTGGCAGGCACATATGCAAACACAGACACCTACACATACCAGTGGGAAGTGCTCAGCCTTCTGTTTCATGTACACACAGAAAGAGTGAAATATTGCTGCCACAAAGCTGTACCCAATGAAGTTGTGTGGGTGTCTGGCGTAGAGATGTTCAAGAAATGAAAGACCTTATGATACGTTTTAGCATCTCCTGCTCGATTTATACACCTACACATGCCTACACCGCCGCCCTTCACATACACACACACACAGACACATACACAAACACACACATTACCTCAAGGTCTTCCTATGCATGTCATCTTCTGTTATTCCAATATATGTGAGAGTTTCATTCCACACTGGATTTAGAGAATTACGCACCGTTTTGGTTTTCAACTTGTTGGCCTGATAAAAGACAGTAATATCTTAGTGTTGTTAAAGGTTTGTGTTGTTTAAGTATTGTACTTCATATACTGTAGTCTCAGTACAAATGTGGTTTACAGAAATGGAGAAGTCAACAACACAGGAGCACTGGACAATTCCCACCCACAGTCTTTCTAATAGCATGAGAGCTACCAATCTGAAAAGCTAAATGCTACCACTTTCCCCGTGACACTATGAAGCCACCCACCACATTTTATTGATCTGTAGCTCAGAGATTGCCACTAGGTAGACCGGCTTGGAGAAGATACTTGATGCTCTTCCTAAACCTCAGATATTATTGTCTGTGTGTATTCGGGGACATTTATAATGCAAGGTCAGTTATAGTTACTTATAGATTTCCAATCAAATGAGACTATAGGATGATTGTGGATCAGAGTATGAACAAATAATTCTGACTATGAATCAACAAATTCTTTTCTGTATGTGGGTTGCATGATCTTCCCATATATGTGTGGGTTTCCTCTGAAAGCTCTCCCACCATTCTAAGACGTTTGCTAAATTTACTGAAGAGGTAAATATTTGGCCTATCAGCACCTGTGTATAAATTGTACATTAACTAATAATGACTGTCTTGTTAATACTTAACTAATACAACTACTTTCTTGTTAACTAAAAACTAAGTGGTATTTAAACCTTTATTTTCTTATCCCAGGTTTACTTACTACATGATTTATATTGCTCCTCCTTACTCATGACCCCATTACCCATCCCCTTTAAGCCATGGTTTGTACTGAGTGGAAAACAGTCTAGTTCATTAATTGTTTAATGATGTGATTCTTCTGTCTCTTTCTATATACATATTTTCTGATACATGTGTGTGTGTGTGTGTGTGTGTGTGTGTGTGTGTGTGTGTCTGTCTGTCTGTCTGTCTGTCTGTGTGTAAGCAATAACAAACTGTATGTACTACACATATCATCTGAAATATAACTCTGCACCCGTCATGCGTTTTGGTTTAACTTTTGTCTTTTATATTATGAATATTTTAAATGGTGGTTAACAGACCATTCTCACTCCTAACACACACTCAATAAATCTGTGTCCATTTTATTAAATCCACTTACCATACAGGTGAATGTTGTAGTTATATAACATGTCGTAGTTTATCTGATGTAAGCTGTATAATTATATATTATTTACGTAGGGGTAGATTATCAGCACTACAGTGACATTAGCTTACTGATGATGTCTAGTGTGTGAGTCGCTCTGAAATGAGAGAAATGCCTAAACAACTCAGTGACTAACAAAACATGTCAAGTCACCAGCATCCTTTTGGCAGCGACCACTAATAAAAGATAAAAGGATGACTTGCGCAAATTGTACAGCAATAAATGACCTGCTGTCTCTGAATTTATATCTCATCCAATTATATAAGCACAGCACACACTAACACACCATCACCACAGTAGTGTCACTGCTGAGAATAATCCACCACTCAGATAAACCTTTTTTTTTGTAGTTCTCTATGTTAAATGTTTTTAATTGTTATTGTAAGTATTGTTTGTTGTAATTTATTAATGTACTTTTCTGAATGTGATCTTAACAACCAAATGAGATCTGCAAAAGCGCATTTCAGTCTATGTTTTGCCAATGGGCTTTTTGAGTTGGTGATAAATATGATATATCCATTCCTGGTTTGCATACTATAAAATGTGTGAAGATACAGAAAAGGGTTTAGGTTATGTTTAAATTCAACACCAATATCTAGTGCTTAAATCCACCCACCTTACTTGCCCCTGGAAGAAGATGGAGCTTAACATATGGGTCTGCTAGGCCATTAAAATCCATAGGTTTTAGACCCTAGGAACAGAGCAAAGTTTGTTTTCACTGTTATAACTATAATAAAAAAGATATTACAGTGCAAATTACCAATTTAGCTTTCTGTGCCATAAAGGACATTACTCTCTTTAGTAGACATGTCCATGATAAATCCTTTAATTACCAGTAATACAAACATTTCAAGTCATTTGTGGTGAAAGAAAACAGTTGTAATCCTTACCTTTGCTCTGAGAATAGTACATTGAAGTGAGCTGGTTGCTCTCTCATAACGCAGCTCAAATTCTAATGTCCCAAGTGCAGCTGTGACATAATAAACACTTATCATATTAGAGAGCACAAGACTTCACAATTGGATCAGCTTAATGTCAAATTATTTAGTTAGATTGTTTTCATACTACTGGATTTATTGTTAAACCAATGTCGTTAATACATTCATTCATTCATTATCTCCCACTTTATCCTCTATTAGGGTCGTGGTGGGGGTCCCCATGCCCATCCAGGGGAGAACGTCTCGGGCGCTGGGCAGATAGACCCAGGACAGGGCGCCAATCCATCGCTGGGCACACACTCACTCACACAGACACACTCTATATGGGGCAATTTGGAGAATTCAATTAACTTGATCCATGTTTTTGGATTGTGGGAGGAAACCGGAGAACCCGGAGGAAACCCACGCAGACACGGGGAGAACATGGAAACTCCACCCAGATGGGGATTCAAACCGGGAATCCCTAGCGCTGAGAGGCGAACGTGCTAACCACTAAGCCACCGTGCCGCGTCGTTAATACATTATTAGCAAACCCTGTTTTATTTTGTGATGGGCACTTCTCTTAGATGGCTCTAATTTAGATTTGTAAAAATGTCTAAGGATCTATGCCAAATATAATTATCTGAAATTAAATGTGGCATTTAATATTTAATCAACATTAAATTTACATATGGCTACATTATGTAGTCAGTTTCTAAGTGGTATGGGATGAAGGCTTACTGCAGTCATCACTGTCTGAGCTCTGTATATCTACTGAAGTGTCCACACTACTTGTTGATGACAAAGTCCCTCCACCTCCTCTTGCTCCTGCCAGCACCGGAGAGAGGAGTGCGCTACTCCCCACTCCAGAAGTCCCGAGCCCAGGGCTGAGGGTCAGTGGAGAGGTGGCAGGATTTGAAGAAATGGGTTCACCCGTAGGGGAAAGACGAGGGAAGTATGCAGAGATCTGTCTAATCGGCCGGATGGGACCTGGGCAGACATCTATTGCCATGTGTTCCTGGATGGAGATGGTGAGTTTCTTTCCTTTACGCACCGTCATAGAGCTAATTAAAGAATAAATAAAATGTGATTTATTTAATTTTATGAATAAGACGAAGAACAACAACCAATGAGTTATTGTTAAAAACTTCAGATGGCATATGTAGTACTTTGTTGTATCAATTTAAAATTGCAAATAGTGTGGTGCAGTTCATAACTTAGACCCCTAATTACAATATTTGTGTAGGATGTCAGAAGTTAAAAACATTGTACAATCTTTAACAGTGTGTTGTATTTTAAAAGCTGACAAATTGTCACATTTGTAAATAATAATAATAATATTAATAGTAATAAACATTTAAACATGAACACGAAAGTTCAATGTTAAACTATGAAATGCAGTTGAATAAAAACTCAATAAAGTACAATGAGCTAGTTGTGCTTAAGTACAAAACTTAATACAAATGGATCCAAAAAACTGTATTAGGTCAAAGTAAAAATTTAGCATTAAACAAATTAACCTGGTTACACTTTTATTAATAAAATGGTGAAGGAGGAAGGAATAAAAAAATATGGAAAAGAAAGAAAATATACAGTAATCAAAAATGAAGCCTACTGTATATTAAATTTACTTTAATACAGAGTTTTATAAAGATCGAAGTGTTTTTTGATTAGTTGTTTCCACAGACATGATACAAACCAATGGTGACACTAATGTTTAACATAAATGTTTTGACAAATAATATTAATTAATATTTTTAAACCATGTAATTTCTTTTTACCAAATATGTATTGAACTGAGGTTCTTAGTTTAATCCAATTTCAAACGAATTATTTAAAACTGTGTCTGTTTTGATAGCATGTTGATAACATTTTGATCAGACCCAGTTAATTTGTAAATAATTATGTTGTCACAGTTGATTTAGATCAACACTGGCTTCTGGTTTGGTCTTGCACTGAATACAAAATTGTACTAATAACATACAAAAATATTACATAATCAGAATCCACAGTATCTGAGGGAACTTATTGAGTTGAGCTAAGTGCTAGAAATAACAAAATAACAGCTGGAGGGAGAGCATTTTTTATAGGGCTTCTCACATTTGCAATAGCCTTCCTGTTACTGTTTGGTAAAGATTGAATTTTGTTTAGTTGGTAATTTTGGACTGACATGGATGGGTTACCATTGTTCACACACAAGTTTTCTCCTTATAATTTTTTTTAACTCTTGCTAAAATAAATATGGCCATAATAAAAAAAAAGTTTTATTTCTAGTGAAATTAAGGTTTTATCTATTTATTGTTCAAAAATTGAGCTAAGACATTTCCATCCATCCATCTATTGGGGGGTTCCGCATACCCATCCAGGAGAGAATGTTTTGGGCGCTGGACAGATACACCCAGGACAGGGCACCAATCTATCGCTGGACACACACACAAATGCACCCTTTATGGGGCAATTTGGAGCATTAAATTTACCTTGATCAATGTTTTTGGACTGTGGGAGGAAACCAGAGAACCCGGAGAAAACCCACACGAACGTGCTAACCACTAAACCACCGTTCCGCCCCTAAGACCTTTCGACTTTCGTAAAATAAAATCTGCATCATACATCCTTTAAAATGAGATTTTTGTCCTGACTTGTACAATATGTCAACATGTTAAAACAAATCTCATCTTACTGCCATAACTTTTAAACCTTCTGACTATTCTACAATGCAGTACGTGAGCTGCACACTAAGGCAGAGGGCCAATATCCTTGTAATTAAGGTCCTACTGCACAGGCTAATCTTTTTTTGTTTTGCTCCTTTCGTAGCCAGAGAAAATGAATCATCACTGACAATATTTTAAGAGGTTTCTTATAGAACTTAGCAGACCAGAAAAAAGGGGAGGAGGCATGGACAATAAGTAAAAAACTAACACAGAGAATTTATAATAACAGAGGTGGAGACAAAGAAGAATAAAGGGAATCTTCATTATTTTGTGAAAAATGTGGTGGAAAGCTTTACCAAAAGAGCAGCATGTCTTAAAGTGGCAAATGAGAATAAAATTCCATATAAATACCCACTGTGTTGATAGACTGCATTAATAAAGAGCTTAAAATTACAATGAATACTAGCAGCATGACCAGTTTCATGCATGCTGATTGCAAATAGTTGGACATACAACAATGCTTGAAAGCCTTTAAACCTTTTTAAAATGTCTACATTTGTGCATTACCAAAATCATTACTAAATATTTCTATAAATCTAACAATAGTTTCATCCATTCATCCATCATCTTCCGCTATATCCTCTACTAGGGTCGCGGTGGGGTACCCCATGCCCATCCAGGGAAGAACGTCTTGGGCGCTGGGCAGATACACCCAGGACAGGACGCCAATCTATCACTGGCCACACACTCACTCACACAAATGCACTCTATATGGGGCAATTTGGAGAACTCAATTGACTTGATCCATGTTTTGGACTGTGGGAGGAAACCCACACGGACACAGGGAGAACATGGAAACTCCCCCCAGAATGAGATTCGGACCTGAAATCCCTAGCGCTGAGAGGTGAACGTGCTAACGACTAAGCCACAGTGCCGCCCCACAATAGTTTCATTTAATGTTTTTTATTTATTGAATTTTGCAAAAAATCTTATATTAAATACCTATAAATGACTAAAAAATGTGAACCTTTGCAGTATCTGGTTATTCCCTGTTGGTCAGTTTCAAATTTTAGCCCAATTTTCTGTACAAAAAAGTTTCAACTCAACAATCGCTTACATCGTGTTCTTTGGTAAAAAAAACTTTTATTTAGTTATTATTGAAGAAATGGTCTGATTTACAAGCAGATATCATGGCAGCTGTTTAGATTTCCTCGTATCATTCAGAATTTATTGTATTTATTGTTTTGTATGTTAACACAAGCCATTGTGACCTAAAGGCAGCTTAACATATTCCAATATAATACTTCTTGTATGAACTTTTCCCACATTTCTAAAACATTTCTCCAATTGCCTTCTGGGTTTTCAACATCATCTTTAGCCAACTGCTGTGTTCCAATTAGGATGCAGTGCACAACATTTTTGTTCGTCTTGGGGACTTGCTCTTGAAGTAATGTCGTCTGGGTGACTATTCTTGAGGATATAACGTTAATTTTTAATTTTCTGCATTTGTACCTGATCTATTTAACTTGGGTTTGCTGGAGTCAAAGGTCTTTCAGACTGTATTATAACATTTTCCAGCCCGTTAAAGGTCAATAAATCTATTTCTGATGCCATCTTTGTTCTTTTCATGAACCACCTTCACAAAGATGTGTTGCAAAGCCCAGACCGGAAGATTTTTGTTCTTTAAATGAAACAGGGCACCCATTTACATTCAAATGACGTTCATTTGAATGAAAAGACCTGATTCACCTTTAAATTATCTGCTATTCATAAAATCCACCTGCTTTGGCATTAACAAATATATCCATCCATCCATTATCTTCCACTTTATCCTCTATTAGGGTCGTGGGGGGGGTTCCCATGCCCATCCAGGGGAGAACGTCTCGGGCTCTGGGCAGATACACCCAGGACAGGGCGCCAATATATCACTGGGCACACACTCACTCACACAGACACACACACACACCAACACACTCTATATAGGGCAATTTGGAGAATTCAATTGACTTGATCCATGTATTTGGACTGTAGGAGAAAACCGGAGAACCCCAAGGAAACCCACATGGACACGGGGAGAACATGGAAACTCCACCCAGATGGGTATTCGAACCGGGAATCTCTAGCGCTGAGAGGTGAAAGTCCTAACCACTAAGCCACCGTGCCACACATTAACAAATATATATATAATATTTTTTTTAAATCTTAATTATTAAATTAACATATTATGTTTTTCTTTCAATAGATTTTTTTATTTTTACTTTTTTTTTAATTACAAATAATTTCAAATAATGTTTTAGGTCATATGTATGCATAAATGTCAAATGTTCACAAACTTTCAGGCACCACTGTAAATCTTAACCTGAAATAGATTCTCATCGAATGCTGGATAAGTGGCTGACTTGATGACTTGTAGGTTTTAAATGTGACTGATGACACAATGATGCTCAAAAATGTTAGTAGAAAAATGTAAAAAGAAATATATGCAGTGAGGTTTATCAGCAAAAAATATTACATTAATTAGTGCTTTGTTTTCTCAATAGGTAAAATCCTATTGCTTCTGGACTAGGGTAAACACTATTAGTGAGCAATATTCACACTTGGCCAATTTTTTTCAGAAAATGAAAAGCCTTTGATCTACCAGTAAAGTGTTGTTACTTTTCAGACAGTTTCAAGACAGATACTAAAAAATTTAAAAGAATAAAAAAAGACATAAATAATTGCAGTGAAATGCAGGATCCTTACATTTACACATAAAGCAACACTCTGAGCCAAATTGGTCCCAACTAGCCTTAAGCTGCCCATGGGCACATTCACAAACAGAAGTGAGTTTGCATGTCTATCAATTTAGCGTTCTCAGTTTGACAGCCGTCAGATCTGTTTTTGTTGCAGTGACGGGCGGCTCGTCATTATGGAAGAAACAGCCACTTCAGAGGTTTTAAAACAGCACACTGTATGATGAGATTATGTCAGGTGTACCTACGGGTTCATTCACAAATATGGCCATTCCTGTGAAATTTCAACAAGAACGCATTTTTAAAATAACTTTTTAAAATTGAATTAGCTTTAAAGTAACAATATTACAAATTTTAGATTTGACAATATTATCATTGGAAATACTGATATAAAAATAAACCTTTTTTTTTTAGTGTGCACACACTCACTCACACAAAAACACTCTATAGGGGGCAATTTTGGAGAATCCAATTGACCATGTTTTTGGACTGTGGGAGGAAACCGGAGAACCCGGAGAAAAACAACGCAGACACTGGGAGAATATGGAAACTCCACCCAGATTGAGATTCGAACCAAGAATCCCTAGCACTGAGAGGAGAACATGCTAACCACTAAGCCACCGAGCTGCCACTCATTTGCACCCTTCCATTTTTATTAATTTAAAAGCCAGACTTTGTTTTTGAAACAGGTTTCTGCTGTTAAACACAGAACAATACTTATTAAGTCATATGGGAAACAAAGTTACACTATTCATTAGACAGGTTTCTTTTTTAATTAAAAAAAAATTATAATAATCACTTTGTGTTCATCTTGTTTAAAAGATGCCAAAGTGCCTAATTCCTTTTTCTGTATCAGTTTAATCAGACCGGGCGGCACGGTGGCTTAGTGGTTAGCATGTTCTCCTCTCAGCACTAGGGATTCCTGGTTCAAATGCCCATCTGGGTGGAGTTTCCATGTTCTCCCCGTGTCTGCGTGGGTTTCCTCCGGGTTCTCCGTTTCCTCCCTCAGTCCAAAAACATGGATCAAGTCAATTGAGTTCTCCAAATTGCCCCATATAGAGTGTGTATGTGTGTGTGTCTGTGTGAGTGAATTTGTGCCCAGCGATAGATTCTGGGTCCTGGGTGTATCTGCACAGCGCCCGAAATGTTCTCCCCTGGATGGGCATGGGGAACCCCACCGCGACCCTAATATAGGATAAAGCGGAAGATAATGAATGAATGAATAAATGAATGAGTTTAATCAGACCTGTGTAATGCTGAACTCCTACCACTTCTAATTTGCTCCTCACACATCTTGTTTTCAGCATGTAAATTGTCTGTAGCTCAACTGCATTACCTTGACCCTACTAGATTTAGAATCGCCAACAAGTTCAGATATTCTGATAGACATCTTTTATTGCATTAGTAGGAACTTATTCCTGTCCTTAATCCTGCAGTTTGCATGTAGTGATTAAACCAGCAGGTTATGAAAATGGACAGGGACTATGTAATGTCCAGAATGTGACACAGTGTCAGCGGTTAGTTACCTGAACTTGAAACCTAATGACTGGTGTTGAATATATCCTCTTTTAATTAGTTTTAAGCTTATTTCATTGCTTTCTAAAGAGCAATTTTACAAGAAGTAGGGTGCAGCTGAAACTACTGTTCAACAGCAAGTCCGCGTTATGCTCAGCTCAATGGACATGCTCACCACCTTACTCACAGAAGATTGCTGTACTAAACTCAGCTTCGCACTGGAAGAAAACACACTGAAAGTTTTGAGGAAAATTTTGGATTCAGAACATAGTCAGCTAGAGATCAGCAACTGACACGGAATGCAAGTATGAAGCTGACGTGAGTAAGAGGGGAACAGTATTTTAGAGAACTAGGCATGCTCATGCAAACCTTTGTCCCACAGTTCAAGAGATAGTCATGAAGGCTTTTATAAATGCGCTGAGGCTACAGGGTCTATACGTTGTATGTTGGTTGAAATAGGGAAGAAAGCAGAAAGTGTAGAATCAATCATATGAGCAACACACAGCACAGTAATGGCAAGGATGTGCTACATGAGTAAAGCTGATGAAGGAGCCACGGTTCAATTGGCAGCAACAAAACACCCCATTTAGTTTAGTGACCAGTGCTGGTGGTGTGATTAGAGAGGGCAATGCTCTGAACCACCACTAAATGACAATGGGGGTTGAACAGTGAGAGGTATCCAATCCCAGTCTTTTAAACCTTCCACAAAAGAGCAAAAGGAGGGCCATTTTACAAAAGAGCAAGTCCTTGGTCGTCTAGGACTGGAACACAAACTCTGGGTACCACTGCAACAGCACAGCATATGTCTGACTGCGTTGATGGACAGACTTTGTTTGCATCAGACATGCAAATGTGAAATGGTAAGGTATACGAATATAGCTGGTGAGAAAGTGCCACTACCTGCTAAGAAAATGCTGTTGTTCGATGTAGGTAAGCGAAAGTTGCAACATGTGTTTTGACTGGCAATGGTTAAGAAGACGTTCATTATGAGGCCCATCGAGGTACATATATGCCTGAGAACACTGGAATGGACTGCCAATCATCCTTCTTGCCAAAAATGCAATGGGATATCGTTGTTTGGTGCTCATACCACACTTAAAATGGATCTTTTATGGTAAAGCATCACCTTAGATGGCCGATTAGGAACCTCACCTGGATAGATGAGCTGAACACACATTATGTGTGTTGGGAGGAACCACAGTGCTCGAGGACAGCACACCTCAATCCATCATTAACAAGGGATGTGAGGATTTGACATGGGATACTGTACAGAACTGTTGTGGGAACACAATGGTGACTGAAGGCGCATCAACAGTGATTCTAGGCATGTTCGATAGGTTTATGGACTGTTTTCAGCATCATAAAAAGTGTGCTCAAAAACAGACATGGTGCAGGATAGCACTGGAAAGGGAAACATTTGCAGGCGCAACAGCTCCCCTGGGCATCACAGCGGATCACAGAACAGGTGCATTATAGAACCCTCCAGCAGCCCATGGACAGTGGCAGCGATTCTAGTGCTTTGAGAGTAAATCTATGCTTTAAGTAAGAGGTGAACCATTGTGGAAGCCTTGTGGATTTCCATATATTGAAATATTTTGTTAGAGGTGTAGTGTGTGTGTGTGTTTAATTTAGGTAACCAGGAGCATAAACCTAGTGTGAGTGTATGAAAATTTTACAGTTCACTTCAGATTATTTCCACCAACAACTAGTTTTGAGCTACCTTCCACTGCTTTTAACAACATTTTAATCAGACTGTGAATATGAGCATTTTTCCTCCTGCAGTATTTTGCAGCATATTATGCATACATGAGTCAACTCACCATACAGCTTCAGTAACTCTATAGGGGTGGACATGCAATCCTCCCCTCCCATGCCCCTTCTTTATGTCTTGTTTCCTTTGGGTGCCTTAGTGACTTTACCTGGTGAAAATCTGTCTGACAATAGATTTGTAATTCATTCATTCATTATCTCCTGCTTATCTTCTATTAGGGTCGCGGTGGGGTTCCCCATGCCCATCCAGGGGAGAACGTCTCGGGCGCTGGGCAGATAGACCCAGGACAGGGCGCCAATCCATCGCTGGGCACACACTCACTCACACAGACACACTCTAAACGGGGCAATTTTGAGAATTCAATCAACTTGATCCATGTTTTTGGACTGTGGGAGGAAACCGGAGAACCCGGAGGAAACCCATGCAGACACGGGGAGAACATGGAAACTCCACCCAGATGGGGATTCGAACCAGGAATCCCTAGCGCTGAGAGGGGAACCTGCTAACCACTAAGCCACCGTGCCGCCTAGATTTGTAATTATATGGTTAAATTTAAACTTCAATATCAAATTTGGAGTTTCCTTGATATACTTGATATACTTCCGCTTAATCCTATACTGGGGTCGCTGGGGGCTTCTCCATGCAATAAATATGTTATTTAAATTAAACTGGAATTCCACTTACAGCTGATCGTCAACCTATTGAATAAACACCCAAATAGATGACCAAGTAAAGGTGTTGATTTTAGTTTAAAACTTATCTCAATTGAGTTTTAAAGCATGTGTAATCATTTAAAAATATTTAAGTTTATTCTGAAAAAAAATTATATTCCACTACATTCTAATAATTGTATTTTTGCTTAATTGTATTTATATTAAACTAAATTGAAGAAGTCACAACCTACAACACACATATATTGAAAAGAAGTAATAGACATAAGAGAGTTATAGTCAGAGTGATAAGGTGGTATGTGAGGACCAGCTGCAGTATTGTTTTTGTAACTGTCAGGAATGCTGCTGTATAGCTGCTGGCTCTTTCAAACCAATAATTTGTGTTCTTGCGGGGGGGCAGTTAATTGAATGAGTCTCAGTATTATTGAGCATGGATTACAACTACAGTTATAGAGTAAGTTGGAGTGTGTGTTTGTGTGATAGACAGGGAGAGTGAGACAGAGAGAGAGAGAGAGAGAGAGAGAGAGACGGAACATTGTGACAGTAGGTGGTCAGATGTGTTCATTATGGCTGTTGGCAGTACATGACAATCTAACTGTGCAAGGCTGTATTGGTTTGAGCTGCAATTCCTCCTGTATAGAAGCTGCCAAAACTGCAAACCTTGGTCCACTTAACACTCACTCCGGCAATCGTGAAAGATACTCAAACAGAATTTTTGTGGATCAAGGAATGACTCAATTATAATCAATTTTAGTAATCACAGTCATTAGGTGGGACATAACGCCTTCTAATATTGCATGAGCTGTATGCATCTGATCTGACTTGGCTCACTGAATCACACCGTGCTACTGAGCAGAATTATTGGAGGGCACATGACGGCTGATTTTACTAAGACTGTATCTCTATGCCAAAAATGATTTTAGCCCATCCTGCTTTCTGTCACAAAAATGTTCAAGTGGAGGCTGAGAGTATTATTATAATGTGATTATAGTTATTAATATACATGTCAGTCAAACTGGCCTTGTGAAATTTTATTTGAAATTGTAGCACAACTTAATGAAAAGCAGGTGGTAGTCGTGGTGACCTTTGTCTCCACCCTTACTTAGACACTTACGCAAGGCACTGCAACTTTCACTGTAACATTGACAGCCCTAGTCGATATGCTCCAATGACTCAAAATTGCCTTTTCTTGCTATGCTAACTTCTCTTCTGGAGTGTCCATGTGTGTATGGGTTCAGATGTAGTAAGCATGAAAAAATATTACAGGTTGTAGTCTCTTGTTGTAGAGCAGAGTGAGCACAAGCAGAGCAGTTGCAGCCAGGCTCAAAGTGTATAGAGACTTGATGTTAATGAGAAGAATGTTCCAATTAAGACCATAAAATACAAGACCATATAAAAAGTAAAATTCTCATGTAATTAAAATAAAGCTAAATTAAAATGAATATGCAGATAGTAAACCAGACATCATTTAGTGGTGGCATTTATTACAATGGATTTAATTTGTAAGTAAAATTTAATTTTACCTGCTCATGGATATCGCATTTAATGGCATGCTTAACCGAAGACACAAACACATTAAATTTAATTGAACTGTAAAAATTTATTTAAAAAATAAATAAATAAAAATGACAAATTCCACACGGGTTCTAAGTTTAATTTGAAAGTTTGGAGTAAAAACACTTGAGCTGATTAGTTTCATAAATGCAATATGCTGGCTAATTTTGTTAGATTTTGGTTTGGTTTACACTGCAATTGTTTTTGTTTCTGAAGTTAATATTAGCTGAAGTATCATCACAGAATCACATTTAATGTCTAATGCCTCAGAAAAACACTTGGTTGTAGATAAGTTATTCCATGTCATTGATTTACATTTTTTTCCCCCACACATCTTCTCGACGGGTTAGTCGTGCAGCTAAACACGCTTCAAGGAGACTGCTAACTCCACCATTAGGTCATAGATGCCAAAGAAAGATGTGTGTCACTTTGATCAATAGATGAGCCATACTGCAGCACCAGTGGTTTTTGGATTCTATTGGTCACGACTGTTGAGGATTGAATGTCCTGAAAATATTGCAATATACTGCTTTTGAGAGCCATATATTCATATAGCCACTTGAGAGCCATGGCGTGACATTTTAAAGCATATCAAATAATATGCAGTGTTAGGTGTTAACCAAGAAAATTAAACAGAAATTTTCACTGTCAGTTTTACATTGAAAAGTTCCTGTTTAATGCTGCTTTTAGTAAATAGCTCATTATTTAGGAACCAGAAAATACTACAGGGATTAGTATTGTAGCAATTACACTGTTAATAATTGAGCTTTAGTTATCTGTCTCCTCCTTACTGTTTCTGTTTTCTTGGCTCAGGATTTGTTAATTTATTTAGATATACCGCCTACCCACTGATGGGTGCCTCTGTTCAGGCTGGTATAATTTTCTGTCTTTTGCAAGTATAGACAAATTTCAATCAAATACCTGCTCTAATGATAGCTAGTGTCCATGTTATTTTTTTATTTTACATCACTTGTGCTTCAAAATTAGCCCTTAATAAAATTCTCTATCAATAACAGCTAAACTGGATGTAATTCGAATCTGGTGGTCATCTCAAAGACACAACAGCTAGCCAGCTGTGATACTTCAGTGAATTCCATTGATTTTTCACTATGACTTACTATTACATCAGAATAGGTCATAACAAAGCGGTGGACTGTTACGAGAACTGTGAGGTGGGAGTAAAACAGTCCGACAGGAAGAGAGAGAAGGTTAACACCATGCACATATTAGGACATTAATACTTAATACAAGTACAGCATGAGGAGGGCGAGTGAAAAACAGCAAGAGTACTGTAACTATTGGACAGCAGACCAGTATACTTAATGCACAGTTAACATATCTCTCGGAAAAAAGCTCTCAGAAGAAACATACAAAGAATGATGGAGCATTGGGAAAACCCTGAGGCTGGAATGAATAAATGAAGAGGATGCACACCACATGTACACTTTCTGCACAAAAAAAGTTTGAATAAGGATGTATCAGTAACATTCCTTTACTTACCTCTGATGCAATGAGTATGAAAGAGTCCCTCATAAACAAGTGGATTTCCCAGCTTCCAGATCTGCACTAACAGGTGGTGTGAGAGACTGAGCGAGAGATAGAACCACAGAGGGAGAGAGAGAGGAGAAGGAGGAGGAGGGCAATAGAAAATGGGGGCGATATAAAAAAAAAAACCTGAGTATTTATCAGGTACTAATGATATGAATAACTGTCCGCAGACAAGTATCAGGAGGTGTTCTTTCTCTCTCTCTCTCCCTCTCTATCTTTCTTTCTCTCTTTCTTGCATTTTTTCTTTCTTGTTCTCTCTCTCTTTCTCTCTCTCTGTGGAGAACGATGTAACACTGAAAACTTCAAATTGTGCGCCAAAGAGCGAGACCTGTTAGAGGAAGACAGTGAGCTTTACAAAAAAATTAGAATAGCACTTGCAAGTAATTTATCTTTCGAGTAGCCATCTTCAGGTCTCCTCTGTGTTTTTATCTTTCCCATGGTCCACATGCTCCCCACAGTTTAATTTGTTTCCAATATCCTATTGGTAGGGATGCATTAATTTGGCGTGTCAACGGCAATAAACATCAGTGTGCATGTTCATGTGCAAATACGTGTTTTTCTGGATTAAAATTCTTTCCAGCTTTGCAAGGTCTCTGTTTATGCGGATAGAAGAAGTGTCTGTGTCTGCGTGTGCGTGTGCGTGTGCGAGTGTGTGTGTGTGTGTGTGTGTGTGTGTGTGTGTGTGTGTGTGCAGCAAGGCAACGTACAACAGCAGGATAGTGTGTACGCAGTAGTATGTGCCAGCAGCAGCATCTGTCTTTCTCTCCATATAATTTACCCTAATGATGCCTAATAATGCATGCCTCAAGACACACTTCACATGCACACAAAAAGGATAAGCGCCTCCTCTCCTTCGGATTTTCAATCCTCTTTTACTGTCTTTCTGATTTTATTCCCTTTGCCATCCTTTATAAATGGTCAGGAGTTTCGTCAGCTTCTTTGCTAGGGTGAACAGACCCACTTTTACTCTCATTAAATATCTCTGGTCCTGATGCATCATGTCTCTCTCTTGTCAGGGGCATTTACGTCAACTGCACCTTCCACCTCAATTTTTATTCGGCGTACCTAGATGAGAGCATTTTTATCTGTATTTCTGTCCTGGTTGACAAAGTGTATGTCTATGATAGTATATAAGATTCCAAAATTTCCTCTCTGTTTCATTTCCTTCACTTCTTATCATCCTGTTTCTCTTGCTAAAATCTAAGAATCGCTGTGTAATATTTCAGTTATCATTAAAAAGCACTCCAGCATCTTTTTAGTTAACCTCTGTCTGTTACATCTGATGATGCACAAAATTGCCAGAGAAAGAAGTAAAATAGATATTTAATTTTATTATAGCTTTATTTGTAATAAACCTATAAAGGCAATTCAATTAAACATTATTAATATTGTGCCCTTTTAAATGGACAGTTGTAACATGCCACAAGTGGATAAGATGAAAAAAATACACATACATTATACATCTTTTTATTTCTTGTCAAAGCTATTGATGTTGCATTTTGAACAAGTGCTCTCACGTGAATGCAGTGATTTGCTACATCACCCTGTCAAGGGTGAATTAAAGTAATATAACTTTAAGGTTATAAAATAATAAAACTGCATCTCTGCATCATAAAAGTTCATTAAAATTCTTTGTTTGACAATATAATGCAGATAAAACTATATCATAGTAATATTTTTGAAAAGCATGTTAAAAATAAAAAATTATAGAAAGTCTTATATAATGCTCAATAATAAATACAGTCTTGAAATAGGTATAGGTGTGGTTACACCATGTCAATGATTTTAGTTCAACATTTAAGCTCATGGTCATTGCAAAAGCTTGGCATTTTCTTTGCATGTTGACCCAAATCTGTGACCCAAACATGTTGTATGCCTCTGGGCACATAGCTGATGCCAGTGATTGTGGTCTAGGGCTTTATAGATAGTTTGGGCACCATATGTCATGTAGTTGCACTGGTTCCAGGAGTCAAGAGAGGGCAGTGTGCAGTCAGACGCCACTCTGCTGGTCCTGGCATAATGTACAGAAGCAGAGTTACATTCACTCCTTACATTTCCCCAAACAGTTAAGCTTTGTCCTTTCACAGGTGGTGTTTATCTGGAAAGTGGCTAGTAGACTCTTCCCATAGTCTGTCTACACAGTTTTAATAAGTTTTGAGTTATTAGTTACTTTAAACTACAACCCCAAATCAGAAAAAAAGTAGCTACAGTATAAAAATTATGATTATAATTGAATGTTAAAAAATATAATTTCATGTACCACATAAAATCAAAATCAAATCAAATCAAATCAAATGAAGTTTATTTGTCACATGCGTAGTTATACACGGTACAGCCAGCAGTGAAATTATTATAATTATTTTCCGACATCTCCACAGAAAGTAAAAAAAAAAATTTACAAAATAGTTATGCACAAAGTTAAAATAAAATAAAATATATATTTACAATGTGCAAGTTAAAAGTTTAAAAAGAGAAACTGTACAAATATGGCATGTTACGTAAATGACAATGAATCCTTGAAAAATGCATATATAACACTGCGTGTTTCTGTGATTTTTTTTATTTTACTGTAGATATTTCACGTTTTCAGCTTGTAATGTTGCCATTTCTTTTTACTGTGCTTGAAAGAAAGCTTGAAAGCTACTTGGTGTACACAGTAAAGTGGCATTTGTGAATGTACCTCTCTTAGTATTTGTCAAATGTTTGACAGTGTTATCGCTATCCCATGTGTTATATCAGCTATTGTTGAATGGCAGTTCTTGATGTAGTGCAGTCTAAAGGAATACACATCACAGGCATTTAGTTTTAGCCTGCACCTTTGGTCATCATGCATTGAATTTCCTTCTGATTTCTTGATTTATTTATTGACATAATGGGCTGTTGAGAGGATCATGCAAATCCCTTCTAATATTTCTTGGAGGAATACTGTTTTAGGCATAATTATATGAGACATTTGACTTTTTTCTTTTATTCAATATTTCTTAGTTTTTAGGATGTGTTTGCAGTCCTAAAATAGGTCAGGATATGAATAAAGAAAGAACAAAAGAGCATAAGGCACAGAAATTTCACAAAACATGATTAAGTGGTACCAGATGCACAAATGAATGTGTCATTAAAGTTTTGAAAATCCACCCCTTCCTTAATACATTCTTGTCACTACTGCTCTAGTAGTCACATTTCTATTGAATATTTGTGAGTAACTCAATAGAAAATAGATTTGTGAGTAGCTTAATAGAAAAAAAAATGAATGGTTCAAATGTAAAATTACTTCTGGGATGCCCCACTAAACAAATTGTTTGTTACAATGCCTAATTCCCACATTTGAAAGAGTTACTGTATCCCTACATGAGCAAATTAAACAGCACTTGTTTATTATACAAAGCAGACTACACTTTAGAGAAAACACAGCATGGCCTTTTGCAAAACTTCATTAAAATAAATGACATACCAGCTAGATTATACTTCTATTGAAGCCATTATTTACCTGCTGCGTATATTACAGTACGCATATCCTTTTCTGCAGTAAGAGTGCTACCGAGGTCTGATGTAATACTTGTGGGAGATGCTAGTCCCAATAACCTTTTACTAAAAGTTTACAGTGGACAATGATGTATCAGTTTTATTTTATCCCTTATTTGCACTTTTTTCAAAAGTTCTCAAATGTCTATAACTGAGTATCGCTGAACTGGATGTATTGCAGTATGTCAGCAAATCAAATATTATTTTATTGCTTTTTCATGGTAAATGATTGTTTTGCGCTTAAAATAAACAGTCTGGCTTTTGTTCGGTTTAGTACTAAATGACTACATGCACTTCATATAACGAATATAATTTTTTTAAACAAGCAGATAGTTTACTGTGAAATGTCCGGATACAATGACGTTCAAAAACCGATTTGCCAAATTTCACATCTGATTTTATTTGAAAGAACTGCAGAACTGGAGAAAGAAGTTTTTACCACATGATTCTTGTGCTGCGGCTAAGATTTTTTTTTTTCTCCATCCATCATCTTACGCTTTATCCTCTACTACTAGGGTTGCCCATCCAGGGGAGAACGTTTTAGACGCTGGGAAGATACACCCAGGACAGGGCGCCAATCTATCACTGGGCACACACTCACTCACACACACACAAACACAAACACACTCTATATGGGACAATTTGGAGAACTTAATTGACCTTGATCCATGTTTTTGGACTGTGGGAGAAAACCGGAGTACCTGGAGGAAACCCACATGGACACGGGGAGAACATGGAAACTCCACCCAGATTGGGATCCGAACCGGGAATCCCTAGCGCTGAGAGGAGAATGTGCTAACCACTAAGCCACCGTGCTGACTTTTTTCTCTCTCTCTCTTTAAATCTCCTTCTTATTAAAGACCCACTTCCCTGGCTCTGCCTCACATTCCAGGTTTGATCACAGCTCTTCCCTCCTCTTCCTTTGCAGGGGAAAGGAATTGGCCATCCCTAAGTTGCATAGAGTTGGGGGTATGAATTGAAACCATTGGCCGGGGTTGAATGCTTCCTAAAAGTGCAATGCTCTGTAAACTAAAAGCCAAGAAACCAGAGAGAACAGAATCAGAACACTGTATAAAGAACACTCTCCTGGACAAACCTTTACCATTATCACCGTGTCCACTGGTCAGATTTTAGCACTTCACTTCTTGTAAAAACAGCCAGTGGGCTGGTGACCTGACAATTTGGTTTCACAAATGCAATAATGCTTTACTCATTTTTTTGTACTCGATCCTACATCACGTTGCAGAAAGCTGTTGATTATTTTGCACCACACCTGTTTAAGCTGAGTGGGAATCCAAGACATTATACCTGCTCAAGCTTTACTTCACAGCTCCTGTAGCAGGACATTATACTTTTTAATTCAGGGACCTGGAAGTGCACTTGAATGATAAAATTTTAGAGAAAAGGAATTGTCCCTATCACAAGAGACCAGCAGTCAAGGGCACAGTCTAATGAAGATCCCCTCCTGTTGAAAACTCGGCAAATTAAAATAGCTTTTTAAAATTTAATGCTGTCCTTCTGCACCCAATAAAGGCCACATAAAAGCTGGAAGACAAATAAAAAAGCTTTCATTAGAAGTCCTTTGGTCTAGACCAAATGCTATATATGCTATATGCTATATGACAGGAGCCTGTTGGCAGATAGGTTTAAAGGTGTCATATGCTGTCAAACCATCATATTTGATAGCAATTAAGGGTCTGATTGATTGATTGATGTCCAAGTCCAAATGGAAATGTAGTAGCACCAAGGAAACTGGAGGAGTTACAATGGCAAGCACACAGCTCTGGATGGATTCAGTTGGCAATGGGATGACGGTGTAGTTATATAGAGATTTGTGTGGTGATGGGAAGAGGCATTAAGGAACAGCCCAGTGCTTCATGACAGATTCTGTAAATTGTGGTTAATGTAATTGCATTCCTGGCAATTTTGTAAGCCTACAGCAGAAAAGGTTTTCTAGCTTTGTTTTTAACAGGTCTTAATTTTTTTTTCACTTTAATTATATATTATATATTAAGTATGTATAACATGTACAACCCTATTTCAGAGGTGGCTTAGTGTTTAGCACTTTTACATCTCACTTTTACCTGGGGCTCCAGGTTCGAATCCCAATCTGTCTGGAGTTTCCATGTTCTCCCTGTGTCCACGGATGTTTCCTTCGGGTTCTCCGGTTTGCTTCCATAGCCCAAAAACATAGGTTTAAGGTGAATTTACTGCTCTTAATTAGCCCATATTGTGCGTGTTCGTGTGTGTGCCTGTGTGAGATTGTGTCCAGCGATAGATTGACGCCCTGTCCTGGCTGTATCTGCCCTGCGCTTGAAACGTTCTCCCCTGAATGGGCATAGTACCATAGTACCCTGCGACCCTAGTAGAGGATTAAGTAAAAGATAATGAATGAATGAACCCTATTTCAGGGGGAAAAAAAGTGATTTGTTAATTCCTTTATTTTCATTTAGATAATTATTAGTAATTAGGTATTTAGAGGTGCTCCATTAAAGGTTTCATCTTTAAAAATTGTGAAAGCATGTAAAGGAATCTGCATCAATCTCAGTTCATGTAAAGCAGGACCTGGAACCATCACTGAATCTGTGTTGATCATCAAGCCTGCATATGTCATGGCAAAATCAATTGCTTTGAGTGTTATCTGTCGAAGGCATGTGATGATGCCTATGTGATGATACAAAGAAACATCTTGGGGGCCAATAACATTGTGTGGGGAATATTGCTGTTTTCTTGTACGAGTCTTTAAGATTTGTTCATATTTTAAAAAATACAATGAAGTCACTCAGTTAAAATGCCTTTCAGGTACATGTTATAACTGAACAATCTCTTGTAGGGTCTGTTCATCATTGCAAACTCACAGTTTCCATTTAATCAGCTTCACCTACCATATGGGTGCAGCTTGAAGCTATGCAACTGTTTGATTGTAGCCCATCTGTTGCAGTACACATTTGTCAGCACTTTTCACCCTGTGTCCTGTCAATCACCAGCATCTCCACTGTCCAGATGTTAAAAGTTGGTAAAAGGCCATTCACTGCACAGCAGTAACACTGACACAATAATATTGTGTGTTGTGCTGTGAGTGAAGCAGCTGTTTTTTATTCAAATACACATACATTGTTCACACTAATAGAAACACCTAAAAAAATCTTTCTGCAGTTTAGATTGGGTCCACAGTGCAGCACTCTAGTAAAATGAAAGGTTTGCATATATTCATTCATTCATTCATTATCTTCCGCTTCATCCTCTATTAGGGTCGTGGGGGGGTTCCCCATGCCCATCCAGGGGAAAAAGTTTCGGGCGCTGGGCAGATACACCCAGGACAGGGCGGCAATCTATCGCTGGGCACACACTCACTCACACAGACACGCACGCATACTCACTTTATATGGGGCAATTTGGAGAACTCAATTGACTTGATCCATGTTTTTGGACTGTGGGAGGAAACCGGAGAACCCGGAGAAAACCCAAGTAAACACGGGGAGAACATGGAAACTCCACCCAGATGGGGATTCGAACCGGGAACGTGCTAACCACTAAGCCACCATGCCGCAGGTTTGCATATATTTAAATTAAATTAGATACTAACCTGATTTTAATATAAAAGTGATATTTTAATGCAATTAGCCATGATTATGGTATGTTTATGTTTCCGAAGAAGGAGATGCTTACACAGATTTTAATTTCAGAATAGAATATTTGAGTTCAAATTTAATCGTTTTTAAAATGAAATTTCTGACTTTTTTTTTTTTGGAAGTCAAAAAGTATTTGGCTATATTATATTTTATTATTATATTTATTCTATGTTCAATAGCCTAGACTGTTTTATTTTTGGCTTGATTTTTATATAGTACTTGATATTGACAGTCTAATCAAACTTTTTTAAGTAAACCAACATCATTAGTTTTAATCATCAGTTGTTTTCAATCCATGCAAGTTCCCATGCCCATTTCCCATCCATGGGAGAACGTCTTGGGTGCTATGCAGATACACCTATTATAGGGCGCCAATCTATCACAGGGCATCAATTGTTTTTATTTCAGTTTTATCTTAACTTTTACTGTATGTCTTAATGCCATTCTGTCTCTTTAGTTAATTTTGGGCTGATGGGGCAATAAGACCTGGGGGAGGCCTTGTTGTGGGATATCAGCCCTGAACCTGGCACACAGTTTGAGTTTAAAAGAGTTAAATGTTTGGGCAATCTGTGACATCCTTGGCTGTCATTCCACTTCTCATTGCTTGAATTCTCAGCCAGACTGTGTCTCTGTCTCAGCCCACAGGGTCTCTGTGTGAGGTGATGTCCCTGAAAAGGATTTAACTTCAACATAAAAGTAAAGATGTTACTTGTTTTAATTGTTTAAAATAAAATGTTATTGATGACCTAGTGAAAACAACACTATTCTAGCAGAGGAATGCTGGTGAGAGATAAATTCTAATTTAATGTTATTCATCTGGAATGAATAGATTTATCTTAATTAAATGTATAACTGCATATTTTACGTCTATTCATTAGGAATTAATAGTTGCTCGATTGATTGATTAATTATCTTCTGCTTAATCCTATATTAGGGTGAGGGGGGGGGTGTTTTAGGCACGGAGCAGATTCACCCAAAACAGGATTCTAATCTATCACAGACACTTACACAGACATACACTATATAATATAGGGGCAATTAAGAGGAGCTAATTCATCTTGAATCTATGTTTTTGTACTGTGGGGGAATAGGAGAACCTGGAGAAAACCCATACAAACATGGGGAGAACAAAGAAACTCCACCCAGATAAGGATTCGAATCACGATCCCCAGACGTGTTAATCACTACACTACCGTGCCGCCATTGTTTGATTATAGCTCTCAATTTTTCTACATGCAAATGGACAAAATTCAAAATATTACAGAACCAGGCAGCACGGTGGCTTAGTGGTTAGCACATTCTCCTCTCAGCGCTAGGGATTCCCAGTTTGAATCCTAATCTGAGTGGAGTCTCCATGTTCTTCCAGTGTCCGTGTGGGTTTCCTACGGGTTCTCCGGTTTCCTCCCACAGTCCAAAAATATGGATCAAGGTCAACTGAGATCTTTAAATTACCCCAAATAGAGTGTGTCTGTGTAAGTGAGTGTGTGCCCAGCGATAGATTGGCGCCCTGTCCTGGGTGTATCTGCCCAGCGCCCAAAACGTTCTCCCCTGGCATGGGGACCCCCCCCCCACCGCGACCCTAATATAGGATAAAGCAGAAGATAATGGATGAACGAATGAATGTGCCACAAACATTTAACCTCAAGCCAATAGATTGGCGCCCTGTCCTGGTTGTATCTGCCCAGCGCCCGAAACGTTCTTCCTTGGATAGGTATGGGGACACCCCCCCCGCGACCCAAGTAGAGGATAAAGAAAAATGGATGGATTACAGAACCATTTGTCTTCACTACAAAATGCTCTGTAAGATGAAATTTCAAATTTTATCATAAAAATTGTGTACTTGTAAATCTAAAAATAAAAAATAAATGTCTTATATGACAATTTTCATAAAAAGTCACAAGTTAAACAAGTTATTGAGTCACCCAAGTTATTAAATCTGAATGCAACAACAGAGCAAAGGCATATTTATCAAATCAATATATAGTCTTTGTGTATAGTCTGTATGTATATGAGTGAAATTAAAAACCTGCTGCTTCGCATAGCAGTGCCTGCATATTTGCTCTAGCTCTTCCATTTGTAGGTGGATAAATAGATTAAAATCAATAGATATGTGCCAACGTACCGTGGCTGTCCAGTTATATCTAAAAAAACATTCTGAAGTAGGAGCCAGCTCCAATACCCTGTGAACTACAAATCAATCTGGTCCAGACTACAAATCAGTCCTGCTTTTAGGGAGCTGCATATAAATCAGCTGTGATGCTAAGGGTTTCAGTTTAATTAAGATTTGTTCATATGACACATTATCAGTGCATATCGAAAAGGTCATGAGCATTTACAGGCACTTGAGATAGCAAGGCATTTGATTGAACAGGAGGTGCAATAGAACATCTGCATGAGCCATTGATTCATAGATAGTCCATTTCTAATGCCGAAATAGAACTAAGGCTTTAGTGTGTTTAATATTTCAAATCATTGGGCCAATATTAAGGAGATAAATATCAGGGATCCCAGTTGACAGAACGTAATTACAGGGATCAAATAACCTGTTGATTAAATTTGATTTGATTAAATCTTTACGAAGAGAATAATTACACACCCATAGCATTACAGAATGTTTGACTATTCCTGTTGAATCTCGTTAGGCTGCTCAGTCATTTCTGTTGCTTTGCCTTTTAATTGTGAAGCTTTTTGAATCAGGCTGTTTTATTTATCTTATTATAGCCAGCCGCGTGTGTGTGTATGCGCCAAACTTTCACACTTGTTCCAAACACTGTGGTCTTAGCTTATACCACACCTGCTCTGATCATTGCATCATTGCAGTCTGAGCAATATTAAAACAGAATTTTGAGACAGCACTGAAAAAAACAGCACACTGTACAAGTAGCAATTGAGTTGAATCCAATTCCACTTGTTGTTTCAATATGAGTGCAGACACAAAGCAATACCAACCAACCATATTCATATCTTCTTCTTTAACACAAAACTAAGGTTAATTTTACAAAATGAAACATGTTAGATTTCAGGAAATCACTGAAAATAATAAAATGCAGTGAAGTGCTAAAAGGAGGTGTTAATTAAAAAAGATGTGTGAGGTTGTCTGAATAACAATCACACAATCAGACATCAAATCAATGATCCTGAATCAACGATACCTGAAATTCCAATCTAGCCCATGCTGCAGCAAGCTGATGTTCAACTTGATGGTTTTTACCTTTTCAATCTGGCCATGTACATTTAAAAAAATTACAGAAATGATAGCAGTGTTAAAGAAAAAGCAAAAACAGTAATATAATGAAATCCTTACAGTAAATGAGTGGCCTATACAACAAAATGGAATTTAATCTGAATAAAAATAGATCTGTATTATTATCATATTAATTAATTATGACCAATTAGGTCTAATAGTGGTGATTTTTTATCATTACAATAGTCTGTCTGATAGATAGCGTGGAAATTGTCAATAGAAAGGAAGATTTATAGCAAGAGGAAGAAAACAGTCAGGAGGTATAGCGAGGGAAATGGAGAGAGTGGAAACAGCAGGTGAAAATGAGCATTTGAAAGTAAGTGACATGGTATGAAGAGGGTAATGAACCAGAAAGAGGGGATAGAGAGGAGAAAGAGAAATGTGAAGGGTTGGCATTGAAAATACTGCCACACTGGAATTACACTGTGTAGCCCAATGAAAGCAATCCTGTCTATTATACAGTTCTTTCTAACTTTGAGTAACAGTTTATAAAAGTAATCAAGTGAGGCCAGATAATTGCCATAATTTCCAATTAAAAGCTAAAAAATATTAAGATGGCATGTTGAAGTTTTTTTTATTTAATAAAGAGCATCAGATCCTTATGAATAAGCTGAAGCTGACTTCCATATAAAATCTATTGAAATAGGAATCCTCTATGATGGATCACTATCAATATGCTTATGTAAATAATGAATTTTCTGACCACACAAACGTTAACAGTGGCATTTCACAGGGTCAATATTAGGACCTCTGCTATTTTTCTATACATGCTTTCACTGGGATCAATTATTTGCAAGACTTAAATAAGTTGTCAGTCCAATGCTAATAACACACACAGATGTAATACATCAATATTATTCTCCGAGTCAAACTTGTTTTAAAAATAACTAGTGGCATTTAAAAGGTATGCTTTGACAATCACCAAATGCCATGTTTTAAGTAATTCTGGAATGTGGCTAATGATGAACCATTTAGATTAACATATAAGAAGCCACATATTTGCAATTTCTTAATGCAATTTGATAATATTGAAATAATGAATTATTGTTTACAACAGAATTAAAAAGTAATAATAACACTGTACCCTTCCCTTTATAATTTTGTAGCTCCAAAAACAATTTACATTCTCAGATGCACCTAATCAAAGTCAACTATGACATTTATGAAGAGGAAATAAATTAAGCTATTATTATTTTGAATATGTAGCAACTAAAAGTTCAAACATATTGTTTATATTAGCACGAATAACTTCATATTCTTCATTTCAAAAACTAGATGGAAAAACACTGTGGGGCAATAAGTATTTACTGCAACGAAAGGGTAAAATAAGAAAAAAATAGAAGGAACAACAGCAGGGGAAGGGCATCAGGATCATGAACTAGTGTAATAGCTGAAGGGTCCTAAGGGTGAGGGGAACCACTGCAGGGGAAAGCACATCATGATCTCGCACCAGCATCACATCAGACAGCAGGAGTGCACATACTCTTCGACTGACAGCAATAACAGATGGTGAGTATGATGTGAGCATGTAAGTATACTTGTAGAGGAGCTAACATGTAATGACAATCTTTCATTTATACAGAAATGCCTTCAAAATATTTAAATATTTTACAAATGCACTTCTTCAAGTTAAACACCATAATCAAAAAAAATCCTATTTAAAATGTATGCTCTTTTATATGCAAAATAGTCACGTCTCAATTATGCAAGAGGTTTTCAGAGTAAAATGTAATAATGATGAGTGAGTAAAAAGAGTTACACGAAATATGCCCTTTTCTTAATATTACAATAAAAAAATTTGAAAACCAATTTTAAAATTTAGATATACTCACAGTTGTTAGCACTTTCAACACACAGAAATTAATGATGATTTCCCCAGTCTAAATGATCCACCCCACCTCAAAATTTCATCCTTTGGTGCAGAAAGGCTCTAGAATCCCCAACAACATTGTCAGTAATCATGTAGTATATTTTGCATAATAATTGTTGCATTTGTCCAAATTTATGTTTAAAAATATAAAGCTTTTCTAAATTTTACTTACTGTATATAGTTACAAACAGTAGTGTTTATTTCTAAATGAACCACTAATTAGAAGAATTGTAATTTCACTTAATACATATATTATGTGGACAATGTACAGTTATTATGAATTTTTTTTTTACATACACAACTCTCCTACTTGACATCTTTGGAAACTTATCAGCATTTTTATGATTATTTTCTGTAACTGAATTTGTATTATATTCATGCACACCCACCAGCTGTTCATTGTTTATTCTTCTGCTGTCTCATCTCATGCTGTTTTCAGCAGATGTTTTTCTTGATTGACATTGTGTTGTAGTTGAACATTTGGTATATTGCACATTTTCACATAGACACCTGTATGTCTTTCTGTATAGCATAATAAGAAGATATACACACCTTGGCCACACACTTACATAGACACAGTTTCCCAAAAAATGGTCTATGCTCTTCATGGGTTCTTTTGGAATTTCCAAATGATAGTTGCTAAGCAACAGGAGGAGTTCCTCCAACCATTAGTAGAAAAAAAGAGGAGGTAGAAATATAGACAAAGGGGGAGGGGGCTAAAAGACATGTGACTTGAACTGTACCATAAAGAATACATACCTTCCGGTACAGATGATCCAGGTTTTATACTCCTTCATTTGAGAAAAAAAAATTAAGAGCAAAACAAACCCCAAATAGTTCAGTCTTAAATACTGAATTATTTATTTCACAAGGATGCTGTAACATACTGTGACCTGTTGTGTAAAGAGAACAGAGACATTAAGGTAGTTTGCAATCTGCCATTGGAATTTATATAGAATCAAATCACTAATGTTGACTATCACTCCAAACAGATTTTCTTTTAGAGATAAAAAGAAGTGTGTAGGGGGAATTTTTTTTTTAATATGTTTAAAATCTCTTACTCTCTCCCTTATCTTTCTTTGTCTGAATCTGTGTGTGTGTTTGTGTGTGTGTGTGTGTGTGTGTATGTGTGAGAGAGAGAGAGAGAGAGAGAGAGAGAGAGAAAGAGAGAACTCTTCAGTATGCCACTACTGTAAATAAATAATAGCCTTCTAAATTGACCCATTATTAATAACAGCTGAAATGGTGGACTCTGGTTCATTAGTGATTTTTGACATGCCATACCATAATATACCATTATCACCAATGACATTTTTTGTATGTTGGCAATTGAACATCTTACACCATTATTAGCTTTTTAACAAAGTACTTGCTCACAGTGTCTGGACATGATGCCTTGGCATCAGGAAGTGTTTTATATTTTGGCAACTACTAAATGCAGCTGAGAAAATATTTCCACATGCTAATGAAATATGATTGTTTTATTTTCACAGTTGTATTTCATTAATCAGCGACTGAAATTCAAACAGGATCAGCAAAGCTTATCTGAATGTATGAGCTTCTGGACACCAAATACACATTGCCTAAGGTGTTTTGTATGCATCATGCAACAACAACTACCTAGCATGTGTTTTAAAAATCTATTATTGTAAATATAAAATTTTATACGTATTTTTAAATACTTAATCTTTCAAGTACTATATATATATATATATATATATATATATGGTGTTTTACATTGAGGGAGATTTAATTGCCCCTTTTTTTATGGTGTGGTAGTTTAGTGGTTAGGTTGTTTAGGATATCAATCATGAGGTTGTAGCTTCAAATCCCAGACCCTCTGCAATTACCAATGTGGGTCCAATGGGCAAGACCCTTAACCCTCCTTGCTGTGTGAACCCTGTGTTGTAAGTCGCTTTGGATAAAAGCGTCTGCTAAATGACAAAATGTAACATAAATGAAATGAAATGAAGATTTCTGTTATCTGCTTTATATGTTTCTTTGTATAATGTGCTGTATTTTTTTAAAATGATTATCCCTAATTTTACCATGTGCAATTTAGACTGTCAAACCTGTCTAGCCAAATTAGTTTGGAATTACAAGCTGCTACTGCTGACTTGTACTGTATTCTCTCAGTGAAATCTTATTTCATACATCCATTCATCCATTATCTTTCGGCTAATCCTCTACTAGGGTCGCGGGGGTTTCCCCATGCCAATCCAGGGGGAAACTTTTTGGGTGCTGGGCAGAGACACAGGCTCACTCACACAGACACACAAAAACGCACTCTATATGGGGCAATTTGGAGCATTTAATTTACCTTGATCCATGTTTTTGGACTTTGGGGAAAGAACTAAGCCATCCTGCCACCTAAATACATTTTTAGACTTGTTTAAAGCATCAGCCACCATCAAAGAAAATGTGCATAAAGTTCCAACATGCATCCATGTTACTACTTTTTTTTTACTGTATATTCAAGTTTCTGTGAAGAGTCCAGTATTTACCACTCAGAATTTCTTCCACCCCCACATATCATAATTAAAACTGCAAATTTCTGCAGGCTGTAAAGAATATCTTACATCAAAAAGTGCCTAAAAACATACAAATGCTGTTTATCTAACATAAATCCTAAAATTGATCATGGGTTTACTATGTTAATGCACATTGTGAAACTGATAAGGCAGCAGAGAAACTGTCATGTTTATTAAAACCAAACTGCATGATTTATGCAGCATGGTGGCACAGTCACAGCAAGAAAGCCCTGGGCTTGATCCTCAAAGAAGCGCACATGTTTTTTTTTCAATGTGGAATTGCAAGCTTCCCTTGTACATGCCTCCTGCAACCCCAGTTTTCCCCAGCAGCTGAAGGACATGTATGATGGGTGAAATGACAGTACTAAACGTATCTGCTATGAAATGGACTAACAGCCAGGGTGTCTCTCTGCATCGTACTTAGAGGAATAGGCTTCAGTAACCCCCTCACCCTAATTGAGATAAGCAGAAAATCAATGTCAGAAAACTAATGAGCTTTATTTATTTGGGTGAGGGAAGGCATGGGTTAAAAATACAAAGTAAAATAAAAAACATCAAAATTTGTAGACAGTAAAAACACACTTGACCACCTAAAACCAATGTTTTCTGATTTTTTCAGCATTTCTTAGAACAGGTGCACCATCGGGCTCATTCACCACTCCTTTAAAGCTCTTGACCTCTATAGCATCAACCACGGAGGGAAGCTTCAAATCTGTGTTCCACATTGCCAGTCACTCAACAGAAGAGCTTCAGTAGACTTCAAACCCATAAGACCCACTGGTCATCTTCTGCCTTTTCAAATCCGACGCCATGGCGCCTAAGGTCAGTTGCCAGAACAAGCCGTCCAAATGATTCTAAAAGAAATAGAAGATTTGTGATTTTTTTTTTTATTAATGCTGCATTGCAACTTAAGAACTAAACAGACCGATCACTATTAATTCAAGTAAATCCAACTCTTTTGACTTGGAGCAGAAATAATTATGAGTGAGTAAGGGTTTTAACAATAAAACAAGCATTTTAACATATGTAATACATTTTATATATGTAGCTTATTATCAGAAACAAGTACTTAGTTTACCTGTGTGGTTTCACTCCTTGCCCTTCTTCTCAGCATTCTGCAGTTTCTCAACGATTTTGCGCTCATGGCCAGCAGGGTTGTGACGGTTGGTGTTGTTGCTGGCCTCCTTCTTTGTCCTGCCTTTGCGACTCGTACACTCTACCAGTAACAAAAAGCAGAATATAAGAATAAAAAGGTATATCTTATATTTATATGTAAATAAAAATTCAAATTCCAGTGTAAATGACAATATTTGTAGGCCAGCACAGTATCTGATTGTTTAGTTTAGTTCAACAATGTGTTGTCTGAGGCCCATAACATCACGGAATTTAAAAAAAATCTGTGTTCTTAGACTTTTTCTCAAATTATATTTAAAATGTCAACAATTTTATATTGAAACATTTTATAAGGTTCTGGGCTCCACAAAGTTTTTCCAAAATCTATTTTCCTAAAATAATTTAACATGATAGGCTTCGAGGAACGAATCAAAGGAATAATTTCCATCTGAAAGCATATGACTAAAGTAGAAGACATAAACAAGAAAAATATAATTAATAAGTAACGTTTGTCATGTATGTGTCTACACTGCATGAGTAACCTTGTCAATTTCATTTCAGCAAACTAATGCAAAAACATTCCTGAGTTAATCATTCCCTGTAAAGTGAGCGCAAACCACAGCAAAGTAAGAAAAAAGAACGAAACCCACCCATTTTACCTCTTTAAAACGGGGTTAGCCAAACTATAACTAGCTGTTGTTATCCAATTGAATCCTAGACGCATCCTAATAGCTGTAGTAATAGATTTTGAACACTAGGGGGTTCAAATGAGACACAGTAAAGCGGCACCCACACCCATCTTCTTAAACATAAAGGCTTAAAATCTTTGAATCAAAGTGAATCAATCATAATTAGCCTATATAACTATTACCTGGCAATTTTGCAGATATTTACTTCATAATATATAGTTTAATATAGGCTGAAAATACATCTAACGCAGCTAAAGAAGTCAGAATTGTGCCCCCTCCCCCCCCCAGTAGATCCTGAAACACCGTTGTACTAAAAATTGACTTTCCCTTGACTTTATTTTAATCAAACGACAATTTTACATTAATTGATTGGAACTATTAATCTTAATTTGCTTTTATGGACTGACTATAGTTTCAATAACATACCTACCGCTATACTGTAACTGTAACCTGGACTTAAAACTAATAAACCTTACCTGTGTATCGGTCTGTCACGTTATAATAATCATATTTGTCGTAGTAGCGATCTTCAAAAGTTGTTGGCTTGAGGTTTTTCACGTCAACGTGACTCATGGCTGCGCGTTTAAAGAAAAATAACCTACCAAACTTTTTCGACTATATAGTTTAGTTACCAATACGAGTACACAGACAGAACAGTCGTGTACAATACACTAATAAACTCTGCTAATGTTTCTTCCGATGTCTTTTTCTCCACGCTGAGTTGTTTTTGTTGTCTTTTCTTGGGGTTTTATACAGAGAGGCGACTCCTCCTCTCCTCATCTCCTCCTCTGTTAGTCTGTTGCATCAGATCTGAGTTAATGTTTCATTATAGGCTTCTTCCCACATCTGAGGAAAATATGTATGACCTGGATTGTTTTTAACCAGATCCTCCTTGTTTAAGAATAACTATAGCCAAGCAACATTTTAATTAAACCATAAAAAAGATTTATGAAACTTTTGGTGTACATGATCAGTTTTTCAAGGCGTGCCTTTCTGTTTTAAACCTTTTTTGGGGCTGGGCTGTCTGAAGTTATGAGAGGTTTTAAGTAAAGAAATAAATAAAAGTACAGCATAGCAGTGAACTGGAGTAAACTGAATGATATAACCTAAAATATATTTTGGAATATCTTAAGTTTCCCCCACAACCTTCAGCTGTGGCTATTGTGTGTCCATTTCTTGTATGTATGTGTGTGTGTGTGTGTGTGTGTGTGTGTGTGTGTGTGTGTGTGTGTGTGTGTGTGTGTGTGTGTGTGTGTGCTTAACCAAGAAGCCTTGGCAAACAATGTCATAAGTATTGGATTAAATCCGGCTGTGTGTGTTTGTAATGATTGTGTGTTGAACATTTAGAACGTGACACACTGGGGAAAATTTTTAGATGACACATACAGTAAACATTTTTTGTGGTGTTTAGAAATGTGATGATTCATAAGCAAACTTCATTTCTTCCTTGCTTTTGGGTATTTTTAGAATAATGACATAGCTTCTCGAATGTTATGTCTGAGGAATACAGACAGAGGGAGAGAGTTTGAGGGCAAAGATCTGGAATATTCCACTGTGAGGGTTTATGGGCGTGTTTGATCTCACAGTCAGCCTGTGAGCAGCATATTTCCTTCTCTTTTAAACAGCACTACGAGCGCTACGTGAAAAGAACAACTTGTACTTCATACCAAGCCTCCTCCTCCCTATCTGTCTCTAACTATTCTGATTGATGTTAAAAAAAAAGAAAGTTAGTAATTTAATTCACAAATCATCATATTGTTTAGCAAACATTTCATCTAACCCAGCTTTGTACAGAACATTTTTGATGAAGAACATGATATAGTATGTTTAATTTATACATACATGCAATATCAACAGTTTAGACAGGAAAATTGTTTTACTGTGTACCCGCAAAAGCACTGATATAGCAGCTGTTTGCTCTCTTCTCTTATCATAATCTTACCACAAAGTTGCCAAAGTCTCAAGGTTATGTCCTAGTTCACACTAAAAACTGCTTTGTGGTTTTACTAAAAAATTTAATATTTATTTAGCAATATCTACTGGGATTGAGTTTTGTTGTAAGGCACTCTGTAAAAGAGCTTTGATAAATTATGAAACATTGTTTTAGTGAATTGAGAATGTGTTGTATATCTGTGTTGGTTAACTGTATAACTTTATATAGTCTTCATGTTCCGAGATAACATTTAATTACTAGTCCAGCTCTGATTATTCATAAACATTTGACTAGTGATGTTTTTAATTGCTGTGAGACCTTTACACCATGAATTACTATTGCTATGTTTAGTAAGTCTAACAAATATTTTACAAAAGAATACATTTGTGTGATCCACTACACATGGCCTTGGATGTTCAGTTTGGTCTACAGAACAGTCTCAGCAAATAAAAAATAAAATATATATAAATTTAAAGGCTCCATCCACACTATGGTAATTTTTTATGTGAATTATGTTTTTCATAAATCTACAATTACTTTAACTTGATGTAATTTACTTGAGCCCATCGCACCCACCTTTACCTTTCCCAGGCTACATCCCTAAAAAATCATAATTATGCTTTCAAAGTTTCCTATCTGAGTAAATAAATAAACACTGTCAATTATTGTATTGTTGGTTAAAGTGTTATTAAATATAGGTAACAGCTTTAAAGATATGGTGAGCAAACCATTTTGAGATCAAACAGCCACATGATTTGAGACTTTCTTGACCAATCACGATGTATAAAATTTGAATAAAATCTGTCTGTTGTATGATCTACAATAAATAATGCATTGTTATTGTAATTTTTTATTCACTGGTGTTGCTTCAACTATAAGAGTTTAAATATTTAATTGTTAAGTTTGTATGGCCAGTGCTGATTCTTTTCCATTCCATTTTCCCATTGTTGTCTGAATCTTAGTCATTATTAAAGCCATTATACTCAGAATCAGAATCATCAGAATAAGAATACTTTATTAATCCCTGGAGGAAAATTGTAGTATTCCAGGCACAGTTGAAGTTTAAAATAACCCCCTGCATTTTCTCTCAATGTAGATCATGTTTATGTGCTTGTGCCTTGCCAGTCTTGCCATTTTTTTTTCTACCCATCACTCGGGTTGATGTCATGTGAGAGTGCAACATGTTCTACAGTAAATGTTTGATTAAGCTTTGCCAAATAATCCTCAACAAGCCATGTTCATTTTACCTAGAAACACACCTCAATCTTTCAGCTTCTTGCGTGCTCTCTTTCTCTCTCTCTCTCTCTCTCTCTCTTTCTCTCTCTCTCTCTCTCTCTCTCTATCTCATCCTCTCTATTGATATCAGTAAAAATGAGGTTAGAACAACCTTGTTTTTAGGTCACACTGTTAATAATTAACTGTTTTGTCTTTATCATTTCAACTTTGACTACATGTCTAATATTTCTTTCTAAAATTTGTAATAAATACATATTGTCTGATGCTTCTTTTATTCAGGCATGTTCGGTTTTTCATTGGATAACCAATTTCATTAGTAAGTCCATGGAAAAAAGACTTTTATGTCTCTATTGTAGTATTAAAGAAAAAAATAAAAGCTTTGTTTTTACTTTGCACAGTAAATTGTAAATTGCAGACAGTAGTTTCTGCAAAGGGTGCTGGTAAATATATTCACCTGATATTACAATCCCATAGACTCCACCAAATACCAGCATATGTTCAATCAAAACCTCACTATATTCACAGCTTAAACTGTGCCATGGTTAAAAAAAGAGTGGGAGATTACTATTAATCTAAAAATGAAACAGCAGTGCCAATATGTTTGAAGGGCTCTGCTGTTTAGTTTACAATAAGTTATATCGACAGAAATATGTCTAAATAAATTGTTTAATGCATCTGGTATATCTTCGGCTTTATCATATTAGTCCTAGGAACATGCATCCTAAGAACAGATATGTAACCAGGTGTTGCAGTCAGGTAATAATAGAAAAAGTGTAAAAGTTTAATTTTAAATGAATCATAAACTTTCCCGGTTCGAATCCCCATCTGGGTGGAGTTTCCATGTTCTCCCCGTGTCCGCGTGGGTTTCCTCCGGGTTCTCCGGTTTCCTCCCACAGTCCAAAAACATGGATCAAGTCAATTGAATTCTCCAAAATTGCCCCATATAGAGTGTGTCTGTGTGAGTGAGTGTGCCCAGCGATGGATTGGCGCCCTGTCCTGGGTGTATCTGCCCAGCGCCCGAGACGTTCTCCCCTGGATGGGCATGGGGAACCCCACCGCAACCCTAATAGAGGATAAAGCGGGAGATAATGAGTGAATGAATCATAAACTATTTAAGGGTGCATTAAAGTACTTTTGCATTCGGTGTAACTGCAAGTGTTGCTACATACAAAGTATTTTAGCATTTGTATTTGAAATATATATACATGCTTTTTACGTCATGAAAATAATTGACTGTGTAATAATCGCGTTACTTTGAACCTCCTTTTTTCTGATAACTGCTATGTAGGGACGCGTTTTGAAAATATGATGTTCTATTGAAACGGTATTGTACCTCTCGGGCTTCTGTAGAACGGCCTGTTCCAATAAGAAGAAGCTCGTAAACTCAGGTATATGTTTATATCGTAACTGGGACACTTTGTGCATGTTGCATTGATGTGGAATTAACGTTTTTGTGGTTCAATCATTCATCATTTATACATTTTAGCGATAAGCTGCTTTTGTCTGTACAACACTCGAACGAATTGTGCGAATGCTAAAGCTAATGCTAGTTACTTAATGGGTTTGTGTCTGCAGTATCTGCAGATCTACTCACCTGCACGACATTTCACACGTATAAATACATATTCACTGTTTGGTTGTTAAAAGTTATCTCGGTACATTTGAAATAGTTAATTCCGCTTCTGCAATTTACTGTATGAAAGTCCGTGAGAGCTGTTTATTTTAGTGGGACACTTGGATCATCCCATCTCTGCACATGGAAACACTTTTGGCGCCTCAGTTGATTGTTAACTGCTTACTGCAACATAGTTATTTTATTTAATTCTGTGGGACTCATGGTTCAGTAAAGGCACATGACTGCGACCTTGTTGAGTTTGGAGTGGAGAAACCTAGCAGCACTTTATAGAACCTTAACCTTTAGTTCAATGAACAGTGGGAACAGGAGGGATTAGGTTGTTGGGCTGTCAATCTAAAGGTTGGGGGTTCAAATCCCAGGTCCACTGAAGTTACCAATGTGGGTCCTTGAGCAAGGCCCTTAACCCTTATTGCTCCAGTGATTTTGTGATTAACCCTAGGGAGCGATAGCTCAGTGGTTAGGGTGTTGGGATATCAATCTGAAGGTTGGGGGTTCAAATCCCAGGTCCACTGAAGTTACCAATGTGGGTCCTTGAGCAAGGCCCTTAACCCTTATTGCTCCAGTGATTTTGTGATTAACCCTGTGTTCATCTTGTAAGTCGCTTTGGATAAAAGCGTCTGCTAAATGTAAATGTAACCCTGTGTTCACCTTGTAAGTCTGCTTAATCACCAAATGTAATGTAAATGTAAACATTTATACATTCCAACCTCAACGAGAAGCATTAACAAAAAAAGGTAGTGTGACTATAATAACACTTATGATACATACATACATACTTTTATTGATCCCAAAGGGAAATTTAGGATAATAAGGGGTAAAGTATATTAAACAGATGTCATGTTCAGGGTTTATAATACCTTTGGCAAAATTATATTAGATGCAAGTATGTTATATTAAAAGTAAAGTCTAATTTATTTTTTCCCTCCATTGTTCTGTTGCAGGCTTGATGGCTCTGGTGTCTGCAGATACAAAAATTGGTGAGCTGTTAACTGAGCTCCACCAGTTGATCAAGCAAACTCAGGTAAATGCTTTAAAAATACAATTAAACATAAGCATTGTTCTGTAAACACAATTTTTATTGATTTTAAACTAATTCTTAGCCAGTGCTGACCTGGTAGGAACTATTTTTGAGAAAATGAAATTACAAAACACTTATGCCGATTAGAGACACAATCTTCATTCTGTTTTATCTCATTGCTATTTGGATGGATTTGAGGTTAGGGCTCTGTGTTGGCCGCTAAATTTATTCCATTACAAACCCACCCAACTAAGTATTTATATACTTTGCGCACTGGGGCACAGTCATGCTTAAACATAAAAAGGGTCTTCCCCAAACTGTTCCCTCAAAGTTGAAAAGAATACAGTTGTCCAAAATAAATAGCTTGGTGCTTGAATTTGTACCTATGGCACTGGCACTGCATGAAAACCCCTTAATTCAATGATTTATTGCTGTGTCCCAATACTTTTATCCAAATAGTGTATGTACAAAGACTATCGTCTTCTATTTGTTTGCATTTTTCTTTATTTAATGTGGATTTGGCATATATCCATTATCTTCCGCTTTATCCTCTACTATGGTTGCGGGTGGGTTCCCCATGCCCATCCAGGATAGAATGTTTCGGGCGCTGGGCAGATACACCCAGGACAGGGCGTCAGTCTATCGCTGGGCACACACTCCCTCACACAGACACAGACACACACACAAACACACTCTATATGGGGCAATTTGGAGAATTCAATTGACCTTGATCCATGTTTCTGGAGAACCCGGAGGAAACTCACGCAGACACAAGGAGAACATGGAAACTCTACCCAGATTGGGATTTGAATAAATGTTTTTAAGACATACAGACAGGCTGAACATTGTCACAGTATTATAGTTTATTGTATTGTTTAGATTTTACTGCAGTATGAATCTTCCGGAATTAAGTATAGTAGATTTTTTCATCCTGTAATGTGCTTGATTTTGTGTTTATGTGGTTGGTTTACAGGAGGAGCGTTCACGCAGTGAACATAACCTACTCAACATCCAGAAGACACATGAAAGAATGCAGACCGAAAACAAAAGTCAGTCTACAAAATTATTATTTTAATTACACCCACAGCAAAAGCATGAGCTTACACTATGCATTCATATTTATATTATATTTAGTCATTTAGCAGACGTGTTATCCAAAGCAACTTACAAATGTACAAATATATATATTTATATATTCAGATCAATTAAAATGTAACAAATATGTTTTTTGATTGGACTCTGAATAGAATCTAGGTATGTGTATATTGATCGATGACAATCAATAGGCAACAAAAACAAGCACGAGAGGTTGGCACAGGTTAAAAAAGAAACACATTTAAAAATGACATGCACAACTAATTATAGGTTATAATTCTTAAATGTTCTGTTATTAAAATAAGCTACATTTATTCAGTAACTGTAGAACGTCAAAAACAATGTTTTCAAAATCAGATATTATTATATAGCCCAAATAGAACATGTTTAAGGAACCATTGTGCACATCGTCCAATTTGTCTACCTTACTAAAAATAAATCCATTTATACATTGCTGTTTTCAAACTTGTATTAACATTTAGCCTCTCCTTGCCCCAGCGTCGCCATACTACCGGACAAAGCTGCGTGGACTTTACACAACAGCTAAAGCAGACGCAGAAGCTGAATGCAGGTAACTCCATTTGAGCAGTCTGATTGTCAAGAATAATGCAATTAAGAAAATATTACAAGTTCAGGAGTTAACAGTTTAATAATGCATGCACATAGGCAGGTCTTCCCTCTTTTTTTCACAATTTTGCAATTTTCCTTGAGCTGTCTGCATGTTATTAGAAAGCAACAAGCCATGATGAAGGGTGTGATACTGTGATCATCTCATGGAAAAGCAGCATGCTTAGACATGACGCTCAAAGAAATGAGAACATAAAAAATAATTATCAACTGTATTCATGTTGAATTCATAAGTGTATTTATTTAATATTATCTACAAGAGTAATGTTTCTCACACAATACGATGTAGTCTATTAAAAGTCAGCAATGCCACCGATGTACATCAGAACTATTCTGCTATTCTGAACTATCTGTTGGAACGTGTTTTTTTTTCTGCATTGCAGTCAGTGATATAAGCTAAAGAACAAGAGAGAAAATGTTCTATATATACAAAGGCATCAAAATTTTTTGACCTGATTAAAAGAAATGATCCATTGAAAATATGAATATGAGCAAAATGTTTATCATCAATAACTATTTCACATAAATGTTTAATGTGTAATTGTAAAAATTACGTTGTCACATATGTTAATTCGTTTACAGTATAACAAAAATCTTAATTTGGAAAACAAAACTGCTGCTGCTGTATAAAGAGCTCCACCTTGTGGACTGTTCATAGCAGTGACATTGGAAATCTTAATGCTATTTAATTTAGGAAATATAAGCGTGCACTCCTGCAGAAATGTATTTCACCCTTGCCACTGGAGAATGGGTCTAGTTTTTTCTAGTGTCTGCTCAAATAAGGACATTTGTAAATTTACTTTGGGAATATAATTTTTTTTTTAATATTGCATAACCAGTTGAAGGGCGGCATGGTGGCTTAGTGGTTAGCATGTTCTCCTCTCAGTGTTAGGGATTCCTGGTTCGAATCCCAATCTGGGTGGAGTTTCCATGTTCTCCCCGTGTCCACGTGGCTTTCCTCCGGGTTCTCCGGTTTCCTCCCACAGTCCAAAAACATGGATCAAGGTCAATGGAATTCTCCAAATTGCCCCATATATAGAGTGTGTCTGTATGAGTGTGTGCCCAGCGATAGATTGGCGCCCTATCCTGGGTGTATCTGCCCAGCACCCGAAACCATGTTGTCCCCTGGATGGGCATGGGGAACCAGCGACAGGATAAAGCGGAAGATAATGGAAGGATGGATGGATAACCAGTAGACCTGCATGCTCAAATTAGCTTGCTATCTACAATCGCAACATTACAAATCCACCAGACTACCCATTGCAGTCTATGTTTTCACACACAACACTGAGACATCTTATTAAGTTAACATGTTCATTGAATTTACCTGCTTGCATGACTTTGTGGAGTGAAAGAAAACGCAAAAAACATTTAGAGAAAACATGCACAAAACCTCACACAGACAATAAACGGGCAGAGTTTCAGAGATGTGAGGTTTACGAATGTCATGTCATACAAAACAGTGTTCATACGGTTTTCATGAAAATGTGATGAAACCTGCTGCAATCAAATCTAGCTTTTCAGTGTCTATTGGAATATAATTTCAAAAACAGCAAATAACTACAGGAAAAGAAATCACTGCACACTCATGAACGATAATTGTAAAGTGTTAGTGCTAACTAGTTACCTAATTAGTAGTAGTTTGGAAATAGACTATGTCCATGGTTACTTTCCATGGCTTTAGAAACCAATAATAATATCACTGGCCTGACTGTGGCACATGCAAGTAGTTATTTATATGTGTGTTTTATGTTTTACTTACCATGTAAATGCACTTTAAAGACGTACAATTAAAATTGTAGTCCATATGTTACTTTACGGGCGGCACAGTGGCTTAGTTGTTAGCATGTTCTCCTCTCAGCGCTAGGGCTTCCCGGTTCGAATCCCAATCTGGGTGGAGTTTGCATGTTCTCCCCGTGTCCGCGTGGGTTTCCTCCAGGTTCTCCGGTTTTCTCCCACAGTCCAAAAAAATGGCTCAAGGTGAATTGAATTCTCCAAATTGCCCCATATATAGTGTGTTTGTGTGAGTGTGTGCCCAGCGATAGATTGGCGTCCTGTCCTGGATGTATCTGCCCAGCGCCTGAAATGTTCTCCCCAGGATGGGCATGGGACCCCCCCCCCCAGCCCCCCGCGCACGCGACCCTAATAGAGGATAAAGCGGAAAATGATGGATGGATGTTACCTTGCATACTTTATTAGTCTCTTTACCCTGTTCTCAGGACCACCACGATGCATGTATTACTTGTGTGGTGAATGGTTCTCATCATTACGGTGACATTAACACAGTGGTGGTGTGTTGTGCTATTTAGTAGACACAGCAGTGCTAATTCACTAATCAAAATGTTCAAGCATCATGTAGGCAGCATGTTGTGTATATTGGATTAGAAGATGATAAACACCAACTGTGCAGCATCCAAGCTACTGTCTTTGACTTTACATCTACAAATTAGCAATACGTTATGTGTCTAAATTCCTAGCAGCACTGCTGTGTCTAATCAAGTTTTCTCAGTACCACATCAGTAGCACTGTAATTTGCAATGCTGAGAGTCATATTCCTTTTAAAGGATGCCTTCTCTGTGGGGATTCTGGCCATTATAGAAAAGAGTAAAGGAAGTTAAAAAGTGTTTCAAAAAAAGATCTAAAAGGCTACGGTCTGTAATTCCATCCATTATCTTTCGCTTTATCCTCTATTAGGGTCGCGGGGGAGTTCCCCATGCCCATCCAGGGGAGAAAGTCTCAGGCGCTGGGCGGATACACCCAGGACAGGGCGCCAATCTATTTCTGGGCACACACTCACACACACAGACACACTCTATATGTGGCAATTTGGAGAACTCAATTGACTTGATCCATGTTTTTGGACTCTGTGGGGAAAACCGGAGAACCCGGAGGAAACCCATGCAGACACGAGGAGAACATGGAAACTCCACCCAGATGGGGATTCGAACCGGAAATCCTAGCTCTGAGAGGAGAACATGCTAACCATTTAGCCACCTTGCCGCCCCGGTCTGTAATTGTCATTAAAAATGTATGTTAAACTGATAAAATAGCAAGTAATGTTGAAAAAAAAGGTGTAACGTGACGGTGTAACTAAAGTTTAAAAGTGTGTTTATGTATACAAACGTGCACACATCATTTTGTAGTTACTAGGTTTTGTTTTCCATCATATCTGTTTTAATAATTTTTGTCCCTAATAACAATTTTACCTTAAAAAGATGGGGTCAGAGTGCTTGGGTTTTCCTTAAAAATGACTATTGTGCTGACATAGAACTACCACAGCGGTCTATTCTATTTCATTTTATATACAAATGTTTTAACAGATTTCATGTGGGTTACTGTTTTTTTTATATTCTGGGCTCGAGTGAATTTACTGATGCTAAATGGAATTTGCAGCTTGGAAACGAATGAATATAAATGTGTTTATAAATGCTAATATGCTTTTAAAATGGCTTTTGGTTTAATGTCCTGTCGTCGTCCCACAGCATACTCCGACATGCTCTTGACAAGATTGCAGAAATTAAATCTCTACTAGAGGAGCGACGCATTGGTGAGTTGCATAACGTTCTATCCATAGACTTATTCTAGGTTTTGATGGACACTTACTCACTGTTATTTGTTCTCCCAGCTGCAAGAATGGCAGGGGTGTACAGCGACAGTGACCCACCCAGAAAGACCATGCGCAGAGGCGTTCTAATGACTTTGCTTCAGCAGTCTGCCATGACGCTTCCCCTCTGGATTGGCAAACCAGGTGAAAGGTATTAACCTTTTTTTTACATTCTTAGTTTTAATCTTTCTTGATCTTTTTGTTCAAGTTTAAGCAATGATTCTTATATCTTTTTTTCTTCCAACATACCTAAACCACTTTATCAGCCAATTAAAGTAAATGTTATTAAAGCAGAAAGAACAGGGCAAAGCAGTGGGCAAACAGGAGCACTAATGAGAGACATTAGGTTAAAGCGATGCAGCAAGTAGTGGGTTTAGGCTGATGATCAAAAAGTGTTGGGCAAAGCCCTTTTCCCTCTCTGTAGTGCTATGTATTATGATACGGTTATTATTATTATTTTTTTTAAATGTTTCATTTTTTTAAAAATTCAAAATGATCTGTCTCGTCACTGATGTTTCTCAATACTAGTCCACCCCCTCTGTGTGGAGCCATACCTGCAAGCAGCGATTATGTTGCAAAGCAGGGTGATAAAGTGGCAGCTCGGGTGAAGGCTGTGGATGGAGATGAGCAGTGGATCCTGGCTGAAGTTGTCAGCTACAACCATTCCACCAACAAGTAATTATCTGTCATATTTTATTAGCTGTTCCTCTTTGTCTTGTCTCATTTTCTGTCTGTCTGTCTGTATGTATATAATGAAAAACGTTCTATGCCAACCATACTCTGAAAACTAAATATATAGTATAAATCAGAGTTGTTTTGTTTTTTGCTTACCACAAATGGTTTACTATTAAACCTATCTAACTGATAATATTCCTGATAAGGAGTTGCAAACGAAAATGGGGGGGTCAGCTTTTGGTCTTTTGGTTATAAAAAATAGATAGAGGTGAAGGTGAATGAAGAGAAATGTGTGCACTGATTATCTTACAATGTGATCTCTTTTACCAACCATGCTATTTAACATGCTCGGTCATCCAAAAAGCCACAAACCGCGGTCTGCCCTAGTACTGACGGCATAGGACCAACCATCACAAAAACCAGTGCCATAGCTGTACAAGTTTTGTATAGAAATGGTTAGACAAGTTCGGTCTGGTGGAACCCCACTAAACACCATTGGGATTAATTAAAATGTGCATTGTGAGACAGCTTTTCTTGTTCAATCCTAGTGTTTAATGAACTAATGACCTTTTAACTCATTAGATGTTCATCCTTACAGGCAAACCATCTTGGCCAACTGCGTAGGCTAATATAGAACAGTATTTTACGTCCATCAAGTCATTTGAGCAGTAAAACAATGCAGTAAAATCCACACAAAATGGACCTTTTCCACCTTGGCTGGGAATTAAACCTAGGAATTTATTTCATATACATTGAAAATTAATCAGATTTTGTAAGCTTTGTGGTTAGCCAAGTATACTATTAATTAAGACATTTCTCATTCCAGCTTATTGAGTTAAAATTGTGGTTTCTTGTTCTCATATTACAAAAATCTTTACCATTGATTTACCATTTTTTTTCTGCTGGAAATTGATATGAGAATTATTTTATAGGAAATATACCTGTCATTTGGCGGCACGGTGGCTTAGTGGTTAGCACGTTCGCCTCTCAGCGCTTGGGATTCGAATCCCCATCTGGGTGGAGTTTCCATGTTTTCCCCGTGTCCGCGTGGGTTTCCTCCGGGTTCTCCGGTTTCCTCCCACAGTCCAAAAACATGGTCAAGTCAATTGAGTTCTCCAAATTGCTCCATATAGAGTGTGTGTGTGTGTGTGTGTGTGGGTGAGTGTGTGCCAGCGATAGATTGGCGTCCTGTCCTGGGTGTAACTGCCCAGTGCCCAAAACTTTCTCCCCTGGATGGGCATGGGGGACCCCCCCCCCCCCCCCGCGACCCTAATATAGGATAAAGCGGAAAATAATGAATAAATGGATACCTGTCATTTGTACAAAGTAACTTGAGTGTAATATAGGTATTTATAAATTTTTTACCTATGGAATCATGATTCTAACATAAATCATTCAACAACAATAAAATAAGGTCTTCATGAGCATCATCAGCTCAGAAATCTAACTGTTATTTTACTCAGATTTCTAATTTGTTCATAAACAAGGTGTAGGAATTAGTTTTACATCAGCAGCATTTGAATACCTAAAATTCTAAATCCTACTTCCTAGTGATCGTTATTTCTTTTTCAGATATGAAGTGGATGATATTGATGAGGAAGGAAAAGAGTAAGTAGCAACTTGCTTAACTATATATATATATATATATATATATATATATATATATATATATATATATATAGTAACCTTCTTTCTTTTTTCAGGAGACACACGCTGAGCAGAAGGAGAATAATTCCATTGCCACAGTGGAAGGCAAACCCAGAGACAGACCCTGAAGCCTTGTTCAGTAAAGACCAGTTGGTTTTGGCACTCTACCCACAGACCACCTGCTTTTACAGAGCGTTAATTCATAACCCTCCACATCGGGTAAGGACTGAAGATGTGTGTGTATATAGGGGAGGGAAAGGAAAGGGGTTTAAAGGAAAAAAAAACTGGGTAGAATAACATCGGCATCTAATATTCTTATTTGAACAATTTTGCTAAATCATCAATGTTTTCAATCTCAACATTGTCCACCACATGAAATTATATACATTATTATCAGCGTAATTATATTTTTTATTCACTAGTTATTTTTATTAATTCAACAGACTGCATTACTATGTTAACTGTTTTAGGCATGGCTACAAGACCGTGAGGGGTCATTGTGGTTTCATATTAAAACGCTTTTTATACTAACAAAACAAAAGCTGAATGTACATGGATTATAGTAAATGATAATTGGATTTATAATGTAACTCTTGTTTACAGCCTCAGGATGACTATTCCGTGCTGTTTGAGGACACATCCTATGCAGATGGCTATTCACCACCTCTTAACGTAGCCCAGAGATACGTGGTGGCCTGTAAAGAGAATAAGAAAAAGTGACAGATGGATGAATAGGTGAAAGTCTTGGACCTGCAGAACCAGCTTTGCATATTAACTGCAGATATTGGACTCATTCGCTGTTACTGTCACCAATCATAGTCTTTCACAAATTAATCAGGAGGGTGCGTGCGTGTATGCGCGTGTGTGCGTGTATGCGCGTGTGTGTGTGTGTGTGTGTGTGTGTGTTTTACGTGTGTGTGTGTGTGTGTGTGTGTGTGTCCAGAGCAGATAATGTGAGATGTATAGTGGCATGCAAAAGTTTTGTCAATTCTGAAAATTTGTAGATAGTGAGTAAAAGTAATTGATTTTGAATTAAACAAGGCTTTAAGAAAAAGATAAGGGCGAGTTCTTTAATGTTTCAAAGCAAAATTACTTGTATGGTTTTAAAATGCCACACCTGAAGTGAATGTTTTGCTCTTTCAAAATCTATTACGTAATTTTAGTTATGTTTGTCAGGCAGCTGTGGGGATTATGGCAAAACTATCTTTTTTTCCTATTTATTTAGTGCATTGTGACTTTCAATGTCGTTCTTCTGTTGTAGAAGCAAGAAATTTTTGTTTAAACTTCACGTCAAAAAAACCTGTTGTCAAAATATATTCAGTATATTTGCAAACATCTGGTGCTAAATTTTGTGATTAGTATGCAAGGAGAGTTTTTCCTCTAATTCTTTTTTAAGGTCATTTTTTTCACAATTCACAATTCTTTGTGAAGGTCATATTTATTCAGATGTTGCTGTACAGTGCTAGAGTGCACCACTTCAGTATCGGCTAAATCTTTCTTAAGGTCTTGAAATGGAATTTATGATTAGCCCTCCTTTAGGCTTTTCTCTGGAAAACTAGACTTGGCCTTTAGACCACAACTTGACCGACACATTTACAATTAACTGCCAATAACATTACAAACTAAGAAACTGAGTACCTGACAAGACTGCCATTTTTATATTCTAATTATAGGCAACAATTATTCATTTTCAGAGTGCAAGCCATTTGGCTACCGATTGATGCAGCAAGGCTTTAAAATAAGCCTTTTCTAATGTTGTTTTTTTTGCCTTTAATGTTTAAAATAATGTTTAATGTTAAATTGTTCTCCTAAATACTTTCCATTTAGCATTTTACTCACTATTTACAGTAGCAAAAGTCAAGACCAGAGGTGTCCAAAGTTTTGCATGCCTCTATATGTTTTGTGTGAACAGTATATTTTCATATTTATAGAGTAAATGAGTAAAAATGTTCATTTTAGTCTGTATTACATTGGACTGAGCATTTGAACTGTCATGTTTTGTGTATTTGTATGTTTGGTGCCATAAAACCCAACCAACCAGTAAATATAAACACTTTCAAACCTGTAGTGTTCTCTTTAAGTTTATTTGAAAGTCTAATGTTTGAAAATATTACACATTTTGCAAAGCCTGGATAAGAACAACAATCACAAACATTTTTTTTACTCCTTAACCTTATTAAGGAGTGTCTGAGATATTTATTCCATAACATATGTTTTAGAATTTTAGAACATGGCCAATAGTTTGTTAAAACAGTGTACAGGTTGTCCTTTGCATTATGCAGATGAGCATCTCAATGAACAAGAAAGCAAGAAACTTTACTATTTTGCTAGAAAAAAAATCAACAAGATGTGTGATCTGTTTGCACAGTGTAAATGGCAGTCTTCTATCATCCATGTTTGGCAACACTTCAGGCATGGTGTCTTCTGTCAGCTGCTTTGGTTAAGCCTTTAGGCTTAGAGAGACGTCAGCTGATAAGTAAGGCAACATGAATAACACTAATCATCGCACACTCCTGTATTCTGTCTATATAATCTGCACTTTTGTGATTTTCCTTTCTTTCCGAACTTGTTCAGTTTGATAATAACATCACATTCTGATTTGTGTGAGATGTTGAATGAGCCTACTTTGTTTCCTCTATCATTTTTGTTCATTTTTTATTATTCCTGTTTATCATTTTATACAGACATGGCACACTGCCTGAGGTAGAATGAAAGATGAAGGGGAAGATTGTTGACACCAGACTATCAACATTAAGTTACGAAAATATGTTTTAGTGATCGAATCCCCATCTGGGTGGAGTTTCCATGTTCTCCCCATGTCTGCGTGGGTTTCCTCCGGTTTCCTCCCACTGTCCAAAAACATGGATCAGGTCAATTGAGTTTTCCAAATTGCCCCATATAGAGTGTGTTTGTGTGCATGCCTGTGTGAGTGAGTGTGCGTCCAGCGATGGACTAGTGCCCTGTCCTGGGTGTATCTGCCCAGCGCCCGAAACGTTTTTCCCTGGATGGGCATGAGGACCCCCCCCCCCCGCGACCCTAATATAGGATAAAGCGGAAGTTATTGGATGGATGGATGTTTTAGTGAAGGTAATTAACTGCATTACTTGCTATTAGTGAAACATTTAATGGTATACTGCTAATTTGTAACCAACAAAAGTATTCTTGTGTCGTAGTGACTCCACTCAGAGATCCTCACATAATTAGTAATTCTACACCTTCCAAATTTGTTATTACAATAAAACAATTAACAATTAAAATAAACAAATAAATTATTTTGAGATGTCAGCGAGTTTATCATTTCTTCCAAAACGTTGTAAATTTATTTTAATAATGTAATTGATAATAGTTTATATCTAAATTATTTTTTTATTATTATATTTAGAGCGGCACGGTGGCTTAGTGGTTAGCACATTCGCCGCTCAGCGCTAGGGTTTCCCGGTTCGAATCCCCATCTGAGTTTCCATGTTCTTCCCGTGTCTGCGTGGGTAAACTACGGGTTCTCCGGTTTCCTCCCACAGTCCAAAAACATGGATCAAGTCAATTGAATTCTCAAAATTGCCCCATATAGAGTGTGTCTGTGTGAGTGAATGTGTGCCCAGCGATGGATTGGCGCCCTGTCCTGGGTCTATCTGCCCACCACCCGAAACGTTCTCCCCTGGATGGGCATGGGGAACCCCACCGCGACCCTACTAGACGATAAAAGCGGAAGATGATTAATGAATGACTTATATTTAGAAAGCTTTTTACAATAGTGCATTGACTCGAAGCATCTTTACAGGGTTCTAAACCTGAACCCTTTAAAAGAGGGGGTTTCCAGCGTGTTGGGTGTTATCTTCGAAATTAGCTTACTATGTAAATGACTTCATAGTAAATTCTAGCTCGATTGAAACACGTCCCACTCTCTGCTCAGATCGTTTATTGGCTGAGAATTAAGCCCCGCCTACATAAGGTTGACGTCGAAAACGAAACATGGCAGAAGTGGTAAGTTAATGTTCGTTTTGCATTATTAAACGTTATTAGTTATTTAGTTCTACGATCTTTTTTGTGACCAATTTTAACCTGACTCGTTGACTTAAACTTTATGAGGAACGTGTCAGAAATTAGTTGGTGAATGTGTTGCTACATATAGCTAGTTAAATTCGCAAAACAAAAACAAATCAAACACGTGCTAAAACTTCTGATTCTTTATATAGTGTTTTAGAGCATTTTTTGTCTGTAAGCGATGAACACTTTTCTAACTCTGTCTGAAGTTTAATTATGTGGGTATACTTTCTGATAAACTTTAGCACTAAGCAGCACAGGTTCTGAAATGGGTGGCACGGTGGCTTAGTCGTTAGCATGTTCTCCTCTCAGCACTAGGGATTCCCGGTTCGAATCCCCATCTGAGTGGAGTTTCCATGTTCCCCCCGTATCCGCGTGGGTTTCCTCCGGGTTCTCCGGTTTTCTCCAAATTGCCCCATATAGAGTGTGTATGTCTGTGTGAGTGAGTGGGTTCCCAGTGATAGATTGGCGCCCTGTCCTGGGTGTATCTGCCCAGCGCCCGAAACGTTCCCCCCTGGATAGGCATGGAGAACCCCCCCACGACCCTAATATAGGAAGATAATGGAAGGTTCTGAAATGTTTGTGCTCTAAACAGATCAACTAAGTCCATGCTTTAACCCAGTGCTCCCTAACCCTGCTCCTCAAGAGCGACTGTCCTGTCTCCTTTAGTTTTTATGACAGTACAGCACACCTCCAGCAAACAAGTATCAATAGATCAGTGTAAACAGGATGAACCCCTCCTTAGTCATTGTTAAAAAATGTTCTTGTAACACAGTTATGCTTAAAAAACAATGTAACAACTGTTTTTGGATTCATATGATTATATTGGTATTTAAAAATATATTTAGGTCTTTTTTTCCCTTTTGAATCTTACATACATTTCTAATCTTACATTAAAAAGTGTTTGTGTGTATGCCTGAGTTCTTTTACTCCATCCATCCATCCATTATCTTCCACTTAATCCTCTACTAGGGTCGCAGGGGTGGGTTTCCTATGCCCATTCCACCCAGGACAGGGTGACAATCTATCACTAGGCAAACACTCACACTGTCACACAAACACATTGTAACATTCATACAATATTAATTATTCACAGTTATTAGTGGTATTTTAACTGTTGAAGTTCAGTAAATAACCTAAAATGGCATAATGGAAGTAATATCTTGTAGATCGATGAATCAAAATGAGGAAAATTACATACATCACTCAGGGTTTTTGTATGTCATTCAGTAGGTGAGATATGGAAGCAATTATTTTAGATATGTGTTGTACAGTAGCTCAGTGGTTAGGGTGTTGGACATCAATCAGAAGGTTGTGGGGTCAAATCTCCAGTCCACTGAAGTTACCAATGTTGGTCTTTGAGCCAATAATCTATTATTGCTCCAGGAATGCTGTGGCCAACTCTCTGGTCACTTTGTGAGTCTCTTTAAAAAGTGTTAGTTAAATGACCAAATGTAATGTACGGTAACTAATAATATAAATCTAACCGACTTTGTAGGAAAGTATTATTCACGGAAACACATTGCTTTACATGTTGCTTGCTTCAGAATGTAAAGTGTAAATACAGAATAGTTGAACATAACTTATTTTGATAGATTTTTATGTGTTGATTATGTTGAACAAAATATGTTCAAGGAGCATACTATGTTTTTGTTCCTTCAAGCCTTCCAGCCTATTGTCCCACATTTATTTTAATTGTCTAACTAGCCATTTCTCTGCCCGGGCATATGATGAGGTTTCCTGCTAATTGTGTTAACAAACATTATTTACACTTTGTTTTATTTGTTGCTTCTTGTTGGTTGTAAAGTGTATATAAACCTTTACTTTCATTAGGTACTTGAAAATTGATAAATGTGTCATTTCTTGTGTCATTCCTGTGCTGTATGTAAATATTATATTTTATGTACAAATTCATATTATAAAGTTCGAATTTTGCCAATAAACTGTGTAAAAAAATATATTAACATTAAAACAAGAATTTGGCTTTAATGTGTCATTTTTAAACTTTTGTTGAACTCAAATTTTTAAAAAATAAATAAACCATGCATTTGCATTAATGTAATTAGGCTTGTCCTGAACTATAGTTTTGGTTAAAGTTATTGATAAGTAAATGCATGTGAGTTTATGAAATTATTTGGGTTGACATCCACAGACACATTATAAAAATAGGATCAAAAGTTTAAATTTAGCAATTTCTTTCACTGACCCAGGTGTCTGACAGTGACAGCGATGGTGAGGTCAGAGCACGGAGCTGCACTAATCCACCACCCAAACGAAGGCGCATCATCGACGCTTCAGCGATCACAGCTGTACCCATTTACTCAAATAAGGTACATATCTATTAGTCTTAATCTACCTTAATCTTCTTTTATACCTACATGCATTAATTAGGGTGTTTATAATAAACTTTTCTTTACAGCCGTATGAACACTTATCTAGCTAAAATCTTCAGTGATGCCTTCTAATACAAATAAAGAAAATTCACTGCCTATTCATGTCTATGAATATATATTGTGGCGGGCGGCACGGTGGTTTAGTGGTTAGCAGTTCGCCTCTCTGCGCTCTCGAATCTCCAACTGGGTGGAGTTTCCATGTACTCCCTGTGTCCACGTGGGTTTCCTCCGGGTTCTCCGGTTTCCTCCCACAGTCCAAAAACATGGATCAAGTCAATTGAGTTCTCCAAAATTGCCCCATGCAGAGTGTGTTTGCGTGCGTGTGTGTCTGTGTGTGTGAGTGTGTGCCCAGCAATAGATTGGCGCCCTGTCCTGGGTGTATCTGCCCCGTGCCCGAAACGTTCTCCCCTGGATGGGCATGGGGAACCCCCCCCCCCCCCCGCCACGAACCTGATAGAGGATAAAGCGGAAGATAATGAATGAATATATTGTGGCTGTAATTTTGCTTTTGACTATGTAGCTACTATAAGACTAGGATAAAGGGTGTCCAAAATAAACTGACTTTTAAATATTTTAGTAAAACACATTTTGTATTTGAAAATCGAATTTGCTTCATTTGAAAGTGGAGACATGGAGGTTATGTATGGAATAAAACATCTGACAAATGACAACCTTGATCGTGGGAGCACACCTGTTGATTAAATGTAAAAATATCAGTATATTTATTTATTTTGTCACACTTTTAAGTTTCTCTAAATTCCTTAATGCTTTTTGAGTTTGCCCTTGGATAAACAGAAAACCCTTTTTTTATTAACTACCATTAAAATCTTGCATTAAATCACATTTATAATAGCAGTTTGATTGCTTGCCTGATAAAAAGTCAGCATTTATTTAAAATGGAACTGGCAAGATTCTTTTTTTTTTAAATGATCTCATTAAAATGGTTGTGGCAGGGTTGCCGTGGCACAGGGGAGAAGGCGGATCCCTTGTTGATGGAATTTGATCACAGTTATTTAATCCCTTAGAATTCGTATAGCTCGCGGAGTGTCTGTGACATAAAAGCCATGCCTTGATTTCTCTCCCGTGTTCCTGCTTCCGGCTGGGAGAGATAATTAGTGACATCCATCCCAGACATGTTACCATTTACCTGATCTGCATCCCTGGCCTGTCTCCCGTCTGCAAATTCTGCCCATCATGCTCTCGCACCACAATGGTAAAATTATTTAAGGAAAAAACACTTATTATATATTACTCTTTCTTGTATTTGATTTCAGGTAAACAGCAGCTTGCAATTAAAGCCAGTGGTCTTCAAACAAAGAGTGTTTGCTGGTAAGCCTTTACTAAAACAAATGTGTAGTTAAATAATACACTGCCTGATTGTCTTATTGAAACTAGTGAAAAAAAGGCAAAAGTGTCTCAGAATTCTAACTTTTAGAATTCTAGATCTGTAGAACATCTAAGATATAAAGTGCAACCTGGTACAGCCAGCAAAAATGATGGAAAACCGTAAGGTAATGATTAGAGCCATTTAAAAATATATCTTTCAGAAAATAATATTAGTTTTATTTTATTTGGTGTAAATTAAACACAGGATGGCTAAAAAAAAATTATTCATTTTTTATTTATTTGTACTTGGGGTCAGATCCCACGTTGTTTCATAAAACTTATAGACATGGAATTTAACTAGTACCCAATGAAAAATTAAATTGAAATAATATGATCAAATGTTGGCGGCACGGTGGCTTGGTGGTCAGCACGTTCGCCTCTCAGCACTAGGGATTCCCGGTTCGAATCCCCATCTGGGTGGAGTTTCCATGTTCTTCCTGTGTCTGCGAGGGTTTCCTCCCACAGTCCAAAAACATAGCTCAAATCAATTGAATTCTCCAAATTTCCCCATATAGAGTGTGTCTGTGTGAGTGAGTGTGTGCCCAGCGATAGATTGGTGCATGTCCTGGGTGTATCTGCCCAGCGCCCGAAACGTTCTCCCCTGGATGGGCATGGGGAACCCCCCCCCACCCACCTGCGACCCTAATAGAGGACAAAGCAGAAGAAAATGGATGGATGATCAAATGTTTTTGGTTTTGTAGCATTCTAATTTATGCAATCAAAAATATAGTCATAAAGACATGTTTTTAAATGCTGCATCATTGTGTATTAATAAATTACTTTTTAAAAATTTTTTACAGTTTAACTATGTTCAAATATTTGTTTATATATATATAGACAGAGAGAAAGAAGGAGACAAAGTTAACTTGTTTTCATCATCACGTGGGGTTAAAGAAAAAAAAGCTGTTGTAATTCTAAGTGATTCAGAGGAGGAGCAAGAACAAAATCAGCCTCAGTAAGTTTCATTTAAATAAAAAATATTCATTGATTACATTACATTGTCTGTCTTGTTTGGTATTGCGGACTGTATATTTTTGTTGTTTAGTGTTTTGATGAGGAACGTTCAGTAATTAATTACAATTGTGTTGTGTTGTTTTTTGTTGTTGCACAAAATGTCATGAAGTCTTTTATTTTTGCTCTATACACTTATCTTTTTTTTACCCAATGCTATAATAGACATGAACGAGAAGTTTGCCGATCTCCCTCTCCACCACCTCCTCCATGCACCCCACCTGTTAAGGCAACAAAGCGAGCAAAAAAAAAGATAAAGTAAGTAAAGCACTGATTTAACACTTTTTAAACCTTTGACGAGATCAACCATAATGTGCAAAAAAAAATAGATAATTATTTATAAACCACTAAAATCCATTTGATTGTTTTTATTTTGCTAGCATTGTTTTCAAGTTTTTGAAAGTAAAGTTTTTATTCTTTTCAGAGAAATCAATAAAAAGTTAAATGTCCTTGATTCTCTCATGAGCCTGTCTCCTGAAATACAAGACGACCCAGACCTCAACTCTTCATCTGTAATACACAGCTATGATGATGAAGACGATATTGATAACGATGACGACATTGTTATTGTTTCTGATAAGAAAAAGAAAAGACGGAAATCCAAACCCAAGCATCTAGAGCAGGCCAGAGAAATTTCACTGAAATTTCGATGGAGAACGGATGTGTACAAAATAATGGTGCTTTCGGTAAGATTGAGTTTTAATATTTTTCCTAATTAATATCAAATATGGAATCCATACATTTTTATAAAATTCATCAAACCATTTTTAAAAATATTTTAAATAAACAAATTACAGTTGTGACACATGATAGTAATTAATAGCTGAAAATTCTTGCATGATGAAACACATTTCTTAAGAAAGTCCAGTCCAGTAGTGACACTAGAATATTTCAAAATTGAACATAAAATGAACCAGAACATCACCCAGCAAATATGCAGTGAAACAGATGAACTAAGTGGATTTATGAAGCCTAGACATAACGTACACTTCAGGGCCTTATGTGGTATTGTATTAAACATAGACTCCATTTTGTAATAAAAATCAGTGCATGTGCTTCTAAGTGTGCCCTTTGGTGGTATGTGCATGCACATTAGTCAAGAGAGAATTCTGATATCCAGAGATGCATGGTGATGATTTAAACATATTTTTCATGTGTAATTTAAACTGTTGATCTGCTTAAAGGAAAGAAAGGTTTAACTCCCTTCAATCTTTATTATTTTTAAAAATAAAACTGCCTCTATCCTCATGTCCTTCAAATATCACACTAAACTACATACTGCATTAAACCTTATTGACCTGTATTAACATCTTTTTTTGTAATATTTTTAGATTGATCCTTTGAAAAAGGCTGTGGATCAGTTGGCTGTCAAACTTGATGTTCCTGCATCTAAAATTCTGCTACTGAGAAAGGAAACAGAGCTTCCTGTGAACTCCTCAGCTGCAGACTTGGGGCTAGGCATTGCTGACATCATAGGTATGTGACAAGACGAGGCCGTGTTCTTTAAAGTTTGCTTTGTCGTTTTCTCAGTGTAATGCAGTTTCCACTTCTTGTTTGTGTTAGATTGTGTTGTAATACCGGGGAACAAAGACAACGAAAGCAGCAGTTGTGATTCCATAACAGTGCGTTTGCAGAGCAACGACAAGGGGTCTGCACAAGAGTATTCCATACACAAGGTTGGTGCACACACTCACCAGCACTGAGAGGCGCACTTGCTGTCACCACTAAGCCACCATGCTGCCCCTTTGACATACTGTATTTACTGGTTTCAGAACAATAAAGCATGTTCCTAACATACCAGGGCAACTGATGCCACTAATTAGATGTTCTATAAGGTTGAGATGAAATAACTCCTATCTATACAAATGTTGTTAATAATTTTGGTGTTAACTGCTGATTGAAGTTTTAAATTGACCACTTTTTGCTTACCGTATTTTCCGGACTATAAGGCGCACCTA
>JAFMOD010000577.1:62081-99751 GCA_019802435.1 Corydoras maculifer | reverse complement strand
TATATATATATATATATATATATATATATATATATATTATTATTATTATTATTATTATTATCGGCGGCACGGTGGCTTAGTGGTTAGCACATTCGCCTCTCAGCGCTAGGGATTCCCGGTTCGAATCCCCATCTGGGTGGAGTTTCCATGTTCTCCCCGTGTCTGCGTGGGTTTCCTCCGGGTTCTCCGGTTTCCTCCCACAGTCCAAAAACATGGATCAAGTTAATTGAATTGTCAAAATTGCCCAATTTAGAGTGTGTATGTGTGAGTGAGTGTGTGCCCAGCGATGGATTGGCGCCCTGTCCTGGGTCTATCTGCCCAGCGCCCGAGACGTTCTCCCCTGGATGGGCATGGGGAACCCCACCGCGACCCTAATAGAGGATAAGCGGAAGATAATGAATGAATGAATGAATTATTATTATCATTATATATATATATATATATTTTTCCCTCTCTAAACAAAGTGAGCTTGTGTTTTTACATAAAACAGATGCATTGGTTTTAAACAAAGTTTCAGTGATTTATTCTAATTTAATTCCTCTGAAAACATTTTTGTAAGGGGTTTGCTTTCTGACTTGTTAAAAAAACACACACAACTTCAATGCAGCATCTGAAATTAAAAGTATGGTTGCTAATTATATATTACACTAAATCTGTTTTGATTTTTCACCATTGATATGTATTGTTCCTGCTTCTATGTTATTAGATTACACACTTCCTCTCGTGTTTGGTCTTTAGAGACTGTCACAGACCACAGCTCTTTATCACATCAGTAGATTTGCTTGCATGACCTGTTTTTAGACCTGGATTGTTAAACACACTTGATGACAAACACACAAATCAAAGTAATTCTTAAAAACCATAAAACAAAAAAAACATAATATTTAAATTTAGTGTTTTCAAAAATGAATTATGAAACCTAATGTGGTGTGTATAAGATATTTATTAAAAAGACATTAGTATATAGTTACGATTAATTAATTATATTATTTGAATGTGTGTCCTTTTTCCTTTTGGTAATAAAAGTTTCTCTCTCCTGCATTTACAGTAGCAATGTCTCTCATCAATCCTCCCTCCGATACCACACCGTTATTCTCAGATGACAATGAAGGAGAAGGGTCAAATGAAAAGTGTGATCAGGAGGTGGAACCAGCAAGTGGAGTATCCAATAAAAGAGCTATGTTGACTGTGGCAGTCCTTTGTTACATCAACCTGCTCAACTATATGGACAGATTTACTGTAGCAGGTATCTGTGATCTCCACAACACTAGTAATGTATGATATAATTTGGACCTTAAATGTCCAACATTTTATTCAAATTTAAAAATAATGAAATGATGAATGGATGTCTAATTAATATATGATCATGCTATGAACAGCCGAAAAGGTCTGTTCAGCCCTGATTGTTTAAATGTAATGTTGATTATAAGTGGACAGTTTTAGTATCTTCCTTTATACTTGACATTGGAAATGCATGTTGGCTATCTGCTTGTGTTTGGCTCTCTCTTGTCCGTGTTTATTTACTTATAAAGCAGAATTTCCTTTTGAAAGATCATATCTTCTTTCCAATCATCAGTTATCACTTCTTTCTCACATACCTGCAACCAACCAGTGAGGTATAGAGCTGTCCCATTCTCTGAAGCAGATTGATTTGATTTACGCTTCTTTAAAAGTTGCTGCTCATGTGATGTTATCAGTGGTAGTAAAAAACACTCAGAGTAAGAGCTTCCACCCCCTTTTTTATGCATGAAATCATAATTAGCTAGTGTTTCGGTGATTGATAAGTAAATAAATAATGTTTTAACCCCCCCTCTTTGTGTACTCTGCCCTGGTATAACTCCATTTACGGGCGCACCTGTATTTATTAATGTTTTAAGATCATCCCAAACGTTTTTCTTAGAAGTTAAGTCCTTGGGACCAGGGTGTTGATGGGGGGGGGGGGACCTTGGTTCTAAAGTCTATAATCTATTTGTGTATTGATTTAGAGGTGTAAATTGCATCACTTATCCTCCTCCTGGAAATTCCAACCACAGCTCAGTTTATTGTCCAAATCTGGTATTGATTTAAATGTCAGCTGGTGCTCGATGGGGTGTGAGCACATCAATCTAAAAAAAAAAAAAATCAGGGCCTGGGATTGAAAAACAATTACTAGAATCGTTCTAAATGCAAAAACTAATTTCTGTAATACTTCGAGTTTCTTTGGCCACTTGTCATCCACGCTTATAGATTAGACAATAAATAAATCAAACTTTAGCTTTAAACTTTATAACTTTTCTGTTTAAGGAAACTGGAATTTTGCTGTATTATTGTAAGAACTCTCTAATTTGTTATGTTGATGTAACATGCCTTTTTATAAATGCAGTGTACATAAATTTGAGTGAAATTCCTTTCCTTCCTTTTATGATTTTAATTGGTCAGTTAATGCATTTTTCATATAAATGAGTAGCTATTTGTGAATTTTGAAATTTGCAAACCTTGTAACAAGTTATGGGTCAAATGCTATAACTGCACTTCACCTAGCCCCATGACTCAATTGCAGATGCATGTAATCACTCAACATCCGCTATTGGCAGCTACTTTTATGTGTCCTGTATTCTGTTCCCTAAAACAAATAGGTCAGTGGATGTGAACACAACATAGCTGTACTAATACAATATTTTTTTTATTAACATGTAAAAATTTTCGATTAAACCGATTGCATTTTAATCTTTAATCTACCACTTTAATTTTGACCACGCTATTCAAATTCTATTTCAAAGCTATGTAAGTTTTAAGTTATGGCTGTGAGATTCATTTGAACACATGAAGCCTTTAATGAAAATATTAACAGTTAGAATATGTTAATTTTATATAGTGCTTTTCACAAACCCAAGGTCATTTATGTGCCTGATTTCTCCAACACACTAAATTATGGTTGCGCTTAACTGACATGCAGAATAAAAAAAGTTTCTTTAAACAGAATCACAGTTGAGAAATGGCACTGTATAGTTTTTATGCTGATTGACCTGTCTTTTTTTTTTGTTTATTAATGAATTTATTCATTTGTTTTTGGTAGGTGTTCTTACTGACATTGAGAAGTTTTTTCACCTCGCTGATCGCACGTCAGGCTTACTTCAGACCGGTATGCCCAATTTTAGTGGAACTAAAATCTTGACATCCATAAATGTTTTTTTTTGCTGATTAACAATGCAATGATTAACAATGACTGAAAACAAGTGTAAATTTGTTACACTCTGAGGCTCATGTACAACATGTACAACATGTAAAAAGCAGTTTTAATAGTGATTGTCTTGTGCAATACCTTAATCATCACACCTTTTTAAAAGGTTGTAAACAGGAGTTGCTTCATGGAAATACAAATGTGCTTCTGAAAGTAAAATGACAAACACTTTGATCAGTCAGAAAACATGAAGCTGGCAGCCTTTATTAATGTACATTTTACTGTATGTTCGGTGCTGTTTTTGTGGCATAAAGATACAGTACAGTAAACTGCCTGAACAATGCTGAATGACCGACTCGATGGATTTGTTTCCTTTCTTGTTGCCATAGGCATATTCCAGGAGAACTATGCAGAGATTAATTTGGTTAGTAAAAAAAGTGATCAATGGGACATGAAAAATTGTTCACTAATGAATTAATCACTCATAGGCGGCACGGTGGCTTAGTGGTTAGCACGTTCGCCTCTCAGCGCTAGGGCTTCCTGGTTCAAATCCCAATCTGCGTGGAGTTTCCATGATCTCCCCGTGTCTGCGTGGGGTTCCTCCGGGTTCTCCGGTTTCCTCCCGCAGTCCAAAAACATGGGTCCATATCTAACTGTGGGTACCCTTCTCTTTCAGTCTTCATTTGTAGCTACATGTTCCTGGCTCCAGTCTTTGGTTATTTGGGAGACAGGTACAACAGAAAAGTCATCATGTGTTTTGGCATTTTCTTCTGGTCCATGGTGACACTAGCCAGTTCATTTGTCACCAAAGATGTAAGTGCAACACGCAAACCCAATGTATTGGTTGCTTTTTAAACTTATTTAATGACATTTACAACCTTGTTGTGGTTCAGCTTTAGTGTTTATATGCATATTTTATAGGCCACTATTATCTTTTTGTAAGACACCTGGCATTTAATTGTTTTAAATGTGTTTCTTTTTATAGTTACTTTTTAGAGGTTTACTGTAATGTTTTTTTTTTTATTGTGACAGGAGCATTTACTTAAAAACCTGCACACTTTGATGCAATCAGGATTGAAACGCATTCCATTATTGATTAATTGCTATTTGTACCTGTGTGTCAGTATTTGTGGGCCCTGCTGCTGACACGTGGACTAGTGGGGGTAGGAGAGGCCAGTTACTCCACCATTGCTCCGACTGTCATTGCCGACCTTTTTGTCAAGGAAAAGAGAACCAAGATGCTTTCTGTTTTCTACTTTGCCATTCCTGTGGGAAGGTGAGCAAACACATAAACCAGTCTCACAAGCTCAAAATTCAGCATTGCAGGCATAATGATGGTAAAAATTTGAAACTTTAAAAAAAAATCTTTGATGCAACTTTAGTCATTCTTAAAATGTGGACATACATCCTGTCCTGGATTTCAATAACGTCTTACCAGAATTCACTGTGCTCCAGGAATCAAATATGAAAATGTTACAAAAAAAAAAAGATTGTCTCAAAGCAGCTTTCCAAAACCTAATTGTAATTAGACATACATTTTGCTTAATCTTTTTACTCATTTCCATTATTCATTTCCCTCCATTGGCTCCCTGTAGCTGCTCGCACTGCAAAATGGTGGAACGATCTTCCCAACTCTCTCCGTAAGGCAGAATCACTAAACCGTTTTAAGAAACTACTGAAGATGCATCTTTTTAACAAATAACTGTTGTAAAAAATTATAAATAAAAAAATTATAAATAAATTTAAAAAAGGGGAGGGGCGCAGCATCAAATAACAATCAGGTTTGATGATTTTACAGTGTAGTTGGTTTTCTGCATAATATTCTCATTTGTAAGTCACTTTGGATGAAAACGTCTACTCAATGTAAATGTAATCTGCTTAAGCTGTTATCTAATGGTCAGGTGCACCACAAAACGTTATTTTTGCATTCTATATGATTCTCAGCACTACACTGATAAGGTAGTGGTGTAATAGTACATATTGTTCTGGTATGACTGACTCAGATGAAGCAGTGCTGCTGAAGTTTTCAAACAATATGTACACTGTAAAGTCAATTTAAAGTCTTAGACACATTTACTATAGTACATTGTGAATTTAAAGACATTAGCCCATTTGAAGCACAATTTTGCATCATTTACATTTACATTTTGTCATTTAGCAGACGCTATTATCCAAAGCAACAAGGTGAACACAGGGTTAATCACAACATCCCTGGAGCAATGAGGCTTAAAGGCCTTGCTCAAGGACCCACACTGGTAACTTCACACTGGCATTTGAACCCCCAACCTTCAGATTGACAGCCCAACGCCCTAACCACTGAGCTACCAAGCCCACACATTACACATCACATATTAAAACGTCACCACCACATCAGTGTTACTGCAGTGCTGAGATTCGTCACCCAATTGGATCAGAATCAAACAATGGCATTACATTTTAGGAGATGTTCGCCATCCCTTATAATGTCTTAAATATTCATCAGAGTGTTGGTACTGAGTCAACTGTGGGTTCTGGACCATAACATTGTCATATTACGTTAAAGTTAATCATTTAGCAGGTGGTTTTATCCAAAGCTACTTACATTTTGATACAGATGTAATTGTGAATTTACTTTATTCAAAATATGTCCTAATTTCTTTCTTTGTTTCCATTTACAGTGGACTAGGATATATTGTGGGTTCATCTGTGGCTGAAAGGGCAAAAGACTGGCACTGGGCTTTGAGAGTAGGTCTGCTCTTTATATTGTTATCTCTGTTATAAGAAAATTATTATAGATTATAAACTGCCGAAGTCATTTCAGAAGCTGGAAAGTTGTTATTTATTAAAACAGTACTATGGTATACAACACAATTTACTTATGTGCAATAAACAAATAAGCAGTGCTTAACTCTGATTTGGACAGACTAAATACTGCTCCAAATTGTCCTTATATTAATTGAACACCACAATACATTATTTGGAAATATAATGTACACGTTCCAAGTGACTGAGTGACCTGTATTTTGAAAATAGAAATAAATTTACTAGTTCCAAAAATGTGCAAAGAAGGAACAATGAAGATAAAAAGTTTATATGTCATTTTGGTTGCATTTTTTTTCAAATACTCCACAATCCTCTGTCTTTATGAAGTATTAAACGGTTGTTGTGAGACATCCACTTTATAGATTGTTTAGAAATTACTTGGAAACAGTCTGACCGATTTTCTTTTTTGCCAGGATGTGGTAGACACACATATATTATAATACATTATTATAATACATGATGACTAGTGTCATGTTAATAATGACTTGTTGGAAGCTGTAGAAGCAAACCGTTATACTACAGAGTGACTAAAACATGGAAATTGGATATGGCAGAATTGACTACAAACAGTTTGCCTTCAAATGAAATGTTTGTTATAATGTTCATACATCTGTCCGTTAAATTACGTTTGAAAATTAATTCAAACATTAATTTATTTCACAGTGCAGAGTCCAAACGCATGAACACTGTTGCTTTGGAACATTGGATTCACCGCAGCTCCCTTTAAGAGAAATAATTAGTAGAATGATTTAAATTAAATATGAATTTTCTGTTTATATTAAAATATTTACTAAACCATCGTACTTTGCAGTTTTTAACGATTAACAAGATCCCAACCTTTTGTATGCAACAGGATTTATTGCTAAACTGTAAAATTAAAATATAATGTTGGTGATCGCAGTTATGCCACTCTTTATGCATAGCGTGTCTCATTTTGCAGACTGTTGCTATTTGGGCTTTACAGGTTTACCACTTTCGTTCTGACACTTGAAGAAAATGTAACATCTTGGCTCTCATTCTTACATTCTCTCACCATCTTTTAGGTGACACCTGGTCTTGGTCTTCTGGCAGTTGTGCTGTTGGTGTTTGTTGTGAAGGAGCCAAAACGTGGTGCTATCGAGGCCCGTTCGGAACACAACCTGCATAGAACCAGTTGGCTCGCAGATTTGAAGGCACTCTGCGGGAAGTGAGTGCGATGCAGTTTTAGCAACTTAATGTAAAATTCCTCCTTTATTCAGATTCTGGCAGGCCATTGTAAAACACGGCTGAGAGTTTTACCCGCTCCCAACACATTTAATCCATCTTATCACCTCATTAGCATTGTGTTAAAAAGGATGTGTTTAAGCAAGAAAATCATTGAAATATTTAGTGTTGCTTTGACCAAGTTTTAAAAACACTGGCTTATGGCATTGTTAAAAATTTTAGGCAGCTATTAATAAAGAGTTCTTAATATATGTAAGGGCGGCACTGTGGCTTAGTGGTTACCATGTTCGCCTTTCAGCACTAGGGATTCCCAGTTCGAATCCAAATCTGGGTGGAGTTTCCTTGTTCTCCTCGTGTCTGTGTGGGTTTCCTCCAGGTTCTCTGGTTTCCTCCCACAGTCCAAAAACATGGATCAAGGTCAATTGAGTTCTTCAAAATTATCCCAAATAGAGTGTGTCTGTGTGAGTGAGTGTGTGCCCAGCGATAGATTGGCATCCTGTCCTGGGTGTATCTGCCCAGCGCCCGAAACTTTCTCCCCTGAATGGGGATGGGGAACCCCCCACGACCCTAATACAGGATGAAGGATGGATAATATATGTGATAGTAACCATGTTTATTGCTTATGTGTTTTATGGGTTCTTAATCAACTGCCCAGTGCTGCAAACGTGAATTTGTTGTTTATTATTAGAAAACACGTACACTGTGTATAAGGTCTTCATCATGGCTGTCTTTAACCATTATTTAATAAGGTATTTTTAGTTCTTTCTTTTTTATTAAACTATAATTGTAATCATCCATCCATTCGGTCAAAATTTTTCAGATTTCAAATGATTTATGAACTCTATGTGATACATAAGCATCGATTCATGAACATTTAATCTTACACCTGTTCCAACTTTTATCTTCTCTCTTGCTTGCACTTCTGTCTCCAGTTACAGTTTTGTTCTTTCAACATTTGGCTTCACTGCTGTGGCCTTCGTTACTGGTTCACTGGCTCTCTGGGCTCCGACATTCCTCTTCAGGGCTGCAGTTTTCATTGGAACAAAGCAACCCTGCATCCAGGAACCCTGTGATAATTCTGACAGGTAAAAATCTTGTACGCGTTGAAACACAATGTACAGTAAATAAGACCTCTATTCACCTCATTCTGTTAAAAACACTGAAACAGTTAGTTTGAACTTCTAGTTGTTTGACAAGGTTACTCATATATATTTTGCTGCTATCACTTGATGTTCTTGAATTATACTTTTTTTCACTTAACCCTTTGTTTGTGAACAACTTTTTAGAGGTCATGTCATCTCAACTTAAACTTGCTATATTAATTATGAATTTAATTGTATTATTATTATATTTTATTATCAGTTATTACTAATGAAGATTAATTTTAAAGGATTTGTCTAAGTTTTTTACTTTTTGCTGGACTGCTATCCCTATAGTATAGTAAAAATTCGGGATGGAGTTTAAGATTCTTTCCATAAACATAATTAGGATACCCAGTTAGAAATTTTAAAACTTTTTACAATTGACACAAAGCAGCTTTTCATAAATTTAAGTTGTGAACAGGTAGTGAATAAGTAAATTACATATTAATTAAGTAAATAAATGAAATTACATAAATTGCATTATAGTTTTCATATAAAGTTTTTTATTTATTGATTTATTTTTTGTTACACATCTCTGAGAGTATAATATTACAATGTAATTTTTTGTGTATAAAGGATTTTAAGTTTAAAAAAAAGATATTAACTCATTTAAATGAATGATGTTGAAGAAATGAATGTTTTTTTGTCCTTAATTTTTCTTATTTTACAAACATTTGGCTAAAATTTTCAACTATGTTTTAGTGTAGAATTTTAGTGTAGTGCATTAGTGTAGAATTTAAAACCAGCATAATTTTTTAAAGCTCAGTCAACAAATAGTTTCATATCTTTAAGTGGTTGATTTTAATTTGCATACTGCACTGTGGTTGGTTTTGTACAGGTTGATGACATCAGATGTTACACATTTTCACACTTTGGTGGTGCTGCTTTGTTTCAGTAACTTGTTTCCTAACCAGGAGTTTTTAATCTGCAGCTTGCAGTTCGACTAACAAACACTTCTAACAATGGTTTTAATACTGATACATTGTTAAATTCTTATGTAAACTATACTTAATTAATATTGTTACTGCCAATGCACTTTTTGTGTTTTGTGAAACGTTTCTAAAAACCTTCCTTTGTTTTCTTTAGTTTGTATTTTGGCATCATCACGTGTATTACGGGTGTACTGGGTGTTGCAATGGGTGTTGGGGTCAGTCAGCAGCTCAGGAAGAAGACCCCACGAGCTGATCCACTAGTGTGCGCCACTGGCCTTCTTCTTGCTGCTCCCTTTCTTTATTTCTCCATTGTCTTTGCCCAGAGCAGCACTATAGCCACCTACGTGAGTCCGCAAAACATGATTAGGTTCTGTTTTTCAGTCTTCGGTTCAAAGCTTCTTATGTTCTCTGCCTTATCCATATTCCATTTCCTTTTTATCTTTTCTCGTTTTATTTTGTTACTGAATATGTGCCTTGTAGTGACTTTCACAATCTGTAAGTGTAATTACTTATTTTGAACTTAAAAACATAAAACTGTATTATGCTGGACTCCACTTACTATATAGATGTACTTTGGAGTTCTAAAACTCCAAAGAACATTAATACTGTACTACATTCTTATTACATTTCTTTTCTCTGTTGTATAAAAGAGATGACTTCTAAAAACTTTTTTTTTTTTTAAAAAAGCAGGTATTATTTTAATAGTGGATGTTTGCGTGTGTTGCTAAAATATATTTGCATCAGTGTTGCTGGAGTTTTTCAATCACCGTGTTCACTCATTGTGCACTCTTTTCATGCACTTGCTCCATGTCCGTGTAAAGAATCATCCAATACTCAAATAGTACCTTATATGTGAGGAAATAAAGTAAAATGGACTATCAAAGTACATAGAGAAAGATAGAATTATAATATTACAAAGTGCTTCTATATGGTGAAAGTGGAACTAATAAAATTGACATTAGAGACGAGGTGTTCCTTATAAAGTGATGGGTAAGTGTATGATTCACTCATTTGTTTGTATTCGTATCAGGTCTTTATCTTTTTCGGTGAGATGTTCCTCTCGATGAACTGGGCCATCGTGGCTGACATCCTGCTGGTGAGCCTTCTTATCTTTCCTCTCACACTAACTGTACTCTAAAAATGGACTAGACCTTTTAACCTGCACATGTTTTTTTCCCCCTTTACTCCCAGTATGTGGTTGTACCCACACGGCGTTCCACTGCGGAGGCTTTTCAGATTGTTCTGTCCCATCTACTGGGAGATGCAGGAAGTCCCTACCTCATAGGAGTGGTATGTGTGTCATACAGCCTCACAGACTTGCTTGATTTTCTTTTATGCTTAAACTTCTTGTACTCTGGAATTAAGGATGCTTGCCGTTGTAAAGATGTACTTCTGTAATAAATCAGAAGTATCTTTAAAACCACAAATCATTTTTTATTCTGCATTAAAATATTTTGGATAAATATAAGGTACATACATAAGTCATTTCAGTAAACAATCCAGCTCTTGCTTGAGCATCATGCTTAGGTAGAACACAATTTCATGTTCTTAAACAAATATAGAAACAAACTAACAATAATCTAAAACCCAACTAAACAACTACACCTAAAATAATCCTGAATGGTGGCCCAGGTATTGATGAATAGGCTACAGTTAAGACAAAGTTAGTAAATTAGAAGATATTTTAGTATACAGTATGCATATAAAAGTACATGGTTATGCATTCAGGCACACACATGCAATTAGTATAAACAGTTTGTATTGTGTGATGGTAATTCAAATGGTCTGTTTTATAAGGTGTCAGATTCACTAAAGAAGGACGACTCCTACATGTGGCAGTTCCGCTCGCTACAGATTTCACTTCTGCTCTGTTCGTTTGTGGCAGTGGTGGGCGGAGGATTTTTCCTTGCCACTGCTCTTTTCATTGAAAAAGATAGACAGCTTGCTGAAAACTACATTCCTTCAGGTGAGCTGGGCTGTTTCTTTTTAATCAAGAAAATGTTTTGTTTAAGATTTCTAATATTCTGTCAATGATTCCTTGTGTTTATAATTTAGTCAGTGAGAAGTTCTAAACTAAGTAACTAAATAGCTTCTCAGACATTTTCGTGCCAAGTAACTGGTACGAAAATGTCTGAGTAGCTATTTAGTTACTTAGTTTAGAACTTCTCACTGACTAAATAATAAACACAAGGAATCATTGGCAGAATATTAGAAACTTAAACAAAAAATCTGCTGTTTTACTATTGGATAAATAAAACGCACAAAATATATTTTAGTTTTTCCCTCTCACACCTGTCTGGGATTTTTTAAATTGTGGCCAAAAGTAAAGGTGCACAGATGCACATAAATCTATGGCTTGCGGGAGGTTCTAGTCCTTTGTCACATTTTTTGGATTAGGCATAGCTTGCATTTTTGCACATGGCTTAATAAAAAGGCTTATTAACCATATAATGTATCTGTGCAGACTTGAGGAAAAATGTAAGTTATATTTATTAAAGACAGTATATTTTTGAGGTGTACATGTCGCTTACTATTTTATGTTTACATTATGAAGGCAAAGTTAATGAATAATCAGTTAATTGTTCCTGAGCATTAAAAGCTAGAAATTGCCATTTGAATTTGCTCCTTTTGTCATGTTTTCATTAGATGATGCACCGATCATTGTTCCTAAGAGAGGAAGATCCACCAAGGTGCCAGTGTCGAGTGTTTTAATTTAAGACTGTTCAATTCGGACCAACCTCAGTGTGAGAAGCAAAAGGCTGCCATCGAGTCGTGTACCAGTCTGCAGTACTGCTGGAGGAATTGACACTGAATGGTGGAATCTTTAGATCAGGAATTTGAGGCATAATTACTATGGTTAGAATATCTTGTGTTATTAACACCTCTATTCAGAAGCATACTAACCACTGGAAACTCGACACTGAAATCATGATGGACTTAAGCCATGCCTTCTACTGAGGAATGCTAGGCAATTATGGTGAATGTGCTTGTGGTCTATAAGGCCGCTGTCTGATTTCAAAAGCACAAACTGTTTTAATTTAGTGCAAAAATCAGACTTTTTTTTTTTTTTTTTTTTTTTAATTAAGCAAATTTCATTTCATATAACAGTTTTATACACAACAGTTTTCTGAAGGGAATTTTTAACACTGGCCTTATATGGTTTAGAGTTATTTCTAGGAATAAAAACAGTCACAGCACCGAGTCTTAATTGGAAAAAATCACTCACAAAATGGCCTTGCACTGTAATCAAACGTGCAAGGTTTTTTTCCCTCAACATCAGGTACAATGTTATGTTTTTGACAACATGGAACAAGTCTTTAAATACCTTGTTTAATTTTATGTGTAAAAAATTTAGAAATGTTTCCGCAGTGAGCTGTATTTTTATTTCAAGCTTGAGATATAGGAACTGTTAGATTCCAGTTAAGATTACTTCAAAACAAAAGGGAGCTGTCTTCTGATGTAGAGAAAATAATTCATGCACAATTTGCTATTAAGCCTCTTTTCCAAAGTCCTGCTGCTAATAGGAAAACCTATTGTAAACCCTATGTAACTGGCGTTAAAATTAAATTGACCAATAACATTCTAAATTAATAGCTGATTACTACTCTTTGGCAATATAGTTTTTCAAGAAATTTGTATCACGTCTTTATTTGTATACATCAAAAAACAACAACACACCTATAATGAACTTTCATGGATAATCATCATTTTCTGTATTTAAGCCCATTTTGGGGACATTAATTTAGGTAAACATGTAAATTTTGTTTTCCAAAATCCTTTCCATGTAGCTTTAGACCGTTATAATGACATTATCATTTATTGCAAACCAAACAAGCACTTCACATGACATGGATGAATGTGACACATGATTACATTGAACAGCCATTTTCAGTTTTTGGTTTTGTAGCTCCAGTAATGTGATGATGATGATGATGATAGTTTGTTTGTAATTTAATCATTTTTTTATCTGTGGTAAAATTTCAAATCCAAATTTAGTGAAATAAGGCCATGGTTTTTAAAAAAAAAGCTTAATTGAGATCATAAATTGGATCTTTCATAAATCTGATGACTGAAATTCAACCCATAATGGTTTTATTGCACAGATATCATACTATGCTCCTTTGTATTCATATGTACAGTCAGATTTCAGCCTGTTGTCTAAACTATACTTATACCATTAAATAACTGTTATACACCACTAACATGTTAAATGGTTTAGTACATAGTGTGTAATTTAGGATTCAGCCTCATTAACTTCTTAATTAACATTAAGAAATGTAAGCATTCAGTCACTCATAGGCTCGAGTTATTACAGTTGTTACAATAAACCTACCTCCTCATTCCTGGTATTTGCTATAAAACTAGACATTTTGCATTCAAATTATAGGTAATGTTTTTTTTTTTTTTTTTAATTGAAGTTCTTCTAAATTGACACTTGCAACAATTGACATTTCCCAGTTCTAGTGTTCGCGACAGGCGGTGACTTAGTGGTTAGCATGTTCTCCTCTCAGCACTAGGGATTCCCGGTTCGAATCCCCATCTGGGTGGAGTTTCCATGTTCTCCCCGTGTCTGCGTGGGTTTCCTCTGGGTTCTCCAGTTTCCTCCCACAGTCCAAAAACATGGATCAAGTCAATTGAATTCTCCAAATTGCCCCATATAGAGTGTGTGTATGTATGAGTAAGTGTGTGCCCAGCAATGGATTGGCGCCCTGTCCTGGGTGTATCTGCCCAGCGCCCAAAACGTTCTCCCCTGGATTGGCATGGGGAACCCCACCGCGACCCTAATAGAGGATAAAGCGGGAGATAATGAATGAATGAATTCTCGACATTTCATTGCTCTCACTGTTATCGCACTACATGCAGAAGTTAAGTCTTATTTCTGTGTTCTAAATTCTCAAGTTCTATTCTTTCTACACACTTATTTTTAGCATGTCATACTTATTAAACTTTTCTTAATCTGAGACAATTCATATTTTTGTTTTTAAAATCAAAAAAATTATTTGCAGGAAAACAGGAACAGTGCGTTAACCCTTTACCTTCTAAACATTTATCTTTTTACATGCAGATTAGAAAAATCTGTAACTGCTCTCTTTAAACAGGCTGTGGACTCATCGATTTAGAGACCAGATACAGGAGGTTTCATAAAGTCATTCCTTTTTCTTTTTTTTTTTTATAATGAAAGCTGCTGTTTATTTTTGTTTAGCAGTTTATCAAGTTTCAGCATTACAGTTTAACATTTTTTAAAGTTATTAAAGTTGTATAATCACATGAGTTTGTCCTGTTTTCTTGTTGAGAGCAAATTGCTGAATATTGTGTAAGCGCTGAACCTTATCAATTAACTGATTTTTTTTTATTTCCTTTTGTCCTTAATAACCTCCTTCTAAGTACTTGGTTACACTGCTTTTCTGACGTGTTCTCTCTCGGATGAGGAGCTGATGTTGTCTTCAGTTGCTGTGGTTTCCTGTTTGTAGGTGGGAGAGAATGAGAGATTCTGTAAAGTTCTCACTACATTGCAGATTAGTCTCACAAATGCAGAATAAAAACAGGACTAGATTTTGCTAAGATGCAGTGTTGGTGTCATGCTTTATGCAAAAACTCAACTGAAAGTAAGATGTAAGCGTGCACGCAAACTAAATGCCATGTGTCAAAGTTGAGGTAAAGGTTTTACAGAAAGACAGCAAGACATTTCTGTTTCACGCTGTTAAATCCATCAGGCAGATGATCTTAAGCTTCCACCTTCATAATGCAAACCTTTTAAAAGACTGATCATGTGACTATTTGGGAAATTGGATCTTAATGACTCAGCTAATAACATCAACAAGCAGTATAGTTTCTAGTTTCTGCTGTTGGCTGAATATTGGGGGGAGGGGTGTATTTTTGATGGAAAGTGTCTTGAATCTCTTGACATTTCATAACAAATCATTAAGTGATGGGACTGTGATTTGGTAACACTTTCTATGAATCCAGTATTCATTATGCATTATAAGTGAATTTATGAAGCTTCATAAAGTATAACTTTTGTCATAAGCCTTTGTTAATGTACATGTTCATAATCATGGTCATAAAGTTATATAATCATTTGACATAAGGCTTTATAATGTGAACTTATTTAAACATTTGAGTCTTTGGTTGTTTAAAGTGTAATAATCTTGTTTTCAGTAAGAATGTCTTTGAAGTTTGGAAAGAACATTTATAAGCTTTTATAAGTCATTAAATGCTAGTATGTATGCAATCTCTTGCAAAGAGGTAATTAATGACAACATTTTTCTTTATGCCTGTGAAGAGAGCTTATAAACTTTTATAAACCTTTATGAGCACTTAAAGATATTTTCAGAAAAAACATTCATTAAAAACAAATGTTATAAGGCTTTATGTCACTGGTTGCTATAATAAGTTGATAAAGAGTTAAAATATATAATTTATAATGCATTATGCCACTTTGTGTTAGTCTTATGGCATGTTCTTATAACGCTTTATAAGTGTGGTTATGTACATCTATGGACATTAACAAAGGCATTATGAATAATTTTAAAGATTTATAAATGTGTTAATCATTATGAATACTGGATTTGGGTAGAGTGTTACCTGTAATTTTTGTGTGTTTAAAGTATTATTATATCTTTATATTTACATAAATTTCATGTGACCAAAAATAAAATTGTTTTAATCATTGCTGTTACTTCTAGTGGGTTTCCGGTTCGAATCCCAATCTGGGTGGAGTTTCCATGTTCGTTCCCGTGTCCGTGTCACCGGTTTTTTCCCACAGTCCAAAAACATGGATCAACGTCAATTGAGTTCTCCAAATTGCCCCATATAGAGTGTGTATGTGTGAGTGAGTGTGTGTCCAACGATGGATTGGCGTCCTGTCCTGGGTGTATCTGCCCAACGCCCGAAACGTTCTTCCCTGCAACCCTAATAGAAGATAAAGCGGAAGATAATGGATGGATGGGTGGATGTTACTTCTAGTCTTTTAGGGTAAACCATCACCCAGTTGCAACATGTATTGTGGTGTGTATAAATCTATATTTTAGTCTTTTTTTTGTTAGCAATAGGACACTGTACTTTGGACCGAAGACTGAAGGCTGCTATGAGCAACAATTCCAAAGCCAAGGTCTGTCATAGTATGTGGATGTGTCCATGTCCTTATCAAAGGTGAATCTCACTGCTCAGATGGCAGCATTAATGCAGAAAGTTCAGTCTGTTTGAGAATCAAATGCTGCCATCAGGGTGTCATCTTTTACAAGGACTTTGTCCAACAGGGAACGTGTGGAGAATATTGAAATGAAAAATAGCAAGAACAATGCCACTGTCTCTTAAAAAATGTATGAAATGAAAAATGCTTGAAACTGAATGCTTTGTTGCATTTCGACATCAGATGTTGATTTCCAGCAGTGAACAGCATCGCTAAGATGGTTTAATGGCTGCTTCAGAGAACACGCTCATACGTTAAACAGTGCAGAGGCAGGGCAGATGAATGAACGACGAAACCACACCGAGAGCTGCTCTTAGAGACTGGAGGGGAGACTATGACGACATTTGCTGTGGGCCTATGAGGAAGAGAGAAGGAGGGAGAGACGGCAGGTAGAGGAACACTCAAATTCACAAACTCACAATGTTGGAGATGGCTTGGCTTTCTAAACAACTCCAGTAATAAAGACATCAGTTAACTGATTCCTATACTGTTTATTTTAATTGACATTAAGGATAGCCGAGTGGAGTCAAGTTCAGTAAAAGACGAAAAAGAAGGTGAAAAAGTTGTGTGCAGCCTGGATGGTGAAACTGAAGATGTGAGATGCTTGTGAGTTTGGTGACTTGTGTGTCTGTGTGAACGCTGGTCTAGATTCAGGACTCCCAACTTTAAGGTTAAAGCTTCTGCTGCTACTGTTCAGGTACGTCTCTTTTTCTGTTTTCAATCTTATTGTGTTTGTTAATCACGTGTAGCTTGAGAGTTGCTCTGCTTGGAGTTATTTCATGCCACAAGCAGGTAATAAGTGTCTTCTTGTCCGGAGTAATTGAACATGCTTCATTATTTATTTAGTTTCTATCAGAATACCTAGCGGTCAAGTGGTCTTGTCACTGAAAGCCACATTCTGGTCTCTAAAGGAAACCTCATTTTCACACATTATTTTGTTGTTGCTTTTTTTTATTTATTTATATTATTTTTGTGTTTATATGGATATGTCATAGTTTTATCATTTTTTTGTTGTTATTACGCGTCATGCTTACAACGAGAGAGTAATGTGTATTTATTATGCAAAGATTTATTCAGGATGACATTCAGGGCAAATGAACTGCCACAAAATGAAGGTAATTGTTCTTTGGCCCTGGGTTAGGCCTGACTTGTAGGTGTTAAAAAGAGGCCTCGATGACTTATGATGTGCTGCTCTTTTCTCATTTTACTGCAGAATACAGGAAATCCGTTTCCTGGCAGTAAATGCACACAAGCACACACACACAGATGCCGCACCAGTTTCAGTACTGTCTATGCCATGGTGGAACTAATTACCTTGTGATTGTGTGGTCATTGGAATGAGCTGCATGTCACGGGTCAATATACAATATGTAATACGTCACAGAATGTTCATAACAACTTTACATTCAAATATTCTGTTGAAATCTGAATAAAGAGCATGTGCTAAATAACTGAATGTAAATCCAACAATTAAATCAACATTTATCCAACAGAAGTCAGTAAGTTAAAGAGGAACCTGCTGAACTGCAGTATTACCAATAACGATCATTTGATTTGATTTGTCTAGATTTTCCCTACTGAGTTTTTTTTGTTGTTGTTGTTGTTGTTGTAAGAAGTGTTTCCGGAATAGATAAGTTTTAAGTTGTTTCTTGAAAATGCTGGAAATCTTAGCAATACAGGCAGATTTAGTAAGATCGTTTCATCCGTAAGCATTGGTGAAGGAGATGGGGTGGGAAAATCATTTTAGGTAAAATGTTCTGATTATCAAGTCAAGTCTTCAATGTTCACAATGCCACAGTAAAGATAACCAAAGTAATGTTTTGTGTGTTTTAAGAAGAAGTTTTTACCGTTGTGATCTGGGTGTTTATTATTCCAAGTGGTTTGAACTTTAAACATATTTGTTAATTTATTTTACATTTTTCATTATAATAAATGACAAGGTGGTTTCCAGTGTACTCACCAAATACTAATGAATTTAGCAGGTAGGTATTAATTTGATTACTGAATACTGTGAATAACCTTTTTATAGGGTGAACTTAATTCTGTATATGTATGAATGTATATCACATTAAAACCCAAAAGAGTAATTTGGTAGACACCATTACTACTTGTCCTAACTTGTCCTCAACCCGTTTGGCCAAAATGGCATAAGTGTGCATCTAAAAAAAAAGCTGTAATGAAAGCACTAATTTAGAAGAAATATTTTCACATCAAGATAAATGTAAACTGTAGCTATGGTAAAATGATTAAATTACAAAAAAAAAAGGTTTGGAAAAGAACAAACCTTTAGATGCAAAATGTTAAACTTATATTGTTGTCTTACTAATTTCAAATAATGAATACATTAAATGACGCAAGAATTCTTGTACAAAACCATTTTCACTCATCATAAATATACGTATACAAAGTATAGAGGCTCTGAGTGTTTAAGAGCAATTGATTGAACTATTTAATGTGCATTCACACTTTATTAATGTCGCTATTCCTTATATATTTATTTTGTTTTATAAGCACTTTGCTGATTGAAATGATCTGAGTTACTGTAAATCCATTTTGTATGTAAATAATGTTGTTATTATTATAATTATTATTATAATAATAATAATAATAATTATTATTATTATTATTATTATTATTATTAATAATAATAATAATAATAATAATAATATTAATAATAATGAAGACAATGTAATCAAATTCGTTAACATTTTAATAATTGAAAAACGAGTGAAAAATGTTGTAAGACCAGGTGTTAGTTAAGGAAATTTGTTATAGTTTTAAAGCTTTGTATCACTGACCAATAATAATGACTTACTTGTTTCTCATTTACTTCACTTTCATGATGGCCATGGAAAGTTTCAGTAAGGTTTAAACCTGATTATTTTAAGGTATGGATGTTACCGCGCCGGTGACTATAGTTGGTGGAGCAGCTGTTGTGCTGATCATCATCCTGACTGGTCTTTGTCTAAACTGCAAAGGAAGCAACCAAAGAAGTAAGAAGAAAGCCTACAAATTTTTTTTTTTAAAGTACCAAAATTCCGTTATTAATAGTTAAATATGATTTTAAATACTTAAATTTTTTTTTTTCTTTCTTTTAGTGTGTATACAACAGAGTTATGAAGGACGAAACAATTCGTAAGTGTTTCTGTCATTCTGATAATATATACATTGAATGCTCATAAGTATCAAAGGGATTTTAAACTGAATGTAATGTCTGAACTGAATCAGTTTACCTAATTGATGAAGGAGGATGATCCTTGCTCATCAGTTTTTATTTTTAAAGCTGCTTTAAAGCCACATGTGTTTTCTAGATTTTAACAAAATCTTTTCCAAAAACTATATTAAAAATACTGAAAAGTATTTTTAGTTATTATGTAAATATGTTTTATCAGTGAGATGTACCATGTCAGAGCTGTATTATGATAAAAATGATTGTAGAAATACTTATAGTAGATGTATATGTAATTTTTTGGTTTGTCTCTTACCTCACAGGACCCCAGGATTTACGATAGTCCGCCCATGTAACTACAATTTTTATTCATTTCATTATTATTATTATTAAATATATATTTGTTCTGACAAAATAATTTTACAAATCATATTCTTAAAGCAGTGTAATAACTAAATAAGACAGGATCCTGCCTCTTGGATTTTTTATGTTTTGACAAAACCAATAGGATTTGAATGTTTGTGACTTATTCAGGTTGGCTATTAAAATCGCTTCTGTACTTTATTCCACATGACGGCCAATGCTAGTGATTGACCGTTCTTTAGCAATATACCACCGGCCTCTCTATCTAAAGCATTTACATGGAGAAAACCAAATGTTTATTTAATTGTACTAATGACTATGTTTTAATAAAATAATTTTATATCTTTGGCTTTGCTACAAGTAGACAGAGGAGCACCAGTCACACTGCGATGCCTCACTGTACAGAGTGCATTTTGGGGTTTTGGGGCTTCTTTGTTTTTTTACTGATGTTAACAGAGCAACTTTGGAAATCGCTGGCTGATCTTCATGTTTGACTTTCTAACCGTCATTAACTTTACAGTTCATTACCATGAACATGGGTTACATTTTGTCTTATCCAAAAGTGACTATTAATAACTGCAGTGATAAAGTAATACATACAACTATATTATCATTTCATCAATGGAAGTCAAATGTATTATAATAAAATATGTAATTTTATTAATAAAAATAATTTGTGATACTTATATTGCATAATAAATTAATGATCACAATATATTCTTACTGTCCATCTATAAAAAAAATTTAAACTTGCTTTATGTTTCCAAATGCTTAAGAAAATTGTTCTCTAAGAATGACTAAGTCTCGTTTGCAGTAATCTAACCCGAAAAGGCTGCAGCTGAAGAATTAATACGTTCTTTAAAAGTCTTAAGTTGTTTTAATGTACACATCCCAACATTTCCAACAAGCCAAGAGTTTAGAGAAAAGCTTTTCCTGCTCTCATACACACACACACACACACACATCTTACAATTGACGTTTTAGAACTTTAACTAACTTTTAACTCTAAACTAGAACTTTTCAAACAGACCCAGCTAGTAAGTAGAAGTATTAGTAAGTAAGAAGTTTTAATAATTGAATTGGATCTCAAAAGCAAAACCACAGTTAAGAGTAAATCGAGAAAATCCATGCCAATAGAAAAAAATCAGTGTCATATTTCATAGAATATAAAAAAATTGTAAGCTTGCTTTATGTTTACAAATGCCTAAGAAAATTGTTCTCCATGAATGACGAAGTTACATTTGTAGTAATCTAACCCGAAAAGACTGCAGCTGAAGAATTAACACATTCTTAAAAGTCTTAAGTTGTTTTAATGTACACATCCCAACATTTCCAACAAGCCAAGAGTTTAGAAAAAATCTTTTACTGCTCTCATACACACACACACACATATTCTTACAGCTGACTTTTTGGAGCTTTACTAAACTAGAACTTTTCAGACAGACCCAGCTAGTAAGTAGAAGTATTAGTAGAGAAAGAAGTTTTAATAATTAAATTGAATCTCAATAGCAAAACTAGAGTTAAGAGTTTTAAATCACTTTCTCAAAACTCATCAGTTTCGGATTGCTTTTAACCTCAGATTTAATTTAATTTGATATTTTATTTCTGTTTCTGCTTTTCTCATTGTACAACTGCGCTATTGTTTAATGTCTTCTGTGTTTTAATGATTTACTGCTCCATTTGTTTTGTAAAGCATCTTTGAGGTCTCTAAAAGCGCTATATAAATAAAATGTATTATTATTATAATAGCAAAACTAGAGTTAAGAGTAAATCCATGCTAATAGAAAAAAATCAATGTCATGAAAACTATATGGTTATGAGAAGAATTCATAGAGTATACTTTTCTTGTTAGAGTTCTTTTTAGAGTCTAGTTTTATTGTTCAAATTAAATTTTTAGAAAATAATGAATTTTTCTTGCATTTCATCAGATCCAAATTCATCCTTTATTACTCTATCAGCTCACAGTCCTCAACATCATCAGCCGTAAGTGTCTTCCCTATGTGTGTGCTATGTCAGTCCAATTTTTATAAAACACAACCAGACTGCACACACATTAATGTTTGTACATTATTTGATATTGTTTTTATGTTTTCTGTTCCTCTCAGTATATCAGTGATGGATCCTAGAGCAGTCTCTCCTTCTCCCTCGTCTGATGGTGAGATCTCTGCAGTCAGTTCACTTCAGCACTCCATGAATGTCCATAATAATTAATTGACTAATAGAATTCTTAGAAATATTTTGCTATTAGAACATTTCGGAGAATCTGGGTGACGACAAACATTTTGACAAGGGTCAAAATCTAAATAGCTAAATATTAAGCTTTTAATGGGCAACAAACCAATAATTAAGAACATAAGAATGTAAAAAAAAATTGTATATTGTAAATTACATACATATTGTAATTTAGTGTGGAATATCTGCTGTCATCGATTTCTCTTATGGAAAAAAGTCTGTTTAATTTAATAGTTAACATATTCTAACTTTTCTTTGTTTTTTATTATTAAGGAGTGAGCCAAAGTGATTACATCAACCAAAGTATGATTTTTATTTACTATTTTTTTTGGGGATGGGTTGAGGTATTTGATATATTTTCTACACTAATGACTTTATTTTGTATTTGTAGTAGAGGATGATGGTAGCAGCTATGAGCAGCCCCCAGAAAAGAGCAATGAGTGCCCTGATTACATGTAAGAACATATTAGCTTATACTTATTATTGTTATTTTTCTGCAACATATATTTTGGGTGATATTTATTTCAAAGATTTATAATTCTAGATCAGAATCTAAACTGTTAGAACTGTTTTTTTTATCTTTTTATATATAAATAGTCAACAAAATAAAAAAACATTGTAGCGGCATAGGTGGCTTAGTGGTTAGCAGAGTTCGCCTCTCAGCGCCACTAACATGTTAAATGGTTTAGTACATAGTGTGTAATTTAGGATTCAGCCTCATTAACTTCTTAATTAACATTAAGAAATGTAAGCTTTCAGTCACTCATAGGCTCGAGTTATTACAGTTGTTACAATAAACCTACCTCCTCATTCCTGGGATTTGCCATAAAACTAGACATTTTGCATTCAAATTATAGGTAATGTTTTTTTTTTTTTTTTTTATTGAAGTTCTTCTAAATTGACACTTGCAACTTGCAACAATTGACATTTCCCAGTTATAGTGTTCGCGACAGGCGGCACGGTGACTTAGTGGTTAGCATGTTCTCCTCTCAGCACTAGGAATTCCCGGTTCGAATCCCCATCTGGGTGGAGTTTCCATGTTCTCCCCGTGTCTGCGTGGGTTTCCTCCAGGTTCTCCGGTTTCCTCCCACAGTCCAAAAACATGGATCAAGTTAATTGAATTCTCAAAATTGCCCCATATAGAGTGTGTATGTGTGAGTGAGTGTGTGCCCAGCGATGGATTTGCGCCTATCTGTATCTGCCCAGCGCGTTCTCCCCTGGATGGGCATGGGGAACCCCACCGCGACCCTAATAGAGGATAAGCGGGAGATAATGAATGAATAAATCATTGTAAATACTAATGATGCTGTAACAGATTCTAGCAAACCCAGTTAACCTTATTATGCACATGTTGCAACATTTCTTTGTCAAACTGCAAGTCTTTTTTCCCTCTTTACCATCTTTTATTTTTTCAGAGATGTGTTACCAGATGATAAGAGTGCATCCGTGCTGAATGTTGCCTCCTCAGTGAATTCATGTGAGTTTTAGTAAAGTACATATTTTCCATCTTCTACAATGAACAAAAATATAAACCAATAAATACAATTATATTTTTGCTTAAATTGTTGAAAGATTGGAGTTTTCTGACACCCTAGCCCCCCCCCCCCACACACACACACACCTTCAATAAAGTAAAGGCACACCTGTGCAGTATGTCAACCTTGATAGGCCACACCTGTAAGGTGGATAGATCACCTCGGCAAAAGGGAAGTGCTAACATAGATTTAGACAACATTTGAAAATAAATTTTTTTTGTTTATATAGAAAAAGTCTTTCATCATTTTGTTCAGCTCATGAAATACTATGTATTTTTGTTCAGTATAGCTCAAAAACATACTTAATTAAACTTTAAGCTGATGCCAGAAGGAATTCCACATTCACCTGAAGAAGGGAATCATATTTAATTTCATGTATCTTACATGTATCTTGCTTTTGTAGGTGAAAGTTATGAGAACATATCACAAAAAGACAATGACTTGGGAAAAGATTCAGGTAGGACACTGGCCGCCAATTAAATTTTATTTTACTATTCTTAAAAATGAGCACTTATATAAGACTAATTTCTTCTTTCATATTGTTGCGTTTACAGACAGTCAAAATTATGTAAATATTGGGGAAGAAATGGCTATCCAGTCCCATGGTAGGTGCCATGCCATGTTGAATGACTATTTTCTATTAAAATCAATTTTTTTGAAGCTCTGTTTGTACTTTGGTACTTTCTTGTTTCATGATGAAACACTTTACAAAACAGAAAAACAGAAGTTATTCGAGTAAAATAAAATTGTTTTAAAAAATTGGTCTATTCTGCGAGATTGGAGATCTAACAGGGCGGCACGGTGTTTTGGTTAGTGGTTAGCATGTTCTCCTCTCAGCGCTAGAGATTCCCAGTTCGAATCCCTATCTGGGTGGAGTTTCCATGTTCTCCCCGTGTCCGCGTGGGTTTCCTCCAGGTTCTCCGGTTTCCTCCCACAGTCCAAAACATGGATCAAGTCAATTGAATTCTCCAAATTGCCCCATATAGAGTGTGTTTGTGTGAGTAAGTGAGTGTGCCGAGCGATAAATTGGCACCCTGTCCTGGCTGTACCTGCCTAGTGCCTGAAACGTTCTCCCCTGGATGGGCATGTGGAACACCCCCGCTACCCTAGTAGAGCGTAAAGCGGAAGATAATATGGATGGATGAAGATCCAACCTTAAATTCAGAGTTTTTCTTGTGTACATTTACATTTAGTCATTTAGCAGACGCTTTAACCAAAGCAACTTACAAATAAGACATTATGTACATTGTTAAATCCAAATTTAAAGTTTTAGTTTTTATGTTTTTACGATCTTGCACATAAACTTTAGCCCATATACACAATATGGGGTAAAGTTTTGCGTCACTTTCAGAAGGGAATTTTTGCCATTTTTTTTTTTAGGTCAAACACTGATGTTGGTTGAGAGGGCCTGGCATCCAAACTTCAATTATGGCGTTAAGCTCTGTGTGGGCCAGTCGTGTTCTTACACAGTAATTCTGGAACAAAAAATGAGGCCCTCACAAAACTTCCATTAAGATTCATGCAGTTGTCTAAAATGCATAGCTGGCTAGTTAATTCTGAACACAGTGAGACTTAATGAAGCAATTGAATTCAATGATTAAGAAGTGTGTATTCTTGGCCTTTAATTTAATTCTTAAAATTGCCCCATATAGCGTGTAAGTGTGTGTGCCCAGCGATAGATTGGTGCCCTGTCCTAGGTGTATCTGCCCAGCACCCAAAACGTTCTCCCCTGGATGGGCATGGGGACCCCACCCCCCGCAACCCTAGTAGAGGATAAAGCGGAAGATAATGGATGTATTGATATTCTTGGCCTCAAACCCGTGTGGACTTCACATTAATGGAGCTGGTACAATAAAACAGAGAAGACTGTCATTAGAAAATGTGAAAAGGTTAACTTTAGCTTTACTCACAGCTAATTAACGTAGCTTCCATATTGGATATTTAGATGTAAAGAGCTTAATGAAATCTCTCTGCATAGTTATCATTCATATTGTTCAATTTCAGAGGAGAATGCAAGACAAAAATTTATAGACATTCAGCGGCATAGATTCTGGTAAAGTGACAGCATGTAGTTCAGAGCAGTTTTGAAGTTTAGTGGTTTGAACCACTGCTACAAATGTTTTCTCAGCAAAGTGGGTACAGTTTTATTCTGAAAGTTGAGTCATGCATCGGTTTGTGGATTTGAGGCCGAACAAAATAAGAAGATTGTATGCTATCGGTTTTAATTCCTTCTTTACTTTCAAGTTCCTCTTTAAATGCAGTACGTTAATGTCACTTATTGGAATCCACAACGACTGCAAAACCTTTTAATGGAATCTTAAACTAAAAGTGTTAATGAAATGACAATAAAAGAGTCTTCTAATAAAAGAGTTTTGTTGGTTGAGGAGGGATTTTAGTGGTTGTGGCAAATGTGCTTGAAAATGGCACAAGATTAAAAGCTTTGGAATAATGAAATAATGATGAGGAGAATGGATTCATTACTGTAATTGTGGAGGTTTTTTTTTGTAGTTGTAGCAAGCATTCTTTGACAGATTATCGCAGTTGTGGTTAATGATGTTTATGTGGAATTAACACAGTTGTGGCAACCATTGTTTATTAGGGATTATTATTGTTGGGGCAACCGTTGTTATGTGGGATTATAGTAATTGAGGCAACTGTTGTTTCTAGTACACACGCGGTACACAGAACGGTTGCTGGCATCATGAACTGCTCAATAACCACAGAATTTTTAAATCCCCAATATAAACCAAAGTAAAGTGCTATATTCTCAGGACACACCAAATGTTTCATTAATGTGCTACCTTCAAAATGAAATGCAAACTTTGTAGCAAGCAGATAACTTTAGATAAATTAAAATGATCTAACTTTTCACAGCAAATTAATGTTCTTTAGTAAGAAGGAGGCGGCACGGTGGCTTAGTGGTTAGCATGTTCTCCTCTCAGCACTAGGGATTCCCGGTTCGGATTCCAATCTGGGTGGAGTTTTCATGTTCCCCCCGTGTCTGCGTGGGTTTCCTCCGGGTTCTCCAGTTTCCTTCCACAGTCCAAAAACATGGATCAAGTTAATTGAAATCTCCAAATCGCCCCATATAGAGTGTGTCTGTGTGAATGGGTGTGTGCCCAGCATCCGAAACTTTCTCCCCTGGATGGGCATCTCCCCTGGCGTTCTCCCCTGAATGGGCCCCCCCCCCCCCCCCCCCCCCCCCCCCCCCCCCCCCCCCCCCCCCCCCCCCCCCCCCCCCCCCCCCCCCCCCCCCCCCCCCCCCCCCCCCCCCCCCCCCCTGTCACGGGAGCTCTGACTATGTAAATGCTCCTAGCCAAGGTACAGCACCAGGTCTTTTCTTTGTTGCTTCTTACTTTTATATATCAGGTTGTACATTTATCACATGTTGTGCATATATATGTTGAACTTCATTTTGTATTCTTTTGTTTTTGCAGTTCATACATTTATCTCAATGGATTATTAGAAAAGAACAGAAATCTGAAGTTTAAAATCCTCTTGCGGATTGAACTGTATTTTACAGGAAACTTGACATGTTTTACACTTTTTGGGTTTTTTACACCACGAAAATGCAGTTACTTTGAATTAAGTTGTTTTATGAAAGTATGTCCTTATTATACTTCTCATTAGAAATTGCAGACACTTCCTGAGACTTTTTCTTATAATTTTGTATTTTTCTGATTTAATTCCATGTTACTTTGTAAAATGATTATTTTAATATTAATGACTTTTATGACTTGTATACAAAACAATGCCACATGATTCAGCTGTTGGTTTTAAAAATTAAAATAAACTATGCACAGCCATGTACTTTCGCTGGTCCTTATAATAAACTGAAAGTGGCGCGTCCATGTCACTAGTCTGCTAATGCAGTCACACATCTCACAAACTCCACTTCATGTTTTAGAGTGACTTTTATGGCAAGTCAATTTGATTTCTATAACCATTTTAAGAAATAAAAATTTACATGCGTGGTCAAAAAAAATCTGATCACTTCAAGCTCATGTTTTGGTACACTTTTAAAATATCCTTCAATCATCTTCCACTTTATCCTGTACTAGGGTCGCGGGAGGGCGTTCCCCATGCCCGTCCAGGGGAAAACGTTTCGGGCGCTGGGCAGATACACCCAGGACAGGGCGCCAATCTATCACTGGAGACACACTCACACACACAGACACTCTATATGGGGCAATTTGGAGAATTCAATTGACCTTGATCCATGTTTTGGACTGTGGGAGGAAACCGGAGAACCCAGAGGAAACCCACACAGACACAGTGAGAACTTGGACGCTCAATCTAGTTTAGGATTCGAACCGGGAATCCCTAGTGCTGAGAGGAGAACATGCTAACCACTAAGCCATCAGTTGTCGACACCATGTGGTGAAGCATTGGTAAATCTCACTAGTATTTGATTTTAGATCCATAGGCTTTACAGCAGAAAAAGCTTTTTCTGACCATAATAAACAAACCTGTGGCTAAAACTCATTTCTCGATATTTAATCCATCTCATTGTTTCTACACATTGAGCATTTTCATTCCAGTTCCAATGGAATGAAACTATAATGAATTTTACCCAGTTTATCTATTTCTAAACATTATTTTACTCTCTAGACAGCAATGCCACTAAAAATTAGATATTATTCCAGTGTGTGCACTGGTATGACACCATGTTACTGCTGGACAAGCCACAAATACTTAAAGCAATAAAGCACTACAGTATATAAAGAAATGCAATTGTATATGAAGTATAAAGCAAAGCAGTACACTTTATAATAAAGCAATATATTCACAAAAATGCACATACTTGATCGTTGTACAAAATGTTTATATAAGCGCAATAATAAAGTTTAATTTATTAATGTGTTTATTTAAAACAAAACGAATAATCTGGTCTCCTGTGCCATAAATGTGTTTTTTTAAAGGGAATATTGATCATTGGATAACAGGAAACAGGAAACCGTGTCCGTGTGGGTTTCCTCCGGGTTCATCCTAGTCCAAAAATATGGCTCAAGGTCAATTGCATTCCCCATTTTGCCCCATATAGTGTGTTTGTGTCTGTGTGATTGCGTCCAGCGATCGATCATGATTTGGGGACCAGAACTCACATAAAATCGTCACATAAAATGTTTTCATTCCTCTGGTTAACTGTCTAATACTAAAACATATAAACTTACTGCAGAAGTGACTTTACTTCTAACTGCAGTTGTTAAAACTGTTTAACTTTGGAATACACAAAGCTAAGCACGATGGCTTAGTGATTAGCATGTTCTCCTCTCAGCGCTAGGGATTTCCGGTTTGAATCCCCATCTGTGTGGAATTTCCATGTTCTCCCCGTGTTGGCGTGGGTTTCCTCTGGTTTCCTCCCAGTCCAAAAACATGGATTAAGTCAAGTGAGTTCTCCAAATTGCCCCATAGAGTGTGTCTGTGTGAGTGAGTGTGTGTGTCCAGTGATAGATTGGTGTCCTGACCTGGAGTGTATCTGCCCAGTGCCCGAAACCTTCTCCCCTGGATGGGCATGGGGAACCCCCCTGCGACCCTAATAGAGGATGAAGTGGAAGATAATGGATGGATGGATAAAATACACGATTAAATCAATGCACGCACCGGTCCACCATGTTTTAGTTTTACATAATCAGCTTATGTGACTATTTGATGCATCATTAAATTTTGATTAATTTTTCACACTGCTTATTTTATAACTCTTCAAATTGCTAGTGTGTGGACTGTAAATATGTTTATCAAAAGCTATTAAAGAAACGTTTACATAAAGACAACAGAGCACAGTGGAGAGTTTGAAGTTTTATTTATTTTTTGTACATTTTACATTTTTTTTTCCTTTTTTTTATTATTTTTATTATTTATTTAATTAGGGGGCTGAGGAAGATGGGAGAAATCTTGTATGTCTTATAAAATGCTTCATTCTTTTAGTTTGAGCTTTTGTTTCATTCTCTCACTCAGTCATTCTCACTCGTTCACTCATTCCCTCTGTTTTAGACACTCTGTGCCCCCGTCCTTTCAACTTCAAACAAAATGAGAAAGAAAAAAAGTCTTTCCAATAGATAAGAATAAAAACAAAAATCTCTGTTTCTGGAGCGAAAGTAGGAAGTGGTGTGTGTGTGTGTGTGTGTGTGTAAATGACTGTGTGTCTGTAATTGTTTATGCGTATATACGAATTAGTGTGTGTGTGTGTGTGTGTGTGTGTGTGTGTTTGTGTGTGTAGCGCCTGGTCCAGAATCATTCAGAGGAACTCTCACTCCAGAGATCAGGGCAGTTTGACTCTCAAATCAGTTTCCAGAAGCGTGGAAGTTCATTTGCTGGTGGGGCTGCACCTGCACAGCTGGCAAAAAAACAAACAAAAAAAAAAACAGAAAAACAGACATTTAGTTTCATAAACTCACAAATTCAACGACTTAAAATCACATGCTATACTTTCTCTGCCTTCAGATATTAATCAACTCAAACCAAACTTTTGGTGCTTTTGCTAAATAACATGCTGAATCAAAAATAGCTTTATATATTAACTTAAGATCACAATATGATTTCTATATCATAGGCTCATCCATCTATCCATTATCTTCTGCTTTATCCTCTATTAGGGTCGCGGGGGGGGGGGGTTCCCCATGCCCATTCAGGGGAGTAAGTTTTAGGCACTGGGCAGATACACCCAGGACAGGGAGCCAATCCATCGCTGGGCACACACTCACACTGACACACTCTATATGGGGCAATTTGGAGAACTCAATTGACTTAATCCATGTTTTTGGACTGAGGGAGGAAACCGGAGAACCCGGAGGAAACCCACGCAGACACAGTGAGAACATGGAAACTCCACCCAGATTGGGATTCGAACCGGGAATCCCTAGCACTGAGAGGAGAACATGCTAACCACTAAACCACTGTGACACTATCATAGGCTCATATTATGTGGTATTTGTACATAAAGACATTTTATTATTTGTAATTCCAAAAACATTTGACTCTTTTCCTGAGTTTTGAGACCTGTAACTACAGTCTATAGTTCTACTGAAGTTAAATACAAATAAATTAAATGAAATGCCATTTGAGGTTCACTGCATGTTATCAGAGGCCAATAAAATATTGCAAACATTATCCCAAACATTAAACTGTTCTGACTGAACTAAACACAGTTTGCCCTGACACACCCCGCCCTATGCTTTGGTACCAAAGCCTCACTTTGTGGGATGTAGTAGTGCGGATGACCTCCCTGTGGTGGGGGTGGGGGTGCGTGTTGGGGGTGCTGGGGACCAGAACCACCCTGCTGAGGGGGTGGTGGAGGAGCATGAAGCAGCATCATTGGAGGTCCATGGCCACCAGAGTGGTGGGGTCCAGACAATGTTCCTGGAACATGGGCCTGAACAAAAAGAAAAGCTATACGTTTGAAAACAGTACTTGAAATAAATAGTAATATTTCTCTTTGTTAATATTTTTCTTTCATCTTGAGCAGCACTATCAATTTTGTTGTTTGTGTCCAATCTTCTATCAAAATGAAATCATTTTCAGTAAATGACTTTTGCTGTAATATCAAATAAATTAAGTAATACATAATAAATAAGAAATTATATATATATATATATATATATATATATATATATATATATATATATATCCAGTACATTTACATTTAGCAGACGCTTTTATCCAAAGCGACTTACAAATGATAATATATATTTCAATGGAATTTTTTTTTATATAATTGAGTCAATAGATCTATTGATAAAGCTACCTTATGTTATATACATAGCTACACAGCCATAAATGAGAGCTAATTCAACACACTGCCTAAAAATACAAAATCATACAGAGAACAAAGGTTTGAATTTATACAGCCAAACTATACAGTGCAGTACCTGTGGTAGTTGCGGAATAGAGGTGTAGGGATGTGGGATAGGCTGGTGGCCTGGCAGGCTGTAACCCTGGATAGAGTAGGAAGCTTGGGGAGAGCTGTGTCCAGGGGGCAAGTTAGGGGGAGTAGGAGCAGAAAGGGGGGCTGGATGGTACAGAGTCTGAGGCTGTGGACCTGACTGACCAGTCTTTAAAAAAATAAAATCAAATGAAAAGACACAAAGAGAGAGGGGGGGAGGAAAAAAAAGAAAATGAATTAAAACAAACAGTATATAGACAATCTTAATAACAAAAAGATTAAGTCTGATTTTACAATTTTATTTAGAATAAATAGAATATATATATATTGTATGTATATGTATGTGTGTGTGTGTTTAAATTCACAACTCTGCTTTTTATTCTTTTATTTTTTGTAAAATTGACAGAACACATACCTGTCCTGGACTGGGTGCAGGGTGCTGTGGGGGTGGCTGGCTGCCGGTGGGAGTGCTGGAGGGCTGTGGTGGATGCATGGATCCTGAGTGATGAGTGAATGATTGTGGAGCTGCAATCAAAAGAGTAAAGTAAAGATCTGGGAAAAATATATATGGCATGTAAATAGACTTATGTGGGTACAAAGAAAAAAAAAAAAAAAAACATACAAATGTATCACTAAGATGTAGTACTAAAAAACTTCTTTATAGTTACAGTGGTGCCAAATACACATGTGTTTAAATTATCTTAGCGATATTTCGATTTGAAAGTCCATAAGATGATGCCAAGATACGTACCATACATGCCCTGCTGGGCACCGGGTGGTCCCTCAGTCTGGCCTGGATACTGAGGACCAGGCGGGCCCAATGTCTGTGGGTGACCTCCTGAACTCAGCATGCGTGCACCTCCCTGCAGCATTGAGTACATCGGCTACAGACACATAGATGGGGGGGAGGGGGATTATACTCACTCCAGTGCTACCTAATCTGTTCAATGTTCATGCATTAGTGACTTACCTGTACCTGCCCCGGGTAGTGAATCACCTGGCTGTATGGCAGGTAGGGCTGGGTGTAAGGAGACGCCACAAGAGGGGGCCCCGCTGCCGACGCTGCTGCTGGGATCATTGGGGGAGCAGAGGAACTGTGATCTGGACGCTGTGTCACCACTGAGCCTGAAAAAAGATATATAATACACTATTCACTTAATTGTGCTTATGTATACATCTGTACATGAATCATAGAGTTAACATCCCTCTAAATTTTTATTTTAATCCTGATAAATGAGACCACAAGTGATATTTCTATTCAGCCTATTCTATTCAGACCCTGAACCAGGACTAAACGGACACAATCCCACCCACAACACCTTCATAACACTGACAACTTTTAACACTGCACTGCACTACTTGCACATATATGCACAGCACACTTATAAGAACCATTTTTAGTTGACATTGGTTGTAGTGCAATAATTGTACAGTTTTTTTTTTAAATGTATGTAAATTGCAGTGTAAATACATATTTCATACATTTTTATTTTAAAATGTAACTATCTTTATTCATTTAACTTTATGTGGAGATGTCAGGAAAGAATTTCACTGCTGGCTGTACCATGTATATCTACGCATGTGACAAATAAACCTGATTTGATTTGAGCTCAGGACCGTTTGTGTGTACAATGTAATTCTAAACCTGAATTAAAACAAAATGAACTTGACTTCAGCAGGGAATAGTGATACTGGTGCATTGTGACGGACAAGTCATTATATAATGGAGGTTTAGCAAGTCTCACACAACAAACTGCCGTTGACCTTCTGCACTAGAGTGAGAAACCACAAGAGCAAATCAGAAATAAGGCAAGTGTCAGATTCTGTCGGCTTCCTCAGCTTCTAATGCAAGTTAATCTAGCAAAGCGTTACAATCTACAGCACGAAAAGAATGAGCGGCTTCATTGTGTTTCATTTATAGGAATTAATAACCTATTAAAATATATACAAGACAGAGCAAAGATAATGTGGAACCCAGATGCAAAATCATAATTTATTCTGAGGTTTATTAAATCATTCTTCTAAGTTTATTTTGTTTATTATTGCAGTGTTAGGATAACCTACCTTTAGTTCTGGGATACTTTCCCTGGCTAACAGTAGACACGGTGTATTGGTACATCTGGGGAGGCTGGTGTGACACACACACAAACACACACGGTATAAAATCACAAACAAGCCATTGTGCAACAATGTCACAAAATGTAAACATGTTATTTTACAGCCTTAACATCGGCTTTTATATGAATAGCATCTTTGAGGTTAATCAGCTTTAACTGATATTGTTTTCAGATAATGTTTAAAGGACTAAAATAAAAAAATGTGTATTTAAAAGATATGCTTTTATACATGCAGCACATAGTGAATTACAAATACTGTAACTGTGTTGGCTGTGAATAGCTGAGCATGACCTAATCCATTCAAAATCAATGTTCAATAGATTAAACTTAAAAGCACGTTCTCCTCTCAGCACTAGGGATTCCCGGTTCGAATCCCAATCTGGGTGGATTTTCCATGTTCTCCCCGTGTTCGCGTGGGTTTCCTCCGGGTTCTCCAGTTTCCTCCCACAGTCCAAAAACATGGATCAAGTCAACTGAATTCTCCAAATTGCCCCATATAGAGTGTGTATGAGTGAGTGTGTGACCAGTGATAGATTGGCTCCCTGTCCTGGGTGTAAGCTGCCCAGCGCCCGAAACGTTCTCCCCTGGATGGGCATTAAGGAACCCCCACGCGACCCAAATAGAGGATAAATCGGAAGATAATGGATGGATAGATGGATTCAAAACATCACCAATCCACCACATCAAATCAGTTTCTGGTAAAACATTCTAGAGTTTATAGATTTTAATATTTTCTCCTCATTCTCCTAGTGTCTGCTGTTTGACACCCTGACTGCTTCTTGGATAATTTCATGGCAGGAATAACAGCAAGGGGAAACGATCACATTACTATGAAGCAATGCTTCCAATTGAAAACCAAGTTTCAAACAAAGCAGTACTATAATCACCTAAATCCCAGAGCTAACCTTTATACTTTAGCAACATCATTTCACAGATGCCTTAATATTTTTTGAAGTGTCGACAAGCAGGTAAAATTGCAGCTTTGTATGTTTCACATTGTCATAGTCTGAACGGTGATTTGACGATAGTAAAAGTTTTAAAGCAGTATCTCAGAAGCCACAAATCACCATTTTAGAATTCAATAATTAACAACAAAGACAAGCGGCACGGTGGCTTAGTGGTTAGCACATTCTCCTCTCAGCACTAGGGATTCCCGGTTCGAATCCCCATCTGGGTGGAGTTTCCATGTTCTCCCCGTGTCCGTGTGGGTTTCCTCCGGGTTCTCCGGTTTACTCCCACAGTCCAAAAACATGTATCAAGTCATGTATGTATGTATGTATGTATGTATGTAAGTCAATTGAGTTCTCCAAAGATAATGAATGAATGAACGAACAACAAAACCTTTAACTTCTACATTTTTACCCAGCTTGATTACAGAGGTCAGTGACTCCACAGCTGATAGCAAATAATAAACAAAACAAAAAGAACTTCAAATGCTTTAAGTGCACGGCTGTGTTTACCTGTACAGAGTGTCCCTGTAAAGGAATAGGTGAGACATAGCTCAGGTACTGAGGGCTGAAGATGGGTCCTTGGCCTGGAGCAGTTGGCATAACAACAGGGCTTGGAGGTGTGGGCCGAGGGGGTGTGGGTGTGGCTGAGGGCTTCACCTGAATTTAGAAACACAAAGAACAGTGCAAGCCCATTATTTTTACTTCAGGATGGGGAAAAAAAAAGCAACAAATAAAAATGTAAGCGGAGATATTTTACTGCAAGCTGTATTTTCACTGGAGATTAATTGTGATATGAATCTGGCAGCAGCAGGAAACCCATGCGAGCAAATTTATGTTTAAGTAAGTAGGCTTTATATATATATATATATATATATAGCACCTTTCACAGATATAGAATCACAAAGTGCTTTACATAGTGCAGAAAATGAATATATTTACAAAAGAATATAAAAATGAGTAATAAACAAAGATTAACTAAAAGCCTCTCTGAATAAAGCATCTCTGTTTAAATTTGTTTTGAAATGAATGAATTAATTACATATATAACACTTCAAATGTTTTTAATATAAAATCTAGTGTGTATTAACAAAAATTAAAGCAGTATAATTGATTCTCATTCTATTAAAGATACTGATATTGAAATATTAAGCTAAACTAATGTGCGCTGATACTAAAGTGAATTGCTTTTGTAGAAGCTTAACAAGGTAATCCTGCGAGACTCTCTCACTTCATTTTCTCTCGCTTTGGCTTAAAAAAAAATGTTGGTTTGTTTTTTAAATAGAGCAGTAGATGTCTTGTAATGTTTGAACTGACACAAGAAGTTGTTCTTATGCTGTAACACTAAGATATCTTTAAAACTAAGGTGACTTACAAAAACATTTATTGGGGGGGGGGGGGGGGCGTTCCCCATCCAGGGCAGATCTTTTTGGGAGCTGGGCAGATACACCATGGACAGGGCGCCAATCTATCACTAAATACTCCATATGGGCCAATTTGGAGAACTCAATTGACTTGATCCATGTTTTTGGACTGTGGGAGGAAACCGGAGAACCCGGAGGAAACCCACACGGACACATGGAGAACATGGAATCCAGATTGGGATTCGAACCAGGAATCCCTAGCCCTGATGGGCGAACATGCTAACCACTAAGCCGCCTTGATTTAAAGATATGTAAGTAATAAACACAAAATATTTTTCTTCAATTTAAGCTCCTGTCTGGACCATTTCTAACCCAAAGTTCAAACTGATTACTTTTTGTTCATGTATGTAAAACGTTTCATCAGTTTGGTGTCAGTAGAGCTGATATAGAGATCAGACGGACAGAACCCCATTTCTTTTGGACCAGCGGGTTTCTGCTGCCTGTGTGAATGTTACTGCAAAACCCATCAAGTACTTGTATTTCCACAGAATCAAAGGGGTTTTTTAACTAAATTTAATGAACTGAATCAGTTTTGCGAGTGATGATTCAACCCCTGTATACTGGTAACATGGTATACAACCCCCCCCATCCCCCTAAGCATTGGTCCTCACAAGATTTATTCCCCTCTAAACAAAACAAATACCTCAGATTTTTTTTCCTCACCACTGTTGATTTTTGGTTCGGGCTTAAAAGGCTATAAAGCAGCTGTGAGACAATGTTCTAAATAAATAGACTTGAATTTGAACATGTGCTCTGTGCACTCACCATATTTAGAGGGGCCTTGGCTGGATTAAACTCTTTGGCATTGGGATTCAGCGTCGATTTCTTCACTTGACTGAAAACGTAGAAAAATCTGAATTACCAAAGCTACACATACAATGACAATCCTCTGGCCCCGCCCATTTTAAAGCACAATTTAAACTGGAAATATTAAGAGTGTGTTAAAATTTTCCAGCCCATACTTACTCAGCCACACCCTCTGCAGCTTCTGCTCTGCCATCCTCCCTCCCAGGGGTCCTTGCAGGTTGAGGTGGAATGATTTGTCCATCTACTAAGGAAGCTGCAGCACTGCCAGGTGGGACGGTGGAGGTATTAGCTGGTGTGCCAGATGGTGGGGTAGATGCAGCTGCACCATCAACACTTGTTTCCCTGCCTGTCTCATCAGACAGGTGCTCTTGCGTGGGAGTTGTGGGGGAAGCCGTTTTAGGCTCTGTGGGTGGACTGGGGTCTGTCTGTGTGCTCTGGGTGGGACTTGGCTGAGCTGCATCACTGGCTGTGGCAGAAGTGCTGTGGCTGGAGGGCGATGAGCTCGACTGAAGCTGAGAAATTAAAGAGGGGAGGGGTTAAATAACCAACATAAATGCAACTAAAAAGAAACAACACACACTTACCCTAAACTCCTTGCCAAACTTGCGAAGTTCCTCTATTTGTGACCTTTGATGGCTTGAGGGAACTAATAAAAGAATAAAAAGGGATAAATACAACCATCCATCACCATGAGTTTAATCCAGTGATTCTCAATTATTTTCTGTTAAACCCCCCTAGGAAGAAGAAAACATTTTGCCCCCCC
>JAFMOD010000577.1:19749-36400 GCA_019802435.1 Corydoras maculifer | reverse complement strand
CCTGGGATTTGAACCCCCACCCTTCAGATTGACAGCCCAACACCCTAACCACTAAGCTACCGCACCCCCAAACAGTAGTTATTTAAATTTGGTCATTTAGCAGACACTTTTATCCAAAGCGACTTACACGGTGAATACAGGGTTAATCACAACATCCCTGGAGCAATGAGAGTTAAGGGTTTTGCTCAAGGACCCACGTTGGTAACTTAAAAGGACCTGGGATTTGAACCCCCATCCTTCAGATTGACAGCCCAACACCCTAACCACTGAGCTACCGCACCCCCAAACAGTAATGTTATTTAAATTTGGTCATTTAACAGACACTTTTATCCAAAGCGACTTACAAGGTGAACACAGGGTTAATCACATCCCTGGAGCAATAAGGGTTAAGGGCCTTGCTCAAGGACCCACATTGGTAACTTAAGTGGACCTGGGATTTGAACCCTTCACCTTCAGATTGACAGCCCAACACCCTAACCACTAAGCTACCGCACCCCGAAACAGTAATGTTATTTAAATTTGGTCATTTAGCAGACACTTTTATCCAAAGCGACTTACAAGGTGAACACAGGGTTAATCACAACATCCCTGGAGCAATAAGGGTTAAGGGCCTTGCTCAAGGACCCACGTTGGTAACTTAAAAGGACCTAGGATTTGAACCCCCATCCTTCAGATTGACAGCCCGACACCCTAACCAATGAGCTACCGCACCCCCAAACAGTAGTTATTTAAATTTGGTCATTTAACAGACACTTTTATCCAAAGCGACTTACACGGTGAATACAGGGTTAATCACAACATCCCTGGAGCAATGAGGGTTAAGGGCCTTGCTCAAGGACCCACACTGGTAACTTCAGTGGACCTGGGATTTGAACCCCCACCCTTCAGATTGACAGCCCAACACCCTAACCACTAAGCTACCGCACCCCACTACATGTAAAGTAGAAATGAACTCAACACCGTTATCCACACCATCAAACAGAGGCGTGTGCAACTAAGGACGCAGCCTTTAGTCCGCTCTGACCGACACTTTGTTTAGACGTAACGTACACGCCCATTTTCACCGGTAGGCCTCATGATGAAATCGCAAACCCTGGCCTTGCGCTGGAAAGTGAACCGAGAGGGGAGTTACCTTCCCGCGGCTGATCTAGCGGCGCTGATCCCGGGTACCGTGGGCGACATGCCCGCCGATCCAGACGGTCCATTGGACGTCTTGCGGCCACCTGGACCAGACTGTTGCTGAAAACAGACAACCAAATGACATTTTCATGTAATGGTGGCCAAAAGCACGTGATTTTCGGCTTTTCAGCTCGATTGGCGTCTCGGCTATGCGCCGCGCTAGTTAGCTCATCGTGCCGCTTTTGCGTGCAGATCCGGACGGCGCGCCGATCGAAGGCGTTCGATCGGAGCGAATACGAATCGATCGGGAGAAAGCTGGCGCTACTCACATTCTGGCGGCGGAAAGACATCGCTGAGAAGCTAACGTGACTTTAGCGGCGGCGGCGCGTCTCTCGTCTCCGTTAGCCAGCAACCAGCAGAGCTAGCGAAATGCGGGAATTGGCGTCCGAAATAACGCTGCGGCCCTCGATCTCTGCCTGGCCAAGATCCACGAATCGTCGTCTTTTTCGCCTCTCAAAACATCGCTCGAGCACTCGGATACTTAAGCGTCAGACTTGTTTTTTTTGATTTAGTTTTAAAGCCGGTAGCGCGTCCCAGGATTTGCCTTAAACATAATGGCAACCCGCTTCCAGCTAACTCGCTTCTGATTGGTCCAAACGGGATTAACGATAGTGTGACGTCGAGGTAGGTTGCACAGTCCTGCTAAAATTTGGCTAAAAGGAGGACTTCTTCCCAATTCTACCACACATTTTGATAGGTATTTTATTAGATGTATATATATATATATATATATAATCTTATTGTTTCAACTGATCAGTTCCACTTACCATATACTATAACTGCACGTTGCAGGTCTACAATTACAGACTAATCCTTCTGTAAGTCCTCTTTACCCTGTTCTCCAAAGGTCATGGCTACCCAAGAGGAAGTATTATTTGGGTGGTGAATGATTTTCAGCACTGCAGTGGCACTAATGTAATGGCTCAGATACAGAAGTAGGGATTTGAAGTACTGAGCATGGTGGTGTAGTGTTTAGACTCGGGTTTGAATTTCAAAATGAAAGCAATAAGCAATTTAGTACCTATGTCACATTTTATATTAAGGAATGTGAAAGATTGCTATTGCTCCCATAGGAAACCCATACAGGTATCAGAATAAAATAAAAAGCTTCCAAAACAGAACTGATCCTAGAAGGAATAAAAGCCATTATAATAACGTCATGGGCGGCACGGTGGCGTAGGGATTCCTGGTTTGAATCCCAATCTGGGTGGAGTTTCCATGTTCTCTCTGTGTCTGCGTGGGTTTCCTTCGGGTTCTCCGGTTTCCTCCCACAGTCCAAAAACATGGATCAAGTCAATTGAGGTCTCCAAATTGCCCCATGTAGTGTGTTTGTGTGCGTGAATGTGTGTGAGTCTGTGCCCGGTGATGGATTGATGCCCTGTCCTGGGTGTGTCTGCCCAGAGCCCGGGGCGTTCTTCCCTGGATGAGCGTGGGGAACCCCCCTGCGACCCTAGTGTGGGATGGAGCGGAAGGTAATGAATGAATGAATGTAAGAACGTCATGGGCGGCACGGTGGCTTTGTGGTTAGCACGTTCACTTAGGGATTCCTGGTTTGAATCCCAATCTGGGTGGAGTTTCAATGTTCTCTCTGTCTGTGTGGGTTTCCTCCGGGTTCTCCGGTTTCCTTCCACAGTCCAAAAACATGGATCAAGGTCAATTGAATTCTCCAAATTGCCCCATATAGAGTGTGTTCGTGGGCATGTCTGTGTGAGTGAGTGTCCAGCGATATCCTGGGTGTATCTGCCCAGCGCCCGAGACGTTCTCCCCTGGATGGGCATGGGGAACCCCCCCCCACGACCCTAATAGAGGATAAAGCGGAATAGATGGATGAGTGTATAATAACGTCATAATTCATAATCATAATTTTAACAAACACCATTTCTTCCTTAGTCAATATATAAAACATCATCTATTGGTGATTAGGTTACACTTACAATTTTTCTAAAGGTAGAATTGCATATATAAAACATTACTTAAATGTGTCTAAAAAGCCTTGTGTTAGGAGTCTTTTTAAGTCAATTGTCTTGCCAGGGGTTTGCTGGTGTTGGATACTGCTTTGTGGATTTTTTTCTCTTTTGGCGTTTAATACTCTCAGCAAAGGTTACACATTTTCTTTTATAATGTAAACAGTTGTAAAATGCAACATTTAACCAATTCCCTCTTTCACTTACACTACTTATTCACACTCACCTTCTTGATGACTTATTCTTCTCAGGGTCACAGGGGGTCTGGTGCCTATTCTGGTACGGAGAGCTAGGCGGAGACTCACCCTGGGTAAAATGCGAGTCCACAGAATACACCCCCACCCTTTATAATGTGTGCACCCATACACACAGATAGAGAGAGAGAAACAAGTCTTCAGCTTCTGTAACACTTTCAAAAAACAAACATGGTGTGGACAAAAAGTTCTGTGGATATTGTGAAAAAAAAAAATACAACAAACAATATTTAAGTGAAAAAGGCATTTTTTGTACGTAGAAAAAGTTAGATCATCAGCTCACAAAAAGGATGGAAAAAAAACAAGTGTTTATATTTTTGATCAGTATACACATCACATATTATTTAGCCCATTGTCCTGTATAAAACAGCATTAACTCCCATTTTACTTGCTGGTTTTCTCCCATAAACTTCTTTTTACATTTTCTTTGGAGTAAGATTATGACTGTCATTTCAAAACATCTAATCCATGACATAAATGACAAAAAAATCCAAAATGTTTAAAGATGTTTTGTCACATCAACATCTCTTCTCCTAAGGTCCTCTGAAATCCCTCATTTGTGCCATGAAACACTTTTATAAAAACATGTGTTCTTTAAATAACACAGTGGCTTAGTGTTTAGCATGTTCTCTTCTCAGTGCTGTGGATTCTCGGTTCGAATACCAATCTGGTTGGAGTTTCCATGTTCTCCCCGTGTTTGTGTGGGTTTTGTCTGGTTTCCTCCCATAGTCCAAAAAAATGGGTCAAGGTCAAATGAATTCTCCAAATTGCCCCATATAGAGTGTATTTGTGTGTGAGTGAGTGTGCGTCCAGCGATAGATTGGTGTCCTGTCCTGGGTGTATCTGCCCAGCGCCCGAGACGTTTTTTTTTTAAACAAAATATGTTAATTGTAAATATTTACATACTTATTATTAACATACTTATTATTTGAAATTAAAGTCTAGGACTTCTAGAAAAATCTGATGTTTTCAGTAAAATATACGCAAAAATACATTAAATCCTAAAGGGTTTTCAAACAGTGCCATATACAAATCTTGCCTTCAAATAACACTCTTATGACAAACTCTTCAGTCAATAATAGATTACAAGATTAATGTTAGATACAAAAACAGGGTCGAAAATGTTTGTATGTCTTGTTAGTAGTCTCATAGTTGTACATCCTATTATATTTACATTCTATATACTAAATTCTCTCACTTTCTTCTTTAAAATTAAAATTTAAGTCTAACTTTAAGTTAGACTTAGTCTGTGACCCATAATTTTGTTTTTGTCTCATGTACCACACGTGATATAAATGATCATAAAATTTTCTTAAATCTTGAAAACCCCCCTTCAGCAAGATAAAATGAGCTTTTAGGCATCATTATAGTCACACACAGAGGCAGGACTCCAAAACACATCTCAGTATATTTATATCATCACCATTGCCATGTATTATCATCATTATTAATAAATTCAATATAGTACCTGAAGACTAATTACACAGAGTGGACGACTTGTGGTCCACCTCAACACACTGTCCCAGCACAGAGGGAAAGAGAGAGAGAGAAAAGGCACAAATAAAAGTTCCAAGAATTAAAGGACAGATAAGAGAACGGGTAAAGCAATGTGTAGTAGGATGACACATGAAGTACCAGCAAAACATCTATAATGAAATGTAAAATAGACAGCAGGAGGATGAAAAAGACAGGCATTGAATCGGTTGCTGCGATTTAAGTACAAAACCAAGATATATTGGCACCGGATGTAGAGCAAAAATGAACACCAAAAGGCACATGGAGATAAAGTTCCATTTGCCAGTTTTGTATTGTATTTGAAAAATCTGAAACGAGGCAAAGTAGAAATGAGTGTGGGACAAGATGTGGGAGATTACACGCAATACAAAAAGGCACAAAAATGTGAAACTCAAAATTTAGAGAACAATTATTCTGCATACATCGAATAAACAACATACAACAAATGTATCGTAAAATTGACAAAATAAAATTAATACTATTATTTAAAGAATTATTACTATTATAATTATTATCATTGTCCTCATTGTCAATGAGATTCTCCCTTGCTCTACTGCACTCAACCACTGAAACAAACATAAAAAACTACAACTAAAACAGTGTTTGTGTGTGTGTGTGTGTGTGTGTTAGTGTCAAAGGCGCTGAGAGAGTAAGCATGAGTCGAGTGACAAACGCTAAAACAAATGAATAGACTAATAGCTATGAATGAAGTGCCCACATTAAATACATTAAGTGAAAGAGATACGTTTACAAAGATATATATATATATATATAGAGAGAGAGAGAGAGAGAGAGAGAGAGAGAGAGAGAGATAGAGTTCTTATGTAAGATACTGGTTTGGCATTTGTATACCAAACTCAGCTTTCACAATTTTCACATGTCGTATGCTATTTTTCTGCACATTGACGCAGATAGCTCAAAATTACATAATTGTCTAGTATGCAAATATGAGGCTAAATGAATCCTTGTTTAGCAATATTACCTTATATATGCAACAGAACCTGAGCGTTTGAAGCTTTTCCCCACTCTATCATCTATCAAAAAAATAAATAAATTGGCAATGTCAGTGTGCCACAGGTGTGATGTAGTGGCAAAATTGCAAAAAAAAACAAAAAAAAAAAAAACTTCAAACTGATGTTCTCTCCATTACAGAATCTAAAATTAGATGCATACTGTATGATATCATATTAAATTATGATATCCCCTTAAGGTCACAAAGGCCTGGTGCACCAATTGAACTTTCCAAATGCCAAATGTACAACTTTTGCCTGCAAAGTAAATGGTTAAGACATAAGCATTTATTTTAAAGTTCAAAGTCAACTTGTGATCACCACTATAAATGGCTTTATAACTTGATACTATTTTGAAGAACAGGCAGCCTAATTTGCCATAACTTGCCTTGTTCCACATGCATGGAACAAGTAAAATCTGCATGGTTGGAACATCCTCAGCAGGTAAAATGAGCAATATCACATGCACTGTATAAGAGCAAAGGAACTTGGCTCTCTGCAAGTATGATTAATATTGCCATTAGTATTTCTTGCTGAGATCTGCTTCATAGAACACATACATACACAGGTATTGTGTGAATATTCTTTAAATAATTTCAGTTACTTTTCAATTCTTTCATGTTTCAAGTCTATTTTTAACTGTATCTATTAGATGTAAGTGTTTATTTGTGAGCATTATGGGTTTTTTCCTGCTGTTTTTATGTTCACTTTCAGAAAAACAGCCATATAATTGCAAAATAGTCACATCCATGTAGATTATTTGTTAGGTTTGATGGTGGGAACCTTCATGCACAATCTAGTTATACAGAACACTGGAAAAGCTGTCGATTAAGGGAATGTTAAACTGCACTGCAAACAGCATGGTAACATATTTAACATATGGCACATCAGTTTACAAATTTGGTTCTGATATCCCTAGAAAAAATATGAAATAACTTAGAAAAAAGATCACCAACTACAAAAACAAGTCAGCAACAATAAAGCAAGGGATCAGAAGGCCTTTTTTAAAATGACAACACAAAGGTCCATATGACCCTGTCATCCAAAAAATAAATACATTTAAAAACAAGGAACTGTTGGTGCATCAGACCTCAGGACACTAAGGAAATGACATCCATGGAAAAGTTTTAAATCTGTTTTGCAATGTGAACTAAATCTTAGAGTTAGAGGGAAAGCTTCCAATACACTAATGCAGTGATTTATGAATAGAAAACTAAAACAAATCTGGTTAATTCGCAGAGGTGATCACAGGAATAAGCACTTTAAATAAAACTAATCCAAAAAAAAAAAATAAATGAAAAGATGAGTGCTGCTGCTGAATGGTGTGTGTTCGTGTGTATGATAGCACCAAGTGGCGGTGGAGTAGTGTCCAGTGTGATTGCACAGAGCTAAAGGACATCGTCCTATGCAAGAATATGACACCTTTTAATACTAAGCACAATGAAAAATAAACGTAGTGTAACGCTAACCAACATTTCTTCAGAGCTCTATTTAGTGTACCGTTACTTAGTGTTTTAATCTTGCACTTTCAGTGATCAGTGTATATACACTGTATATATGTACAATCAGCTATAGAATTATTGGCACCTTTGAAAATGATGGGTTTTTAAAAGATGAAAACAATAACGATAATAAAAATGTCCTACTTAATGCAACCAGTCATCATCGAACTGTGGCATCTTGGTCCATACAGAAGATATTTTAAATCTCTGTCCCTTCTATAACCATCTAATTATCTTAAGGGGTTGATCAGAACACAAAAAACACAACCTAGCTTCCAATTACAATGCAATGAAATGTTTTAGTTTAGTCTACATGACAGGTTTTAGCAGGGTATTGTCCAGTAAAAAGTCTAGGCTCAATAAAATACTGAAAGTTTAGTCAGAATTGCTGTTACATGTCTTTAGAATAGCAGATATGGACAGGGATTTAAAATATACAGTAGATTATGAGACCAAATGTTCCACACAATGCTATACCCTTCATTGTACTAATCGGATATATGATGAGTTTTTCATAACTGTATTCTCTTTCACATTCCCCATTTTGTTTGTTAGCCTGACCTTATACTAACACCTTATATAAACAAGGTATAAACTAAAGATAAAACTATAAATAAATACATTTTAAATAAAAAATAATAGTCAATGGTACAGTCTTATACAAATGTTTGCACACTCCTGGTTGAATTTCATGTTTTACTGACCTTTTAAGTGCACATAAATTAATGCATCCTCTAAAGAACAAAGTGTTGCACATTTTAATGCACAGTAGCTACTGAATTCAATTCTAAATTTAAAAAAATGCACATTTAATACATCCATTGTCTAATCCACTTACCCCAATAAGTGTCAAAAGGAAGATGCTGAAGCTTATTGGGAGCTCATGGGTTAGCAGCGATCACTGACTCGCCAATTCATCATAAATTAAAAAGACAGGCAGAAGCACGTTCACACCAAAGGGCCACATTGTATACTTAAATTAGGGATGTATTTAATACACAGGGAGAACATGCATACCATTCAAAAGATCAAATCTAGAGCTTTTTTGCTGTGAGGCATCAGAGGTACTCACGGTAACACTGTATTAAAGTCTAATACACTGTTTTTTAAAACTCTGATTTAAAAAAAAACTGATTCTTCAGTGAGATTTGCAGGAAGGCATTATTTTAATGTCATGACTATAGAGGATGACTTAACATATTTACACTTAAAAGGAAAAAAAAACACATTATAATTTAAGTAGTCCAAACTTTGACACAAGACTGTACTGTATATACCCAAGTAATACTTTGTTCTTTAAACAGGGTTGCAAACAACTGAGATACTTTTAAAAGACCTATGTTCAGTAAGCAAATTCACCTCAGTTAAAAAGTTAAGATTCATTTTCAATGTGGAATTGAACAAAATTTCACAGAAATGTTTCAATAAGCTTCGTTTCAAAACCTTAAATTAATTTAAGGCACCAATAATTCTCATGCTGACTGATTGATTATCTCCCTCCATTTCTCTCTTATTCTTTAAAAGCTTTAGAATAGTGTTAGTAACTCTGCCCACCCCAACCAGCCCATTTCAACCCAAGCCCTTGAGTTCTTCCTATAGAATGAAAAATACTGATTGTGACTGGCTGTCCTCTACCACGCTTTAGAAGAAGGAGTACTGGTTGTCGATGGCTCGAGCCCGGCCACTCTCCCGCTCCTCGGCCTCTGCTCCTTCCAGCTGGCGTAGAGGCGCTTCCCTCTCACGCTCCTCACACTCCTCTGGGCCGCCCACCACACCGCCAACAGTCACAGCCTCCACCTCACTGACATGTTCCTGTGGTGGGGTGGGTGGTGGCGGGCGCCCTGGTGGGAGAGGGGGTGGAGGGGGTTGAGCGGGGCTACGGGGTCTGCTGATCAAGTCTGGAGTGAAGAAATTTAAAGGAAGAAAGAAGGAAAATGATTTGCCAATACACATAACATAATAAGGGATACATGTAAAAAATAAATAAATAAAATAAAAACTGAAAACTGCATACATTTAGAGAGAAATGATCAGAGTAAAGACATACAATGCACAGAAAATCTAGGAGATCCAAATAAGATCCAAAATTAATAGAATTAACAGCTAGCTTTTCGCTACCTGCTCTTCACATAGACACCACTTATAGTGTTAACATAAAAGCAACGTAATACATATAGAAAAAAGAAGTAGAAAAAAAAATGAGCCCGAACTTTGGTAACAATTGAGAACATGTTTATGATGTAATATGAGACATAAGATCATTTTAGTTATAAAATGCTGAACTCCCTTTAGAATCAACAGAGGCTAAAGTGATACATGTTTCATGTGACAACAAGCCTATGATGGATCCATGCAACTGAAATTCAGCTGTGAATGAAACATTAGGCAGACAGGTGCTTGGAGGTGATCGGATGACCTGCTCTTCCACACCCTCCCATCTCAAAGTTTTTCTTTTAAAAAAAGTTCTCTTATATTCAGACATGGGTCATAGGTCTCTATGGTCCTTACAGGTATCTTTTCCTTTGTGCTAGTGACCACTTACAACATCACTTATTTATTTTTAGAACATTAACATTTACTAGGTGTGAATAGTGATTGTCCATTTATACAAGCCCTTTTGCCTAAAACGAACTTTCCGACAGCTGTGTAGCAGGTATCCTGACCCTCCTGCAGCAGCATATATTGTTTTGGGTTTATAACCGCAGGTTTCTAATTTTATGCATATTTCATTTACATGTAAACCTTAATTAAATAAAAGTCGATTCGAATTTATTATACCTATTTTCATGAGTTTGGATTTTCTTTTAACTCAAGTGGGAAGTTTTTTTATGTGTTTTAAGGTTTGTTTTTTGTTTTGTTTTTTTCTTTGAAAAAAGCAAACTATTCCTTAAAAACCTTGGCTACCGTATGGATATGCAGGGAATGAACTGTTGCCTAAAAATGTTAGGGACACTTTGGGATTATGTTCATTTTGGCTCAGAAATGTTTTTAAATCTTAATTAAAGATTTCTTTAACCATACAAGTGCTAGTGCAATTTTTTTTTTAGCCGTCCTCCCACTGGTTGTATTAAAATGTAAAAATCAAAATCCATCCATCTATTATCTCCCGCTTTATCCTCCATTAGAGTCGGGGGGGTTCCCCATGCCCATTCAGAGGAGAACGTTTTGGGCGCTGGGCAGATACACCCAGGACAGGGTGCCAATCTATCGCTGGGCACACACCCAATATATGGGGCAGTTTGGAGAATTAATTTGACCTTGATCCATGTTTTTGGACTGTGGGAGGAAACCAGAGAACCCGGAGGAAACCCACACTGTCACGGGGAGACACAACTCCACGCAGAAAGGGATTTGAACCGGGAATCCCTAGTGCTGAGAGGAGAACATGCTAACCACTAAGCCACTATGCCGCCCTCTAATAAAATCAAAATGTCTAATTAAATTTTACCTTAAAGAATAGCAATGACTAAGATATTTTAAGTTGATTTGAATTGTTTTCAGTTATGCAGCACTACAACTGTAACACACGGTAAGTAAGATACAGTACGGACTTTACAGACACAGGATAAAATCCCAGTGCCAATAACTGATTTAATTAAGTCTTAAATTGTTTAATTATTAGACAGTAGTATTATAAAATCACTCCTATGTTTCACTATACTGTCAATGAATTTTAATACGTGTTGTTTGATTAAAACCTCTAATTAAATACGTACATTAAGGTTTACTTACATTTGCAGGTGTCGGATGGCGTGTGATCAGAAACTGTTCTTCACTTCTTAAACTTAACTTAAACTGTATCCTATCAAATCCTTTAGTTTTTAAACCCAGTGTAGGAATCTGGTAACTAATCTTGTGTCTACCCTTTAAATCAGCATGGTTCTCTTTGCATTCGTTTGATTAATTCCCCCTCGCTCTGTCTGTTAAATCTGGTCTCACTTACACACAGTCAGAGATGGGGGTTGATGGAGAGTCAGGGTGGCGCGTGGTGATGACATCACAGACTGTGGGCCGGCTGCCTGCCCTGTCCCGGCCTGCGAAAATGACCGAACGACAAACAACAACAGAGACAGCCAATCAGAGCTTTGGTTCACACTAGCAGGTTGGAGGCCTGAGGCAGGGGAGTGGGAGAAGGGTTTAAAGCAAGAGGTACAGAGAAATGTTTTGGAATATCAACAATGACAGATGGACTAAAAGAAGCATGTAGAATGTTAGACAATGATACAATTATAAGAAACTAGCTTCACCATGACCCACAGAATCCTGAGCTCAGATTCTTCAAAGCATAAAAAGGCAAATTAAAGTACTAAAATAGGCATCTCATACCTTTTAGGCCTTCAGGGAATTTAAAAATACCAAAAGTCACTATGTCTATAAAAAATAAATTGTATAATTTAATAGGTTGCTGCTTTCAGATATTTTTGTTATTGAAAAACATATAAAGGATAAACTATTCGACGTGGAGGAAAGCCTACAGTGCAATGCAATGCACATCCAAACTCAGGATTTGCATTAAGGCTCCTGCTTAAATTAAAATAATGTTTTAAAATATTTAGAATTTACCATAAGCTGCCATTTATCTTAGTAGGTCGAGGGGGGGGGGGTTTCCCCATGCCCATCCAGGGGAGAACGTTTTGGGCGCTGGGCAGATACACCCAGGACAGGTTGCTAATCTATCGCTGGGCACACTCACTCATACAAACACACTCTATATGGGGCAATTTGGAGAACTCAATTAACTTGATCCATGTTTTTGGACTGTGGGAGGAAACCAGAGAACCCGGAGGAAACCCACGCAGACACGGGGAGAACATGGAAACTCCACCCAGATTGGGATTCGAACCGGGAATCCCTAGTGCTGAGAGGAGAACATGCTAACCACTAAGCCACCGTGCCGCCCTAGTAGAAATTAGTGATTAGTAAAATCCCTGGTACTATTATTATGCAGATTGGCAAGTTAAGAAACCTTTATCCCTCATTATAGGAATAAAATTATTTTTTAAAATATTTTTATAAAGATTATTTTTAACACAAAGGGGATTTGAGGACAAGCATTATTTTCTTTTGAATAAAAACACAAGAAGGACAATCATAATGGAATTCATGGCTAAAAGCTGAAAAGAGGTGATGCCAGATGAAGAGGGAATAATAATGATATGGAACACAGAACAAAGATAAAACAAGAGGGAAAAAAAGATAGAGATGTTTATTAAGTAAGAGACAGAGAATGGAAGTGAGGTTAGGGGTGGTAAGAAAACTGCTAAGACAGAAGCAAAAGGTACTTAGGCCATGCGGGTTCAACAAATGAACTCGATGTTAAAAAACGCCCAAGAGTCACCCAAGAGTCAAAGAAACAAAGCCATGCACAGCCAGCAAACTGCAGACTTTGCTCAGGTTAATGGATCTGTATTAATAGCAAGCTATCTTTGGAAATGAGAAGCATTGGACAAATGGACAAAGCCCATTTTAGCCCAAAGAAAACACCAGAAAGCTCATGCAGTGGTCTATAGTACATTCAGATGATCATAAAGCCCTTAAAGCACCAGAAGAAAGCAAATCTTACTAATAACGCGATAACTTTCCAAACCCTATAAACCCTGCCAATGCTCTCTTCATTCCTGCCACTTGAACCTAGATGTCAGTACCTGGCTGCCGGGCAGCCGTTGCTCCCACAAAGCTGATGAGGGTGACGTCAGAGGCTCCTCCAGATTCCAGTGGTATGGGATGCACTCGGAAGTGCTCCAGCATGTCGAAGATGGACTGGAACCAAAGATGCTGGACGCGACACTGGCCATCCTCATTAAGAGACAATCGCAGGTGCTGAAGAGGCAGATCCAGAGGAAACGTCAAGTGTAATGCAAAAAAAGATGGAAATGCAGAACAGAAAAAAGAAAGTTATACAACAAAAACACTCTTATTACAGTTTTTGATGTTAGAATTAAATTTTTAGAGGGATTCATTCATTTATTTATTCATTCATTATCTTCTGCTTTATCCTATATTAGGGTCGTGGGGGGGTTCCCATCCAGGGGAGAACGTTTCGGGCGCTGGGCAGATACACCCAGGACAGGGCGCCAATCTATCGCTGGGCACACACTCACTCACACAGACACACTCTATATAGGGGGCAATTTGGAGAACTCAATTGACTTGATCCATGTTTTTGGACTGTGGGAGGAAACCGGAGAACCCGGAGGAAACCCACGCGGACACGGAGAGAACATGGAAACTCCACCCAGATGGGGATACGAACCAGGAATCCCTAGCACTGAAAGGAGAACATGCTAACCACTAAGCCACCGTGCTGCTGAGTGTAATTCAGACCAGCATATTTATTTCACAGCTCTATAGCCACATGGATTTGGCCGTCTCTTTTCAGCAGGCATTAACTGAGTGGAAAAGTTAAAAATCAAATGTAAATATACATACTACATAAGGATTTCTATGGATTTGATTAACATGCACACACATGTAAATAAAAAAAAAAGAATTTGTCTTCAGAAAAGTACTGCGTAAAATCCTACATTTTGTCTCTTCTCAGAAAACGCTTATAACCAGGATTCAATTCTCAGCGGCACGGTGGTTTCTTCACAGATATTTATTAAGTTGTAATAGATAGGTGGCTTAGTGGTTAGCATGTTCTTCTCTCAGCGCTAGGGATTCCCGGTTCAAATCCCAATCTGGGTGGAGGTTCCATGTTCTCCCCGTGTCCACGTGGGTTTTCTCCGGGTTCTCCGGTTTCCTCCTACAGTCCAAAAACGTGGATCAAGTCAACTATGAAGGCAAATTGCCCCATAAAGAGTGTGTCTGTGTGAGTGAGTGTGTTCCCAGTGATAGGTTGGCGCCCTCTCCTGGGTGTATCTGCTCAGCACCCGAGACGTTCTGCCATGGATGTGGATGGGCATGGGGACCTCCCCCCCACCCGCCGTGACCCTAGTAGAGGATAAAGCGGAAGGTAATGGATGGATGTGTGGTAGTTTTGATGACTTTCTGTAGTTAATGATCATGTAAAAACTGAGGTTGTGGGTAAACATTATTGTTATACTTCATCAGTTTGGTTTCTCAAATAAATATATAATAAAAAAAGAAAAGTACTGCAAATATATTGTGTGCATTTTATGTCCTGTATGCCATGCTGCATTGGTTTGCCTTGGTTTGGACCTGCACAACATTCCCAGTTCCAGTTCCATATTTGGTTCTTCAGACATATTTCATTTTTTAAATTTTGAATCTATCCATCCACACACACAAACACGCACTATATGGGGCAATTTGGAGAATTCAATTGACCTTATCTTCCGCTTTATCCTGTATTAGGGTCGCGGTGGACTTACCCATGCCCACCCAGGGGAGAACGTCTCGGGCGCTGGGCAGATACACCCAGGACACACTCGCTCACACAGACACACTCTATATGGGGCAATTTGGAGAACTCAATTGACTTGATCCATGTTTTTGGACTGTGAGAGGAAACCGGAGAACCCGGAGGAAACCCACATGGACACGGGGAGAACATGGAAACTCCACCCAGATGGGAATTCGAACCGAGAATCCCTAGTGCTGAGAGGAGAACATGCGAACCACTAAGCCACCTATATATTACAACTTAATTAATAAATGTTTTTGAAGAAGTGATTTAAGGTTGTTGACTTCGGTATTAAGTTTGCTTTAAGACCAACAGCTGCTTTAACTCCACAACTCTTATATCTGATATGTATAGGATAAGTTACTAGGGTGATTAAGCTGCTTGCATCGTTACAGTATGAGTGATTAGTGACATCATAATGCTGTTAAAATCCTAAAATCCACTAATCCTGCCTTGAGGCATGCAGGTTTAAATGAGGGACTGAGAGGCTAATAGCACTTAGCAGTATGTGTTAAGTGTGTGTGCTGTTGACTTGTACCATCACTACAGAGCAGCTGGAGAGAAAAGACATACCTTTGCTTTGCCCTGGAAATTGAAGGTGAGAACGTACTCGCCACGTCTTGTCTCACTCTGCCGCACAAGAAAGACACCGTGACTAGCCATGCCACCTGCCAGGACTAGCTGGGCCGCCTTCAGACGCGAGAGTGTACCATGGAACCACTGACATTCGCTGAGTGGATGTTCCACTGGCTCTGCTATGGAACCCTCTGAGAAAAGGAAGGACCCTAAAAAGCAGACAGTTTAACTGTTGAAATTATACTCCCAGGTTTTGAGTCTGCACACGTGCAGTACTAAAAAAATAAAGTGTAAGTCGTATTTGATTCATCCTCTATGTTGACTAGTCAAGCCAAAAATGCAACTTTTTATTTATCTATTATAATTTTTTTCAACTTTTTGACTTTTGACTTTTTTTAAAAAAAAAAGTCTCCTCGGCAGCATGGCGCTAGGGGTTCCCGGTTGGAATCCCCATCTGGGCGGTGTTTCCATGTTCCCCCCCGTGTCCGCGTGGGTTTCCTCCGGGTTCCTCCCACACTCCAAAAACATGGATCAAGGTCAAATGAGTTCTCCAAATTGCCCCATATAGAGTGTGTCTGTGTGAGTGAGTGTGTGCCCAGTGATAGATTGGCGCCCTGTCCTGGGTGTATCTGCCCAGCGCCCGAAACGTTCTCCCCTGGATGGGCATGGGGAACCCCCCACGAATATAGGATAAAGCAAAAGATAATGGATAAATGAAAAAAAGTCTCCTCATTCAAAATAATAATAATATATAATAATAATAATAATAATAATAATATAAGACTGTTAAAGACAAGTTTTTGTAAATCTGCTGAACTATTTGTAAAACTTTAAAACATGTTTTGTTTTGCACCAGTACAGGAATGTGGACGTGTACATTTGTATGTGTGGGAACTAGACCTGTGGCATCTGGTGTCTCTGGAAATGGCAGGCCAAGACCTGCTCCGCCTCCAAGCAAACGACCATCAGGTTCATCCAGAGGGGCACGAGGAGGCAGCTCAGGGGGAAGAGGTTCCAGCAGAGGAGAACCGCCCACCCCTCCATAACATACTGCAGATTGTAAAGCAACAGTATTGTTTTTTCTTACTGAGAGACAAAATGCTTTTATATATAAGGATAACGTCAATGTTTACACTTTGTTTAGATTTTAAATCGGATTTTAGTGAACTTATTTTAAACATGTGCTTTAAAGTTTAAGACTTGTCTGTGTACAGTGGTCTACCTCAATGCGTCTATGCATTTGTGTGCCTGTCTGTAAATGTCTCTGTGTCAATTTGTGGGCCCT
>JAFMOD010000576.1:31598-35771 GCA_019802435.1 Corydoras maculifer | reverse complement strand
AGATATCACAGTCAGATCTCACAGTCTGATCTCAGTCAGATCTCACAGTCAGATCTCACAGTCTGATCTCAGTCAGATCTCACAGTCTGATCTCAGTCAGATCTCACAGTCTGATCTCAGTCAGATATCACAGTCAGATCTCAGTCTGATCTCAGTCAGATCTCACAGTCAGATCTCACAGTCTGATCTCAGTCAGATCTCACAGTCTGATCTCAGTCAGATCTCACAGTCTGATCTCAGTCAGATATCACAGTCAGATCTCACAGTCTGATCTCACAGTCAGATCTCAGTCAGATCTCACAGTCTGATCTTACAGTCTGATCTCACAGTCTGATCTCACAGTCAGATCTCAGAACGTCTCACAGAACTCGCGTCTCACAGAACCCGCGCCTCACAGAACCCGCGTCTTACAGAACCCGCGACCTTTCATCTTTTTACAAACAACGGAACGAGCAGAGCAGCGCCTGGAGGAGACATTCAAAACCAGACAACGCTCTTCATGCAGCGGGGGAACCGCCGTGGACTTAAACTGATGATGTCACAAGTCTGGAACCGGAACTCCTGACACGAATCCGGGCGGAGCACGGGGAGGTTCCGCGACGGACGCCCGCGACCCCGAGCGACGCACCGAACTTTCGAAAATGAACCACCATTAAAGACGTCAAGCCCCTGACGTTTACCGTTCCAAGACGTCTAAACAACGTCCAACTAACGTTTAACTAACGTCCAACTAACATCCAATCAATTTTTAAATGTCCAATTTCCATCTTGCGTCTAACCAACGTCCAACTAATTGTCAACTAACATCTAACCAACGTCCAACTGACGTCTAACAAATTTTTAACTAACAGTCTAACTAACATACAACTGACATCTAACCAATGTCCCACTGACGTCCAATTACTTTTTAACTAACGTATAACTAACGGCTAACCAATGTCCCACTGATGTCCAATTACTTTTTAACTAACGTGTAACTAACACCTAACCAATGTCCCACTTGCGTCCAACAAATTTTTACCTAACGTCTAACCGACATCCAATGGCGTGAGGGGAACGAGGAGCGCCTGGAGGAGTGTCATTTTCAGACGGCGTTCTTTCCACAGCGGGGGAGCCGCGTGGGAGTTAAACGGATGATGTCAGAAGTCCTGACGGGGCGGTTCGGCGGCGGACGCCCGCGACCCCGATCGGGGAGCGACGCGGCGAACTTTCAAAATACAGCTTCCCTGAATGAAAGACGTCAAGCCCCCGACGTCGGCGGTTCAAAGCGGATCCGGCGCTCTCACGTTGCCGCCGCCGCCGAGTGAGCGGAGTGTCAATCCGGCGCGGACGCAAACTCCAGAGCGCCGACATGAAGAGAGGCGTCAATCTCCCGCCGCCAACCGCCGCCGCTCTCATGCAAGAATAATTAGCTGTTTACTTCGTCTTCCCTTCACATTTCCATTACGGCACGTCAGACGCCGGCGCCAGATAAATCTCCAGAAATCGAGCCGTCTTTAGTGGCGGCCTCAGATGTCTGCGGCTGTGAAGCCACGCCGCCGCCGCCGCCGCCGCCGCCGCCGCCGCCGCGTTAGAATGATCAATCGCCCGTTTGTGTGCGCGCATGATAAGGAGCGCCGCCGGAGAGGGAGGGAGTAACTTGTTCGAAACGGCCTCCGACACAAACGGTTCCAACTTCCTGTTACAAACTCGCTGATCCGATGGATTCGATTCGCCGAGTCGTCGCCTTCTGTCGGCCGATTGGACGCCACGAAACCAGAGGAAGAACCGGAATGAGCGCCGGCGTTACCTGGTTCATTTAACTTGACATTAACATAATGGGGGTGGAAGGGGGTGGAGCCTATTCCAGAACTCACAAGGGGCAAACTCCCGTTTAAGGCCAAGAGGTGGTGCGGTCCACTATGCGTTGAATTTGCATGTTCTCCTGGGGTCTGTGTGCCTCCAACAACCTGACTCCTTCCACTTTTATGCTGTTCCCATTAGGGGGCGCCACAGCAAGTCTTCCACTTGGCCGACTTTTCCAAAGAGGACCTGCGTTTACGCCACTGAGAACCGAACCCGCGACCTCCCCGCTGTGAGGCTGAAGCACTGACCGCCGCCCCGCCATCCCGCCTCTACAGGCCCTCTGGAACGTGATAACCGGAATCTGGATTGTTTCTTTTGTAATCGACGAGCGATGGCGGCGAATCCCGCGGACGTCTCGGACCCTCGTTAATTAACGGGAATGAAAAGAACGGTAAAGGGAGGAGGAGGATGAAAGAAAGGGAGAAGAAAAAGGGGCGAGCGAGAGCAGGACGGCGGCACTTCAATAAAAGAGCGAGTCGCAGGGAAAGGACGCACGTGAATTTGGCGATTTGAGACGCTTAATGAGGGGCTTTAAGCGCCGGCGGCCGTTACAAAGCGCATTAATGAGGCGCGGGATCAATGGGAGGCTGTTGTGATGAATCGATTCTCAGTCGGGCTAATTGACAGAGCGAGTGCTTAACTGCGCTCTCCGGGGGAAGAGGAGGCAGAGGATCAGATACGACCCCGGAATTAACGATAAGACCACTAATTCCCCCGAAGGAGCCACCCAAACACACACACACACGGATTAGACCGTAACATCCGACCACGCCCGCGGTCCCTTCACACGCCTAACGACGTCGACCCGACGACCATCTCCACCAATAAACCCGACCGAAATCAAAGAGTTACCCGTGGAACCGGGTCGGGGCACTACAGCTAACGAGGTAGAGGTCGCCCGAGGTCACGCCCTCCGCCTCCAGACGCCCTCCCCAATTAATATAACAAATATAATATCCATCCATCCATTACCTTCCACTTTATCCTCAGGAGGGGGGGGGGTTCCCCATGCCCATATAGGGGAGAACGTTTTGGGCGCTGGGCAGATACACCCAGGACAGGGGGGCAATCTATCACTGGACACACACAGACACACTCTATATGGGCCAATTTGGAGAAATCAATTGCCCTTGATCTAGTTTTTTGGACCGTGAGAACCCGGAGGAAACACATGTGGACATGCAAACTCCTTCCGGATTGGGATTCGAACCGGGAATCCCAAACGCTAAGAGGAGAACATGCCAACCACTTTGATGCCGGCAAATATAATAATAATAATAATAATAATAATAATAATAATAATAATAATAATAATAATAATAAAAAAAATAATAATATTAATAAAGGCATTTTGGGGGAACGTCCGAGGCCACTGGGGGCAGTAGGTGGTCCCCCTGAGTGGTTAGCTATGTGAGTGTGGGTCTATGCCAGGGCCCCCCTCCCCCTCGTCCATCGCGCTCCTCTCTAACGACGGAATTTCGTCACCTCGACCCCCCCCACCCCCCCGACACCCCGTCATGATCGGCTCCAAAGAGAATCCGTGAACATCGGCCCCTGTGATCTTCAAATGACTCTCCATCATAGTCAGTCCAAAAATTGCCCCCGGGCCAGGGTTTCCTTAGGTTCTTTACTTACTCTCCTCCCTTAACTGCCCCCCCCCCCGCACACACCCCCACCGCCGTGGTCTTAAATCATCCTCAAAGATGGAGGAGATCTTTTCATCATCTCAAGCCCCCTGAGCGAGGTGTCGGCGTGAGCGTGAGGAACCATCGTTCCCCTGAAGGTCATCCCTAATAACCCCCCCATTAGAGCATTAGAACGATCCCCCGCCGCCGGGATCCTCCCTCGTGGTCCCGACGCAGATAGCTGAAAAGGGATGCAAAGCCCCGAGAGACAGCGCTCAACCCTGCGACAGGTCTTTGCGAAGAAACGCCACTGAGGACCATGGTTCCCATCGTTTAACCCTCGTCTTCGTTCTAAACAATGCGTTCGGACAGGTGGAGAACATCCCAAACTCAGACGTCTACGTCCGACGACGCCAGTGGGAATGACGGGCTGAGCCTGGTCTTAAAGAACCTTTGGGGTGTCATCCAGGATCTCACCCAACATCGGTGTCTGACCTCACGGACACACCCAATGATCACTCTAATCCTTCCCCTCTAACTGGACTGAACTGGACTGACTATTTACAGAGGGTTGCCAAATCCCCGTCATCCACCCTCCTCCACCCGTCCACCAGGTCACGTCTTCTCTGTAAAATTATCCCAAACGAGCCTCCATGGCTCCTCCATCGATGCAGATAGATGTACTTTAGATCATCCCCGAAAA
>JAFMOD010000576.1:24098-29098 GCA_019802435.1 Corydoras maculifer | reverse complement strand
AGCGTTCTTCATAATAAACAGGTCTTTGTGAAGCGGAGTGAGTGAGCGAGTGAGTGAGTGGGCGAGTGAGTGAGTGGGCGAGCGAGAGTGAGGGAGTGTTTATCATCATTACGCGCATGGCGTCCAGGTGTAATGGAAAACGCAAAGACAGTCAGGAGACGAGAACCGGAGAACCGGAGAACCGGAGAACATCATAATTACACGTTGTCTCACGGTGCGGGATGAAGACGCTCAGCCGTGCGTTCCCTTTATTTCATCTCCACTCTAACACTCTCTCTCTCTGTCTCTCTCTCTCTCGCTCTCTCTCTCTGTCTCTCTCTCTCTCTCTCTCTCTCTCTCTCTCTCTCTCTCTCTCTCTCTCTCTCTCTCTCTCTCTCTCTCTCTCTCTCTCTCTCTCTCTCTCTCTCTCTCTCTCTCTCTCTCTCTCTCTCTCTCTCTCTCTCTCTCTCTCTCTCTCTCTCTCTCTGTCTCTCTCTCTCTCTGTCTCTCTCTCTCTCTCTCTCTCTGTCTCTCTCTCAGTTTCAGTCATTATGTAGGGACCCTCGTCCCGGTCCCGGTCCCGGTGCAGGTCCGGGTTGTGGCCCGTGGGCCGGCGCAGGTCGGGCGGTCAGAGCGGAGGTGACCGGCTGTTTGTGTTCCGATCAGCTGCAGTAATTGAGAGCGGGCGTTGTTAATGAGCTGCGGCGGGGGGGGCGTGGGGGGGGGGCGTCTCGTTAAAGTGGGATGAGTTCGGCCCGCGGGACCAACGGTTATCATGAGCTACGGCTTGTTATGACAGGCGCTACACGACCCCTCCACCCGACCCCTCCCCCCGACCCCCCCGCCGCGCTCGCTCGCTCTCCCGGGAAAAGGTCAGCGCGCCGCACGCCGCCAAAACAAGAATCAACGTCCGTTTTCCAGCGCGGGAGACACTCAATTACTGCACTGATCAAAGTTCACCCGCCGCAAAGGCCACGCTAAAATACAACCACGTGTCACAGCCACGCCCACCGACACGCCCACCGACACGCCCACCGACACCCCCCACCGACACCCCCCCACCTCACACCATCGCCTTCCAACCCACTGAGCCGGCTCAGCCCAAGCCTACAGAGAGTCAACAGAGAGTCGAAAGAGAGTCAACAGAGAGTCAACCAGAAGTCAACAGAGAGTCAACAGGGAGTCAACCAGAAGTCAACAGAGAGTCAACAGGGAGTCAACCAGTAGTCAACAGAGAGTCAACAGAGAGTCAACAGGGAGTCAACCAGAAGTCAACAGAGAGTCAACAGAGAGTCAACCAGAATTCAATGAAGACAACAGAGAGTCAAACAGGCAGTCAACAGAGAGTCAAAGAGAGAGTCAAATATGGAGTGAACAGTGAGTCATCTAAGAGTCAAGAGAGAGTCAACAGCGAGTCTACAGAAGTCAACAGAGAGTCAACCAGAAGTCAATAGAGTCAACAGAGAGTCAACGGGGAGTCAAAAGAGAGTCAACCAGAAGTTGACAGAGAGTCAACAAAGAGTCAAATTGGGAATCAACAGAGTCAACCAGGAGTCAACAGGGAATCAAAAGCGAGTCAACCAGAAGTCAACAGAGAGTCAACAAAGAGTCAAATAGGGATTCAACAGAGAATCAAACAGGCATTCCTGAGCACCTTGCTGGGATAGGCCCCGGCACCTTCTTAACCAGGCTCGGAATAAAATAATGAAATGTTTTGAACCGGCTGTTTGATCTGCACTTTAAAAACCCCGTGAGTGCCGGGATAGGCTCCAGCACCCGCGAGACCCCGAGCAAGTCGTCCTCGAGCGCTCGTCCGTCGGCGGGGAGGTGAAACCCGAACCTCCGCAGCATCCCAGCACCCCCGCTCCTGAGAAATAGCACTGATCCTGAGGCTGCTGCACCCGAGCTCCGCCCACTTCCTTTGAACAGACATCACTCACGGGCGACCTTCATCATCGCCCGGCTGCTCATCCTCATCCTCGCTGCTTATCGGCAACATCCTCTAATGAAAGTTCGCCTGCGTCTTATCCCGGCTTTTTATTCTCATCCCGCGCGCCGCTTTTTCATCCGCGCAGATGAGGATGTGACCTTTATAGAGCGCAGCCTCTTCCTCAAACACACACACACACACACACACACACACACACACACACACACACGACGGCTCTGAGACTTAATAAGCGCAGTGTGTGATGAGTGTGTGTGCGCGGCCGCGTGGGTTAAAAAGAAACAAAATAACACCCGGCTTAAATATCAAAACCCTCCACCAACATAACAGAACCTTCTGAACGTCCCCCCACTGCACCGCTGCAAAGGGCCTTCCCCAAACTGTTTACAAAGTCCAGAATACATCCCCCACTGTCTGATTCCAGAAAACACACCCCGCATTAATTATTAATTAATAATATTGTATTTAGTAATCAGTGACGTTTATGTTCTTTAAGTCAACTGTAGAACGTAGAACTTAGACCCCGGTACTAAAATGGTACTGACGTGGTACTGACGTGGTACTGACGTGGAACTGAAGTTGGAATGCTGACGTCTGATGAAGTGAAGGTCCAGGTGTTTTTTGGGATAATAAACGCAGCGGTCAGCGGTTTTGGGCGCGGTCGCCAGCGGCTGTTTCTGGCCAGCTGTTATGGGGGGGGGGGGTTGGGGGGTGCTGACACAGCGTGAACAGAACCCTAATTACATTAACATCAAATAAAACGGAGTACGGTTCTCCCTGCACCTCCCTCCAGATTTACTAACGGCCTCAGAGCTGAACTAAAGATGAGACCCCTGTGAGACAGTGAGACAGTGAAACTCTTATGAGACCCCTGTGAGACAGTGAGATAACAGTGAGACGCCTGGGAGAGAGTGAGACCCCTGTGAGACAGTGGGACGACAGTCAGACGCCCGTGAGATGGGTGGGAGGCAGGTCTCCACAGCTGCAGCCTGTACGAGGTTCAGATGATGTTCATTACTGATGAAGACTCCTGAATTCTGATGAAGGTCACGCTTTCAATCTGCGCTAAAGTGAGACGAACGAACTGAAGAATTCAGAGACGTTAATTAAAAACCTCATTTAAATGAAATAAACCGCTTCTCATTCTGACTCCTCAGACCGACGCCGCCGCGGCCCGCGGTTCGAGACGCATCGAGACGTCTGATCTTCAGATGTAAGGACAGACCTTCAGCGGGCGACGCCGCAGATCGTTAACTGCAAAGACACCGCTACAAATGCAACAAGACGGTGTGAGGACGCGCCGCCGCTCGGGCCCCGGCTCCGTGAGGACGGCCCGCCGCTTGGGCCCCGGCTCCGTGAGGATGCGCCGGCGCTCGGGCCCTGGCTCCGTGAGGACGGCCCGCCGCTCGGGCCCCGGCTCCGTGAGGACACGTCGCCGCTTGGGCCCCGGCTCCGTAAGGACACGCCGCGGCTCTGGCCCTGGCTCCTTGATCTCGCCTGAAAAACGGCGTTCAGGAGGCGGCGGCGTATCTGACGGGCTTTAGGACCCGGCGGCGGCGCGGGGGGATTACAGGATTAGGATTATCTCCTGTTTATAAAAATGTGTCAGGGTTTACGATTACAATCAGCAAATTGCTGCTTCGCTGGCAGATTACACGCGTTTACCTTCAGACGCCGGAATCACGCCACGGAACCGCGAGGAACCCCGCCCCCCCCATACCCCACACTCCGTCACGGCCGGGTCCCCACCTCCATCAGGAGGCCCACAGTGAGTGTGAGTAGAGGACGGCTCAAAGCGGCCTGCCCGGCGCCGACAACCCCGCCACTGCTGCTGATTGATTAGGTTACACTGCTGCCCCCCGATGGCCGGTCTGATTACTCCTCCTCACCACATGGTATCCATCGTTCTAATAAGGTTCTAATAAAAGCGTCTGTCTGTCTTCCACTGGTCTGACCCGAGAACGTCCACAGTCCACAGACGCGGAACATTCCATCACAACGTCTCCGTACGGAGATAACGCCGCGGCCGCTGCTCTTAACGACAGATCCAGATGTTGCTGGCGGCGGCGGGGCGAAGGCGGCGGCGGCCAAACCCGCGTCTCGCTCCCGCCGTGCAGACGGAACCTGACGCCGCACTGTTTTTCCCATCCACGCCGTCGGGTTCCCCGTCCCGATGGAGCAGCAGCAGGCAGCGACCGGGTCACGCTCCGGGAGCTCCGCCCACTCCGAGTGAGTGGGCCATTATTATAATTATACATCATATGATTTCGGACGGCACGGTGGCTTAGTGGTTGGCATGTTCTCCTCTGGGTTCGGATACCCATCAGGGTGGAGTTTGCAGGTTCTCCCCGTGTCCGCGTGGGTTTCCTCCGGGTTCTCCGTCCAAAAGCATGGATTCAAGGTAAGTTGAATGCTCTAAATTGCCCCATATAGTGAGAACATGCAAACTTCACCCAGATTGGGATTCGAACCTGGAATCCCCAGCGCTGAGAGGAGAACATGCCAAACCACTAAGACACTGCGCCAACACTATCATTGTTATTATAATTATTGTAAGGTTTAATTAAAGCTACCAGAGGCTTTGATGTGTCCTTCAGAGCTACACCAGGCCAGTTAGTGGAGAACAAGGAGAACGAGGAGAACGAGGAGACTGTGGAGAACGTGGAGAACATGGAGAACATGGAGAACGAGAAGAACGTGGAGAATGAGGAGAACGAGGAGAATGAGGAGAACGAGGAGAACGAGGAGAACGAGGAGAACGTGGAGAACGAGGAGAACGTGGAGAATGAGATCAGAGCATGATGAATGAAGCGTTCTGCACTCACACTCCGTCTTTATTACAGAATGATCTGAATCCGGCACTGCCGCCTAAAACGTTCCCTCCATTTGCACCCCTCACCCCCCACCCGCTGCTCCACCCTCATCATGCACTGTATGTGAAGAAGTGATGAAGATCATAATACAGCTTTAGTACAATAGAAAGGTGTGTGTGTGTGTGTGTGTGTGTGTGTGAGTGAGTGTATGTGTGTGCGTGTGTGTGTGTGTGTGTGTGTGTGTGAGTGAGTGAGTGTAT
>JAFMOD010000574.1:781306-843278 GCA_019802435.1 Corydoras maculifer | reverse complement strand
CCCCCACACACACATATGGGTTAGAGCGTGGAACGTCTCGGTTCCCCCTGCGGGTTAGGACGTGGAACGGCTCGTCACCCCCCCCCCCACACACACACACACGGGTTAGAGCGTGGAACGTCTCGGCTCCCCCTGCGGGTTAGGACGTGGAACGGCTCATCACCCCCCCACACACAGGTTAGAGTGTGGAAAGGCTCGGCTCCCCCTGCTGGTTGTGGCGTGGAATAGCATGGCTCTCCGGAGGGTCAGGACCTGGCACGGCTCCAGCTCCACCCGTCCGTACAGAGAGAACCTGAACGCGCGTCTCACCCGTCCGTACAGAGAGAACCTGAACCTGAGAACCTGAACCTGAAGTCTCACCTGGTGGACGTCGAGAACACAGCGGGCAGAACGTCAGAACCGACACACAGAAGGTGACAGAAGCCCAGAGAGCTGGAGTCCAGCGGGTTCTGCAGCAGCAGATTTAACAGAGCGGGTCCTGCAATCACAACAGCCCGAAATAAAAACCACACAAAGTTCCGCAGCATGGAGAGCACTGAAATGCATTAATTAAAAGGTCATTAATTAAAAGCTCATTAATCAGCACCTTTGTGACGGCTGACTGTATCGTTAGATTCATCGACACGGAGAGGCGCCGCCGCCGTTTCCTTTTTAACCAGCGATCGCTTCCCTCCTGATCAAAAGATAAACTTATTATTATAATAATTACTTACAATTATTAATGAACAGCATTTTAATTAACAGGTTGATTAACCAAGGGAGGTTGAAATAGGGTCAGGGACCTTAAAAGTCTCAATCTGTAGTCTAATACCCCACCACCCCAACCAAAGAGCTGCCACGTTCCCCTACTCATTACACACCAATCAACATAACAGCGCCCTCTGTCTGAAACCTGGGGAATCGAACCCAAGACCTACTTTAGGTGAGGTTGAAGCCCTTTCGGCTGCCCCACCATGCCACCTCACGACCCCCACACTCGTAACTGTAGTATAACGAAGTCAGATTATATAATTTATGAAATCAATAATATAAATGTCATTATGTAGAATTCACGGCAGCACGCTGGCTTAGTGGTTTAGCATGTTCTCCTCTCAGCACTCGGGATGCCCGGTACGAATCCCAATCTGGGTGGAGTTTCCACGTTCTCGCCGTGTCCGCGTGGGTTTCCTTCGGGTTCATTGGTTTTCTTCCTCAGACCAAAAACATGACTCAAGGTCAATTGGATTCTCCAAATTGCCTCATATTGAGTGAGTCTGGGCGGCATGGCGGTTCAGTGGTTTAGCATGTTCGCCTCTCAGCACTAGGGATTCCCGATTCGAATCCCCATCTGGGTGGAGTTTCCATGTTCTCCCTGTGTCCGCGTGGGTTTCCTCCGGGTTCTCTGGTTTCCTCCCTCAGTCCAAAAACATAACTCAAGGTCAATTGAGTTCTCCAAATTGCCCCATATAAAGTGTGTTTGTGTGAGTGAGTGTGTGTCCAGCGATAGATTGGTGTCCTGTCTTGGGTGTATCTGTCCAGCGCCCAAAACGTTCTCACCTGGATGGGCATGGGGAACCCCTAATAGACGATAAAGCGGAAGATAATAAATGAATGAAATAGAATTCTGTGTTACATGTGGAATTTGGTCAAACACAAAATTATGCAAATGAGGTGAGGTCATACCATCAGATGGCTGGTCTTTGGACGAGGATGAAGATGAAGATGATGATGGTGGTTTCGAGTAAAGCTCCATTGAAAACATCTCTTTGGTCACAAACACACGACCGGCAGGAGAGTTCGTCCTACACCCGTTCCTAACGGGAGTCCCGGCCAGCCTCGCGCCACGTTCCGAACTCTGCAGCTTGCTCCTCATTTCGTTCATCTCCGCTTCCTTAAAATGCAACTCCGACTGCAGCGCCTCCACCTGGGCAAAATTAAAATAAATAAATAAATAAATCTGACAGCACACGATGTTGCGTGGTTCTCGTCGCGCCCCGTATCCGGAACCCCGGTCTACCTTCTTGGCCAGCTCCCTCTCTTTCTCACTCTGGACGTGGGCGCGCTGTCTCTCCAGGTCCAGATGCGCCCGTTTCTCCTGCTCCCTCTCCTGATTGGCCAGCTTCAGAGAGTCGCGCAGCACGCGGATCTCGCCGTTCTTCACCACGATCTGCTCCTCCACCTCCTCCAGCTGCGTACAATCGACACACAGCGGCGTTCACTCGGGTTCCGTCGGCACGCGTCGAGCTTCGGAACGGCGACGTACCTTTCTCTTCAGCGCCGCCTGCTGGGCTTCCAGTCGGCCGTAGTCCGGCTCGTCCCCGTCCCGGCTGTTTCCTGAAAATTCATTGTGTTAATTATTAGTTCATAGATTATAATAAATCCGTCCCCTCATGCCCATCCAGGGGAGAACGTTTCGGGCGCTGGGCAGACACACCCAGGACAGGGCGCCAATCTATCGCTGGACACACACTCACTTACACACACATACTCTATATGGGGCAATTTGGAGAATTCAATTGACCTTGATCCATGTTTTTTGGTGGGAGGAAAACGGAGAACCCGGAAGAAACCCACGCGGACACGGGGAGAACATGGAAACTCCACTCAGATGGGGATTCGAACCGGGAAATCCCCGGCGCTGAGAGGAGAACATGCTAAACCACCAAGACACCGTGTCACCCGGGGTTCCTCTCACAGGCTATTAAATTTTTAAATCACTGAGTCACACGGTTTACCCATCCATCCATTATCTTCCGCTTTGTCCTCTACTAGGGTCGTTGGGGGGGGGGGCCTGGGCAGATCTATCACTGGACACACACTGACTCACACACATACACACTCTATATGGGGCAATTTGGAGAATTCAATTGACCTCGATTCATGTTTTTGGACTGTGGGAGGAAGCCGGAGAACCCGGAGAAACCCACGCGGACACAGGGAGGACATGGAAACTCCACTTAGATGGGGATTCGAAGTGGGAAATCCCCAGCGCTGAGAGGAGAACATGCTAAACCACTAAGCCACCGTGTCGCCCCCAGACAGTTTACTGCTTTGACATTTACCACAGGCGTCGTGTTTTGTAGCTTGGTCCCGGATATTAAACACGCCCCCGCCGGCGCCGCCCCGGTGGTCGTTTCCCAGGGTAAAGGTTCTCCTGGCCTCCCTGGCGGGAGGCGGGTTCCGTTCCTCTAAATGTGCGGTAACGCAGTTGAAGGGTCTCTTGCTGCTGGTGGGAGGAGCCTCGTTAATGATGGCCTGAGAGGCGATGATGTCGATCTCCTCCAGGTCGTCCTGCGTGAAGTCGGCATCGTCGCTGAAGGCGTCCTGCGGCCCGGGGGCGTCACAAAACCCTCGGAGGCGTTTGCTCGGAGGATACGCCATGTTTCTACGATATAAAGAAGAACCAGAACGTCAAACAATTACAATTAGAGTTACACACGACATTGAACACTTGAATGTCCCTTGATCATTACATGAATGTTTATTGTTTACTGTACTGTGTATCTTCCTGTGTTTATTGTAATAATTTTATTTCCGTGTGTTTGCACATGTGCACTTTGTCTTGGCTGTTATAGCACCTTGTTCCTGGCAACGCTGTCTCGTGCCACATATATTGCACTGTGCTTTATATTGTGGAATGACAAATAAAATAAATACTTGAATACTTGACTTGACTTGACATCCATACGTGATGTAGAGAATATTATTTAAATAAGGGCTGGTGGGGGCGGAACGGTGGCTTAGTGGTTTAGCACGTCCTCCCTTCAGCGCTAGGGATTCCCAGTTCGAATCCCCATCTGGGTGGAGTTTCCATGTCCTCCCCGTGTCCAGTTTCCTCCCAAAAACATGGATCAAGTCAATTGAATTCTCCAAATTGCCCCATATAGAGTGTGTCTGTCTGAGTGAGGGTGTGTTCAGTGATAGATTGGCGTCCTGTCCTGGGTGTATCTGCCCAGCGCCCGAAACGTTCTCCCCTGGATGGGCATGGGGAACCCCCCCAGCATTCTCTTTCAGCCCAAGGGTTTCATTCGGCCCTACGACCTAAAGGTCCAGGCTTGATTCCAGATTCCACCCTTACTATTACGCATGTGCTCATATACTCATATACTCAGAATACACAATACTATATTGTGATCCAGGGGCACGGTGGCTTAGTGGTTTAGCATGTTCTCCTCTCGGCGCTAGGGATTTCCGGTTCGAATCCCAATCTGCGTGGAGTTTCCATGTTCTCCCCGTGTCCGCGTGGGTTTCCTCCGGGTTCTCCGGTTTCCCTCCACAGTCCAAATACATGGATTCAAGGTCGATTGAACTCTCCAAATTGCCCCATATAGAGTGTGTGTGTGCCCAGTGATAGATTGCCCCCCTGTCCTGGATGTATCTACCCAGCGCCCGAAACATTCTCCCCTGGATGGGTATGGGCACACACCCCCCCCCCGAGGAACCCCCCCCCTCCGATAATGGATGGATATTCTGATCCAATCCTAACGCAGCATACAAACACCGCCCCGCAGCATCCACCACCTTAATAGTACCCGGATGTGTGTGTGCTGTGGCGACCCCAATCACTGAAGAACCTACCAAAGGGGACCAACAAAGTGTGCAGGGAAATAATTGGACTACAAATTTGTAATTGTAGAACTACAATATGGGAAAAATGTGTCCGTAACGACGTGACAGCGCGTTGTGTGTATAATTAAAACGGGATAAAATGGGAATTCGTTCAGTTTCGTCGCCTGAAACGAAAAAAAACGCCTTAAAAACTAAAACAAACGAAAAATAAAGACTCACCGACGGAGCTAACTGCTAAACACAGACGCAGCGCAGGTTCGCACGGTTCTCCGACTCATGCACGTCACGTTCCGCTGCAACCTCTTATTTACATCTCGAACATGCGTTTAACGTGTCGGAATTAATACTTTATCGAACGGAATGACATTTATTTTTTAGTTATTAGTTCGCAAACGAAAAGCCGGGCTCGCGGCGCTTCAGAAACTCCCGCGTGTGGCTGCGTCTCGAATCTCAACCTAGTCTACTATCGGAAGGCCCCTAAATCACTGTGCACCAATCAGCAAGCCTTGCACACTTAGTAGGGATCCGTGTGTGATTTGGCACGCAGCCCCGACCGCGTATTGGATAGTCGGCTGAAGGGAGGTGGGAGCGTCACAGGAAAGGGCGCGATGTGATTGGGCGAATGAGTTCCACGTGACACGGATAATTCCGAATTAATTGTAAATTTTTAATCCGCCCCCAATAATAAAAATACACAAATAGACCCAAAATGTTCACATAATAATTTAATTTATTGTAAAATAAGATAACTACACACTATAAAAACTCATTAATATATGGAAATATTTTTGTTTTCGCGTATTATGTTCTAGAGTAAGGGTATGCTGTTATTCAGGTTTTTTTTTTTTAGAAATAACGAATTTAAACAATGATATTTCCTTTGCTGGGTGACACGGTGGCTTAGTGGTTTAGCATGTTCTCTCAGCACTAGGAATTCCCGGTTCGAATCCCCATTTGGGTGGAGTTTCCATGTTCTCCCCATGTCCGCGTTGGTTTCCTCCGGGTTTATCTGGTTTCCTCCCACAGTCCAAAAACATGGATCAAGTCAATTGAATTCTCCAAATTGCCCCATATAGAGTGTGTCTGTGTGAGTAAGTGTGTGCCCAGCGATGGATTGGCATCCTGTCCTGGGTCTATCTGCCCAGCGCCCGAAACGTTCTCCCCTGGATGGGCATGGGGAACCCCCCCCACCGCGACCCTAATAGAAGAAAAAGTGGGAGATAATGAATGAATGAATGAATCATACCAAAATATAAGACTATATAATTAAAAACGTTTTTGCTATAAGGCTTATTAAACATTAAATTATTTAAAAATTTTATTATTACATAACAGTTACTTTTAAATAACTATTGATACTTATACAATACTTATATCAAATAAGTATTGTGGGGAGCAATTATAACTCAACGCATGTGCAATTTAATTCAATATGTGCAATAACTCATGTGCACTATTAATGACAAAGACATTGTACACACACACACACACACACACACACACACACACACACATATATATATATATATATATATATATATATATATATATATATATATATATATATATTTATTTATTTATTATTATTATTATTATTTTTTATTCTTTTGTTTAAACTGTTGTTTGCACCTAAGATTGCTGCTCAATTTTCGTTGCACATGTGCAATGACAATAAAAGGTATCTTATCTTAAATAAACAAATTTACTAAACACATACCATAGTTCTGTCTCGTTATGTATAAATCTATTTCAAGCATGAAAGTTTCTTACGGCTGTCCCAAAAGTCGCTAGACGTCGCTAAATGACGTCATTCTGCATAACATTTCATCCCGTGTATTTGAAGCTGCAAAAACACCCGAAATACGTCACAATTACAACTGAACTGTATTTTCTAGGTTTTATAAATCCTCCACCGTCAATAGAGTATAACTGAACGTTCCCAAAAAAGTTGGAACGTCGAGAGTGTTTATTGTCATAGTAAAAAAAAACTAAGGGAACTCAGAGTCGGCTCAGTTGTGTTCAGACGCTCCTGCAAACGCTCCCCCTGTATTCAGCTCATTTGAGCTTTCACAAACACATTCAGGTGAGAAGAGAAACGGGTCCGAAGACTGAAATGTTCAACTCTTTTTTTCAGATGTAATGTAGACAGTGTTTGGGCGAGTTACTGTAAAACATAGTAAACTAAGATTTTAGTTAATCGACAGTAAATTAAGCTTCCCTACACTAAATCTACCACCCAAAGAAATAGAACAAGCGAAGTTACACCAAAGTTAGATGCCAGATTATAATAGAATAGAAAGCCTTTATTGTCATTAGACACCCCCCCCCCATACACAGTATACATTTAACGAGATTTAAGTCTCTAGAGGCACGGTGGCTTAGTGGTTAGCACGTTCGCCTCTCAGCGCTAGGGATTCCCGGTTCAAATCCCCATCTGGGTGAAGTTTCCATGTTGTCCGCGTGGGTTTCCTCCGGGTTCTCCGGTTTCCTCCCACAGTCCAAAAACATGAATTAAGTCAATTGAGTTCTCCAAATTGCCCCATATAGAGTGTGTCTGTGTGAGTAAGTGTGTGCCCAGCGATGGATTGGCGCCCTGTCCTGGGACTATCTGCTCAGCGCCCGAGATGTTCTCCCCTGGATGGGCATGGGGAACCCCACTGCGACCCTAATAGAGGATAAGCGGGAGATAATGAATATATATAAAAAGGGGGGGGGGGGGCGTGTGCCGCGGCATTGAATAACATTCAGCTTTGATGAATTTACAGTATAGTTGGTTTCTTCATAGCTTCTGACTTGTTCTCAATTGTAAGTCGATTTGGATAAAAGCGTCTGTTAAATGACTAAATGTAGACGTTCACATCCCTTCTGGTTATTTATAATCATAATGCTGTTTGATGTTGGGACATTAACATGTGATCACATTAACATATCTATATATGAGTGTATCTGCCCAGCGCCCGAAACGTTCTCCCCTGGATGGGCATCGGTAACCCCACCGCGACCCTAATAGAGGACAAAGCGGAAGATAATGAATGAATGAATGAATGAATGAATAAGTCTCTAGATTACCAGTCCCAGCTCTGGAAAATACGTTCATAACTGCAGAATGGGATTCATTTAAAATGGGATCTCATAAAACGCTTCTCTGCGTGCAATATATAGGTGTTCTAACAGATGTGTTAGAACACATCTGGTAAAAGTTTTAATTAATTAATTTTAATTTCAAGTCAATTGAGTTCTCCAAATTGCCCCATATAGTGTGTGTGTGTGTGTGTGTGTGTGTGAGTGAGTGTGTGCCCAGCGATAGATTGGCGCCCTGTTCAGGGTGTATCTGCCCAGCGCCCGAGACGTGCGACCTTAAAGCGGAAGATAATGGACAGTTTGAAGTTGATAAATAAATGGATAAATACACTCATGAAAGGGCACTTTTTAAAGAGGACAGAGGGGGAATAAGGGGCCTGATGTTTCTAAATCCCAAAAACGCCCCTGATTTACAGAATCGTTTTTATTTGTATCGCCGCTCCCGCCTCTACATTCACGTTTCGCCAACCTGTGACGTCACCGCCAGCGAACACGCCGATTGGCTCCGCTGTTGCTGTGACGTTTGGCAATGTTTACTATGTGACATTCCGCATCGAGTAGAACGACTCGCGGGCGCGTTCCAAATCGCGGCCGAGTGCCCTCCGGAGTGAGGCGGCGAGCCGTTGACGTGTGACACTATCAAGGGGATGGCGATACTGGAAACGGCGCGGTTTGGGACGTCCCTCTTTTCCTGACTCTATCTTGGGGCAGTCCTGTGGAAACCCAAGTTTTGTTCGGTCGCTCGGAAAGTCGATTAAACCGAACGCGCTCGCCTTCGATGTTCGCTTTTCGCGACGCGGGCTGCATCTTTTAACGCGTTTCGAGCAGGTGGGTGACGTTTAACGGCGTGTTTTCCTCCATAGTTTGAACAAAGGAAAGTTGCCAGCCTCGGTCCTCGGTCCTTCACACGGGACAGCGGCGCTCACAGCCCGCGGCTCGAACCCGCTTCAGGGCTTCCATTCATCATCTTCTGCTTTATCCCATATTAGGGTCGCGAGGGGGGGGGCTCCCCATGCCCGTCCAGGAGAGAACGTTTCGGGCGCAGGGCAGACACACCCAGGACAGGGGGGCAATCTATCACTGGACACACACTCTATATGGGGCAATTTGGAGAACTCAATTGATCTTGATCCATGTTTTTGGACTGTGGGAGGAAACCCATGTGGACACGGGGAGGACATGGAAACTCCACTCAGATTGGGATTCGAACCGGGAATCCCTAGTGCTTAGAGGAGAACATGCCAAACCACTAAGCCACTGTGTCACCCTGTTGTGGTTTATCCATCCATCCATTATCTTCTGCTTTATCCTCTATTAGGGTCGCGGGGGGAGGGGGTTGCCCATGCCCATGCCCATCCAGGGGAAAAGGTTTTGGGCGCTGGGCAGATACACCCAGGACAGGGCCCCCAATTCATCACTGGGCACACACTTACTCACACAGACACACTCTATATGGGGCAATTTGGAGAACTCAATTGACCTTGTTTCATGTTTTTGGACTGTGGGAGGAAACCCATGTGGACACGGGGAGGACATGGAAACTCCACCCAGATTGGGATTCGAACCGGGAATCCCTAGTGCTTAGAGGAGAACATGCCAAACCACTAAGCCACTGTGTCACCCTGTTGTGGTTTATCCATCCATCCATTATCTTCCGCTTTATCCTCTATTAGGGTCGCGGGAGGGAGGGGTTCCCCATGCCCATCCAGGGGAGAACGTTTTGGGCGCTGGGCAGATAGATTCAGGACAGGGCCCCCAATCCATCACTGGGCACACACTCACTCACACAGACACACTCTATATTGGGAAATTCGATCAATGTTTTTGGACTGTGGGAGGAACCCGGAGGAAACCCACGCGGACACGGGGAGAACATGGGGAAGCTCCACCCAGATTGGGATTCGAACCGGGAATCCCTAGTGCTGAAAGGAGAACATGCTAAACCACTAAGCCACCGTGCCGCCCGCTTCAGGGCTTTTAAATTAAATTTGTTTTACTCCCCCCCCCCCCACAGCTCAGGATGAAAGCTGAGGTTTCCACGGCTGTGAATTTCATCACGACACTCCTGAGAGGGACCAGGCTTCTCTCTGACGAGCAGCTCCAGCACTTCAGTCGGTCCCTGGAGGAAGCGCTGGGAGGTAAAAAAAAAACAATGGGCTTGGGTTTTATTTTACACTGCAAATAAACTGCCTGATTTTATAGAAATATACATAATAAAAAATCCCATAATACAAACAGATGTACTATTTGTCCATCCATCTATTAGGGGTTCCCCATGCCCATCCAGGGCAGAACGTTTCGGGCGCTGGGCAGATACACCCAGGACAGGACACCAGTATATTGCTGGACACACACACACTCACACACACACTCTATATGGGGCAATTTTAAGAATTTAATTGACCTTGATCCATGTTTTTGGACTGTGGGAGGAAACCGGAGAACCCGGAGGAAACACACGCGGACACGGGGAGGACATGGAAACTCCACCCAGATGGGAATTCGAACTGGGAATCCCCAACGCTGAGAAGAGAACATGCTAAACCACTAAGCCACAGAAATTTTCGGGTGCTTGGCAGAGACACCCAGGACAGGACACCAATCTATCGCTGGACACACACACACACACTCACACACACACACACTCTATATGGGGCAATTTGGAGAACACAATTGACCTTGATCCATGTTTTTGGTCTGTGGGAGGAAACCGGAGAACCCGGAGGAAAGCCATGTGGACACGGGGAGGACATGGAAACTCCACCCAAATTGGGATTCGAACCGGGAATCCCTAGGGCTGAGAGGAGAACATGCCAAACCACTAGGCCGGATTCCCGGTTAGAATCCCCATCTGGGTGGAGTTTGCATGTTCTCCCCGTGTCCACGTGGGTTTCCTCCGGGTTCTCCGGTTTCCTCCCACAGTCCAAAAAACATGGATTAAGGTCAATTAAGTTCTCCAAATTGCCCCATATAGAGTGTGTCTGTCTGTGTGTCCAGTGATAGATTGCCACCCTGTCCTGGGTGTATCTGCCCAGCGCCCGAAATGTTCTCCCCTGTTTGCCAATCATAACCCCTCCCCCCAACAGAATTAAGTGTGGAGGTGTGTTGTGCTGACACATGAGGATGTGTTCATACACAGCAGCACTGCAGTGTCTGATCCACTCAAGGAGCACTAACACACCACCAGGGGGCTCTATCGTGAGTCAAAATGTCCCTGATTGTCCTATTACGAGGCTAACCCAATACTAATTCAGGCACTGAAGCCTATCCCGGCACTCGAAGAAGGATAGCGAGACAAACACTCCATGTAGCATGCCAGTCCAAACAGAAAGGGCATATGAAGTTTGTTTAATTTACCAAGCATGTGTTAGCCTGCGGAAGAAAGCATGTGAGGAGAACATGCAAAACCACACAGAGGGGACCGTGTCTATTTTCAGGAATCAATTTCAGGAATCAATGCTACTTGATCTACTCCACCCAGACCTGGATTTCTCCTGTAGGGAATTCCTGTGCTGTAAATCCACAGTGTGGCCATCTACTGGGGAAAAGATGTTATTGCATATTTATGTTTTTAAAAAAAAAAAAGTATTCACTCTGGAATTTTGCAGCAACTGGGACAGCAAATTAAACAGTATGTTATTCTTCATTAAACATTTAATTAACTAAAAATTCATCCTTCTATTAAAAAAACTTGGGGGAAAAAAAACTTTTTGGGTGTTTTTCCAAACCAAATTCTCCCATGCATGAGTTTATGTACCTTGCTTTGTGCATTTAAAATGGAAAAGGGCCTTCCCCAAACTATTTCCACAAGGTTGCAGGCATACAATTGTCAAAAATGCACGACTTGGTGCCACACATTGGCAATAGGACCGAGTGAGGACGGGAATGAATGCAATAGGAGGCGTGTCTTTACATTATTGTGGGTCAACACTGCCGTCTAAAGGCTGTTCCTTGTAACTACATGTGTGATCTTGGCGCTTATGGAAGAATAAACTTGTCTTTTTCTGTTGAACAGTAACACACTCTTCCGTCGGCAGTCAAATTCATTCATCCATCCCGGGGGAGGGGGGGTTCCCCATGTCCATCCAGGGGAGAACGTTTCGGCCGCTGGGCAGATAGACCCAGAACAGGGGGGCAATCTATCACTGGGCACACACTCACTCACACAGACACACTCTATATGCGGACACGAGGAGGACATGGAAACTCCACCCAGCTGGGGATTCGAACCGGGAATCCCTAGCGCTGAGAGGAGAACATGCTAAACCACCAAGACACCGTGCCGCCCCGCAGTCAAATTAATAGGACTTATTCACTAAAAAGTTTATTTTTTGTAGTTATTATACAGGCAGGTGGCTTAGTGGTTTAGCATGTTCTCCTCTCAGCGCTAGGGATTCCCGGTTGTCCTCCCGTGTCCGCGTGGGTTTCCTCCGGGTTCTCCGGTTTTCTCCCACAGTCCAAAAACATGGATCAAGGTCAATTGAGTTCTCCAAATTGCCCCATATAGAGTGTGTCTGTGTGAGTGAGTGTGTGCCCAGCGATAGATTGCCCCCCCCTGTCCTGGGTGTATCTGCCCAGCGCCCGAAACGTTCTCCCCTGGATAGGCATGGCGACCCTAATAGAGGATAAAGCGGAATATAATAGATAGATGGTTCTTATACATTATTGCACTTCCAGCTTCATTTCTGTCTAATTTAGATTAGACGTCTTTATCATTCGGCCATGTCGTCTCTACACAGACCACAAAATCACTCATCGCATTAAATGATCTTTCTTTTTGGACCTCTTTCCAGAGCATTATAAGCATCACTGGTTCCCTGACGCCCCTTGCCGAGGCTCAGGGTATCGCTGCATCCGGATTAACCACCGGCAGGACCCTCTGATCGGAAAGGCCGCCCGCACCATCGGTCTGAGTCGAGAGCTTCTATTCTCGCTTCTGCCCCGCGAGCTGACCATGTGGGTCGACCCGTACGAAGTGTCCTATCGGATAGGGGAGGACGGTTCCATCTGCGTACTCTATGAGTCCACGCCACCCCCGCAGAGCCCACAGAGCCCGCTCAGTCCACAGAGCCCACCGACCCCCCTCAGCCCGGACAACTGCAAAGAGAAACTACGAATCGCACGGACAAGTCCCTCCAAGTCCTTCAGCATGATGACCGTGTCCAGTTAGTGCGTCCCGCTGCTGGGCACCTTCTGCTGCCAAGTCGGCATTTGTTGTACTTATTATGAATTGAGAGCTATTTTTGATCCAGTAATTATTTTTTATGGCTTTAAAGTTGTAGGTGTTTTATATGCATTTCAAATAAAGAGAGTTTACAGTTTTTCATTATAAACGTGTCTGTACTCTATTTCTTTATATTTAATGGCAATGTTTCAATTTGCACAAACAATATTTCTTATCACAATCGCCGCATCTTTTATAATTCTTCATAGACAACGGCTTCCACAACTACTATAATCCCTTAAACAATGTTTGCTACAGCCACTATAATCCCTCATAAACACCAGTTGCCCCCAACTATAATCTAAACTATAAGAATGTCACAACTATTATAATTCCTCATTAGCAATGGTTGCCACAACTGCTATAATATTCATTCATTATCTTCCGCTTATCCTCTATTAGGGTCGCGGTGGGGTTCCCCATGCCCATCCAGGGGAGAACGTCCCGGGCGCTGGGCAGATAGACCCAGGACAGGGCGCCAATCCATCGCTGGGCACACACTCACACAGACACACTCTATAGGGGGCAAATTTGAGATTTCAATTAACTTGATCCATGTTTTTGGACTGTGGGAGGAAACCGGAGAACCCGGAGGAAACCCACGCGGACACGGGGAGAACATGGAAACTCCACCCAGATGGGGATTCGAACCGGGAATCCCTAGCGCTGAGAGGCGAACGTGCTAACCACTAAGCCACCGTGCTACCACTGCTATAATACTTCAAAACAATTGTGACTACAGCTACAAACTCACTCTGCTCTGTCTTTATAACCCCTACGCTAAAACATTAACGACCCTGGCCACAAACAGTTTACAAATTTAAAAGATAATAGTTGACGTAATCTGTATTTTTTTTTTAAAGCTGAAGCAATAAAACTGGAAAATACACCTGACTAAATGATTGAGTAATTTGTCTCCGCCATATTTACAGCATGTCTACATGGTGTGTTCAACTATCTATCCATCCATTATCTTCCGCTTTATCCTCTATTACAGTTGCGGGGAGGGGCGGTTTCCCATGCCCATCCCATGCAGATAGACCCAGGACGGGAGGGGGGGAATCTATCACTGGACACACACTCACGCACACAGACACACTATATATGGGGCAATTTGGAGAACTCAATTGACTTTGATCCATGTTTTCGGACTGTGAGACCCGGAGGAAACCCACGCGGACACGTGGAGAACATGCAAACTCCACCCAGATTGGGATTCGAACCAGGAATCCCTAGCGCTGATATATATATATATATATATATTTTTTGTAACAGAATAAAAAAATATATACATACATGTTTTTAATTATATCAACAAATGCCAAATTCAAACGATGAAATAATTATGGTTTTAAATAAAATTAAATACGGATTTATTATTATTATCATTATTTTGAATGTTAATAGTAAGTTAATTCTCAATGAGATGAATAATACATAAAACATTACATATGAGGTATTATTTTCTTATAAACAACATCAAAGACTCTTAGAGCCGATCAGCTGACGCCGGGGACTTTTATTTTGCCCTGCGCGTTGTTCTCTGGCTCTTATTGTGGAGCAGTTCCGTATGGATGCTCCACCCACTGCTGTGTTTATTCACCGTTTGTCTTTAGAACCCTTTAGAACCTTTTAGAACCTTTTAGAACCTTTTGGAACCCCCTCCATCTGAACTCCATCTGATTATGTCCACCGTCATGACGTCACTGGCGGGTGTTCTGATCAGGTTGAGGGTCCCGTCTCTGGGGCTGTGATGGGGCCTATCCCAGCGGTTCGGGGGGTTGGGTCTTCAGATCTGAGTCCTGAGTCTCGATGATGTTCAGGAGATCGGATTCCGGCGGGGGGGGGGGGGGGGGGGGGGGGGGGGGGGGGGGGGGGGGGGGGGGGGGGGGGGGGGGGGGGGGGGGGGGGGGGGGGGGGGGGGGGGGGGGGGGGGGGGGTGGGTGGAGTTTCCATGTCCTCCCCGTGTCCGCATGGGCATGGGGAACCCCCCCGTGACCCTAATATAGAATAAAGCGGAAGATCATGGATGGTTGCACGGCGGACGGCATGGTGGCGTAGCGGTCAGCACGTCCGCCTCTCGACACTGGGAATCCAGACTCATATCTCAATCTGCTTGGAGTTTGCATGTTCTCTCCATGTCCATACGGGTTCATATGGTTTCCTCCCACAGTCCAAAAACATAGATTCAAGGTGTTTTGGCTGCCCCGAATTGCCCCATATAGTGTGTGTGTTTGTGATTAAGCGGATGGGATGGTTTCACTGCGCTGTTGTAATAGTAATCCGCCAGTGAGGGCGCCACCTGGTTCTTAAAGGGAACGTTGAGTGACCCGCTGATTGGGTTGATTGCAGGTTACGCCCAAAACCACACCCATACGTCACACCCTCACCATGGCGGGGGCAAACTGACTCGCTTAAAATTAGGCTGCGTTGTCATTGTTATTGTACACAGTTCTCCCTCAGGAGCCCCGGTGCTTGTTTCCTAACAGCGACATTTAAGGGAAGAGGTTAAGAATGCTGCATTTCCCAACATCTGTCTCAACATCTGTCTCAACATCTGTCTCAATTTCTGTCTGGGGCAACTATTTAGTTCCTGTTTTCAACTTTCGCCACCATTAGTACAGAGTTCTGACCCCGTTTGATCTCCAAGGAGGTTCATTCCATCACATTTACATCACATTTGGTCATTTATTGGACGCTTTTATCCAAAGCGACTCACACGGTGAGCACAGGGTTCATCACAGCGCCCCCTGGAGCAATGAGGGTTAAGGGTCTTGCTCAAGGACCCACAGTGGTCACTTCAGTGGAGGTGGGATTTAAACCCTCAACCTTCAGATTGACAGCCCACCACCCTGACCACTGAGCTACCACACCCCTATACCGTTATTTATTAGTTTTGTTCTTAAAACTGTGTATACTGCACCAGTCAAATGTTTGGACACGCCCCCTTCTGGGCACCTTTATCTATGTCCTCCACTTACCATATAGATGGAGTTTGTAGTTTTATAATTCCAGACTTTAGTCCGTCTGTGTTCTTTGTTGTTGGTTCTCTGTTGGTCAGGCGCATCACAGAACAGGTATCATTTGGGTGGTGGATTGAGGGGGGTTTCAGTGACATGGCTGGAATAGGACTAAATAACCCCTGCTCTGTGGTGGTACTATTGGGGTTCTGAGCATTAGAACAGAGAACACAGTATGTTCTGCAGAACACACAGATGGACTACAGACTGAACATGTTAGAACTACAAAGTCCATCTTTATAGAAAGTGGAACTGGGAACATGGATTAATTAGGGGGCATGGCCTAATGTCTGCGGGGTGCTGTGATTTATTCAGGGCTGTAGTTTTATAATTGCAGACTGTAGTCCATCTGTGTTTTTTGTTGTTGGTTCTCTGTTGGTCAGGAGCATCACAGAACAGGTATCATTTGGGTGGTGGATTGTTGATTGTCAGTTCTGCAGTGACACTGATGTGGTGTGTGTGTGTGGGGGGGGGTTAGTGCAGCAGTGCTGCTGTAGCTTCATTTAAACACCTCAGACACACTGCCGGGATAGGACTAAAGCACCCACCCAATAACCCCTGCTCTGTGGTGGTACTATTGGGGTTCTGAGCATTAGAACAGAGAACACAGTATGTACTACAGAACACCATCAGATGGACTACAGAATGGAATTTTAGAACTACAAAGTCCATCTGAGAACGTGGTTGATTTGCGTTCCCGTCTGCTCGCTCTCCCGTTGGCAGACGCCGAGTCGAGGAGGAAGCGCAAGGTGGCCGAGATCACGCAGGCGCTGAGGGCCACGCCCGTTGACGTGGCGACGCTGCGGAGGATGGCCATCAGCGAGGGAGGCCTTCTGACCCACGACATCCGGTGCAAAGTCTGGCCCTGGCTCCTCAACATCCCGGTGGAGAGCATCCCGATGGAGCTCAGTAAGTCCGGCGGGTGCGCGGCGGTCCGAGGACGCGGGTTCAACTTTTAGACCTCGGACTTAAACCTTGAACCTTTTTTGTCCAGGCGAGGTGCAGAGGCAGGATAATAAAGACTACAACCAGGTGCTGCTGGATGTCCAGAGATCCCTGAGACGGTTCCCTCCAGGTCGGTGGCCGTCCTGCGTCTGGGCTCAGATGGTGGATGCCGCTCATGATGCGCTCACGTATTTATTTGGAGTAACACGGCGTACTATAGACTAGTATAGTACAGCAGGAGTTTTGTGTTCAGGGGTCAAGCGAGGCCAGGAGAGCTCCACAGACACGGATGTCCTTGTCTGACGGGTGGGAGGTCTGACTGGGGGTTTCGCAACCTTATATTTAAGAATGAAGTGCATGGTGTCTCCCCATGAAATTTAAACAGAACCCTGTTGGAATCCTGTCACCTGGTTGGTATAAAAGAAGTGTTGTTGCTGCGTAACGTATTCGAGCAGGCACGGCGTGCTTACACCCTCCTCGAGGGCCTATCCCGGCACCCATGGACCAAAAGATGTTATGTTATTCTAGGATAACGTACAGAGGCACACTTTCATAGATAGATAGGAGACATGGGGAGAACATGCAAATTCCAAGCAGGAAGGATTATTTTTTTTCCAGCACAAGGGTCCTCCTAAAGGACCCAAATGCCCGTGGGGTGCCACCCCGTCACCCTCATTTTACGAATATTTAAATTTAACCCTAAACGTCTCCATGGCAACACATTATGAGACTTCATTTTGATTGGCTGGTGAGAAATCGCATAAAATCAATCCATCCATTATCTTCCGCTTTATCCTCTATTAGGGTCGGTGAGGGGGGGGGGGTGGTGGTTCCCCATGCCCGTTCAGGGGAGAACGTCAGATACACCCAGGACAGGGGGCAATCTATCACTGGACACACACTCACTCACACAGAGGGGCAACTCAGTTGACCTTGATCCATGTTTTTGGACTGTGGGAGGGAACCGGAGAACCCGGAGGAAACCCACGCGAACACGGGGAGGACATGGAAACTCCACCCAGATTAGGGGTTCGAACCGGGAATTCCCAGCGCTGAGAGGAGAACATGCCAAACCACGAAGCCACCGTGCCGCCCATCCCATAAAATAATACATTTAATACAGCGAGCTCACTCAGGGCTAAACTGCGCCCTCTTGTGGTCCTCTGAGCAGCCGCGGGCCCCTCTTGTCGCTTTCCGATCCGCCGTGACGGCACCCCGAGCAGGCGGAGGGCGCCGGGTTCCGCGCTGACGGGCCGCTGTGTGTCGCCCACGTGTTGTAGGGATGCCCGACGAGCAGAGGGCGGGGCTTCAGGAGGAGCTGATCGACATCATCCTGCGCGTCCTGCACAAGAACCCGCAGCTGCACTATTACCAGGGCTACCATGACATCGTGGTGACCTTCCTGCTGGTCCTGGGGGAGCGCCTCGCCACCGCGCTGGTGGATAAACTCTCCACACACCATCTCAGGTGGGCGACGTGGGCGCCGCGCTGACGTAGCGGTTTTGTTTCTCGCATTTTTAAAAGTCCCCCCCCGTTTCTCATTTCAGGGACTTTATGGACCCCACTATGGACAACACCAAGCACATCCTGAACTACCTGATGCCCATCATCGAGCGGGTCAACCCCGAGGTGCACGACTTCATGCAACAGTGAGAGCTTTCGGGAAACTTTTCACCCTTTCGTACGGATGAGCATTGCCTCTGGGGGGCAGTACACTTAGACAACGAAGCCTCGGTTGTATTGGGGGTAACGTCTTTGTGTGTGTGTGTGTGTGATGTAAACCCGTGTGAACTCGTGTTTGCCCCCTGTAGAGCCGAGGTTGGTACCATCTTTGCCCTCAGCTGGCTGATCACATGGTTCGGACACGTGCTGTCAGATTTCCGCTATGTTGTGCGGTTGTACGACTTCTTTCTGGCCTGCCATCCGCTGATGCCCATTTACTTTGCTGCTGTGGTGAGTTCACCTTTATTGCCGTCTTCGGTGGTCACCACAACTACCATAATCCCTGAACAATGGTTGCCACAACTACTATAATCCTCCGTAAACAGTCACCACACCTACTATAATCCCTTAATAATGGTTGCCACAACTACTCTAACCACCATAAACAGTTGCCACAACTACTATAATCCCTCATTAACAACAGTTGCCACACCACTACTATAATCCCCCATAGACAACTATCACAACACCTACTATATATAATAATGGTTGTCACAACTACTATAATCGTGATAAACAGTTGCCACAACTACTATAATCCCTCAACAATGATTGCCACAACTACTATCATCACTCTTAAATAGTTGCCACAAGTATGCTACCCCCCCCACAAACAACAGTTGCCACAACTACTATAATTTCTCATTAACAGTTTTCACAACTACTATAATCTCTCACTAATGGTTGCCACAACTACTATAATCCTCGTAAACAGTTGCCACAACTACTTTAATCCCTCAACAATGGTTTCTATAACTACCATAATTCCTCATTAACAGTTGCCACAACTACTGCAATCCCCCATAAACAACTGTTGCCACAACTTCTATAATCCCTCATTAACAGTTGCCACAACTACTATAATCCTCCATAAACAACTGTTGCCACAACTACTACAATCCCCCCATAAACAACTGTTACTACAATCCCCCCATAAACAACTGTTGCCACAACTACTACAATCCCCCCATAAACAACTGTTGCCACAACTATTATAATCCCCTATAAACAATAGTTGCCACAACTACTACAATCCCTCATTACCAGTTGTCACAACTACTATAATCCCTCATTTTCTGTAAATGTAATATATTATACCATAAATGTAAATGATATAATGCGGCGTAATTTGGAATGTCTCAGTGAAAGCTGATGGTAGCTGTCGGTTTGTAGATCGTGCTGTATCGGGAGGAGGAGGTGCTGGACTGCGAGTGCGACATGGCCATGCTGCACCACCTGCTCTCTCAGATCCCTCAGGATCTGCCCTACGAGTTGCTGATCAGCCGAGCCGGAGACCTCTTCGTCCAGTTCCCCCCGTCCGAGTTGGCTAAGGGCACGTCTCAGGAGCGAACTCGACAGTGAGTCGCCCTGCCGTTACCCATCACCTCGTATTTCTGTTCTGCTCTTGAGTTTCTCATTCGCCGAGGAACGTGGCCCGGTGATGACGCTCCACAGGATCCTCAGAGACAGAAATAACAAAGAGGTTTAAACCATTACGCACGTCAGTCTGCGTTTAAAAAAAAAAAAGTAAGAGGATTTGGAATTTAAGGAATAGGTTTCGGAGCCATGGGTGGTTCTGTTGAACAAGGTTCCTCAGGTGCTGAGATGTTTTGAATGTACGACGTAAAGACCTTATGATTTAAACACCAATTGAGCCTCCAAAAAAGATCTGATAACTTAAAGGATGGGGGGAGGGCGGCACGGTGGCTTAGTGGTTTGGCATGTTCTCCTCTCAGCGCTAGGGATTCCCGGTTCGAATCGCCATCTGGGTGGAGTTTCCATGTTCTCCGTGTCTGCGTGGGTTTCCTCCGGGTTCTCCGGTTTCCTCCCACAGTCCAAAAACATGGATCAAGGTCAATTGAGTTCTCCAAATTGCCCCATATAGAGATATAGAGTGTGTCTGCGTGATTGAGTGTGTGCCCAGCAATAGATTGGCGTCCTGTCCTGGGTGTATCTGCCCAGCGCCTGGAACGTCCTCCCCTGGATGGGCATGGGAACCCCCCCCCTTAAACCTAAAGTATGTGGACATCTGAAATTGTTCTTTTAAAACCTGAATATTAGATTAGTTGTGGTGGTGCAGTAGTTCATCTTGATTCTTTATGATGGATGGTTACCTTCGGATCTGTTTCATCCTCCAGGACGGCCGCCTCCACCTTCACGGACTTCGGCCTGGCCTCGACGCAGCAGCGACCCGACGCCGTGCTGCGCCGCAGAAGGAAAGAGCAGCAGCAGCAGCAGAAGGCCGGCGTGGGGGCGCCGCCGAGCACCGTGGCCGTGATCCGTCCCGCCGCGCGCCGTCTCGTCAGGCTGGCGGTGATGGGCATCACCGTGGCCTTGGGCGCCGCCACACTTGCCGTACTGAACTCTGCGCTGGAGTGGGCGCCCAAACTCGACTTTCCCTTCCCGTGACGGCGCCACGTTTCCTTTTAGAGGACCTTGAGGAGGACGGTCTGCGTGACCTTTCGTTTGTAAGGCTTAATGTTTCAGAGCTGGAGTTTCCCTTTAAAGACGCCAACGCGCCGCAGGAGATCCCCGCTCAAGTGCCAAACGCCGCCTCAGGCCTGGGTGAGTGGCTGGACTGGGAATTTCCCGGTCATCTCTGAGGATTCGGCGCCAGGGCGTGGCCGGAGCGAGGCCGTCTGCGTCGCATGTGTAGTGCAGCAGTAATAGAACATGAGAAATCCACAGGAAAACGGAAACTAAGGGTCAAATCAAGCTGTGACTTTTAAAAACCTTGCGTTATTTTTTTACAGGTTTTACTTAAAAACCTTTAAAACAACAAACGTATTTCTTCAAATCTGCACACCTTCACTGATAAACACCTCAGTTTTAGCTGGTCTGCTCATTTAAGGCTTTTTAGTTCGGCACACAGAGGGAAAAAAAGCCCTGCACTGACATCTTTCTACCAGAGAGGCCGCCAAATCCCAGAATATTTCTGCTGCACTCCCAATAGGTTTAGAATGTGAAGTATCCGTGGTTGTCATCTTTAAGTGAGTTTTTGTGATAAAGGATTTTCATTTGAAGCTTGATTAACTCTGTAGGACTCTCGCTCGGCTCATGAGGCCTTAATTAGCTTTGTTAGTTGGTTATTTAAATTCCTTGCATTTGTCATGGTGCCTCATAAACCACCTGTTGTCCCGGTGATGACGTCTCTCTGATTTTTTTTTTTTTTTTTTTTTTTTTTGGAGTTCAGATCAATGCTTTCAGCTCTTAGATAAGGTGGACATATTTTGTATTGGGTTTGCATGTCATCCCTACCTCTCCAGATCTCTCCCATGTCTATAAACCGACTGTGTCTATGTGCGTCTGTCTCGTGATGGGCTGGCGACCTAAGCCTGATGTTTCAACAGCCTTCTGTTCCATGAGAGCTGGAAGAGGTTCCAATCCCCCATGAAGATAAGTGTCTTAAAAATTAATGAAGGCAGGTTTTAATTTATAATTGCTATCTGCAGGTTTTCTTTTTTAACCAGCTTGCTGCTTTAAGCTCCACCCCCTCTGATTCGCATAGCCACACGGACTTCTGCCCCCTGTAAATGACCACGCCTGATTTAACTGGGGCAGCTAGAGATATGCTGAAGGTCTAAAAATGCTGAATCATGAGTTTATAAGTGTGCTCCGCTCACATGGTGCAGGTTTTCTTTTAGAACTGAGAGAGCTGTACTATAAAGGCATCTATTTCGTCTACTGCACTTACACACCGAGTGTGTCCTCCACATTTAACCACATGAAATGGGGGGGGGGGGGGCAGCCCTGTACATGGGGCCCGGGAAGCAATTGGGTTTAGGCCCACTGCCCAATGTCAAGAACTTGGTGGGACTCGGAATCGAACCGGGGACTTTCAGGTCGCAAGGCTCTTGTGGTCCTTAACCACAAGCCTCCGAATGCCCCGAATTAGGGCTGATGGTGTGCTCTGACGACGGGATTCAAGAGCTTGGTTTAATAATTAAGAATTTTTTTTTAGTAATTAAGGTTTAATTGAGTTTTTCCTTAAGGCATAACACCCCCCCCCCACTCCCCCGCCACCCTTTCACTATGTAAAGTGTCCTTGGGGTGTGTGAACGTTGCAATATACACGGGATATCTTCGTATTATTATTATTATTATTATTATTATTATTATTATTATTATAAAGAAAACCGGAGACTGCGTTTGTTAATGTTCTTTATTAAACAAATATCTGTTTTAATTTCTAAAACATATAATAAAATAACTTCTGGACTTATTAATCTTAGTGCTATCATGTGTAATGTACACTGTAGGACAGTTTGGTGTTAATTCTTTGGAGAGTATCAAACCTCAAACCCTTTTGAAAACCCTGGGTTCCTGTCGTCTGGACGGGGAACGGCGTCCGATCGGGGCTTTGGGATGCGATTCGACTCGACTCGATTCACTCTCGCTACAAGCCGTTTAATGCTCCTCTCATCTGTTTTTTAATGAACACCCCCCACGTCCAGACCCAACGGACCAGGACCAGAGGTCAGTGGCAGTTCTGGCAGTTGGGGTGACAGGGGACGTTGTTGACGCGACACCTGCAGCCTGCCGACGTGTCGCCGTGACCCTGAGGACCAAGAGGCGGCAGAAGTTAGGATCACAGCCATGGCCGTGAATCTTTAACTAGAAAAATTAAATAGGGTTTTTTAAAAAAAAAACACGTCCTCCGTCCTGCCCCGAGCTGAACGGACATGTCCCGAACCCGAGACACCTGCCGTGGGTATTAATAGCACTCACCCCGGGCCCCCATCGCGCCTGTTTGGTCACCCAGCAGATCTCCGTCTTGCACATGAGGCAGCAGATCCAGTCGCAGCCGTCTTTCTTCTGCACGATCACTTTGCATTTTGGACAGTACATGGCCTCGCCGCTTTGGAGCATCGACTGCAAGAGACCGCGAAGGACACGCGTGGAGGACACTTACAAAGAGTGAGACCGACACAAACCCAACTTCAAGGGGTAGGGGGCAGGGGGTTCCCCATGCCCATCCAGGGGAGAATGTTTCGGCGCTGGGCAGATACACCCAGGACAGGACGCCAATCCATTGCTGGACACACACTCACCCACACACACACACACACACTCTATATGGGGCAATTTGGAGAACTCAATTGACCTTGATTCCATGTTTTTGGACTGTGGGAGGAAACTGGAGAACCCGGAGGAAACCCAAGCGGACATGGGGAGGACATGGAAACTCCACCCAGATTGGGATTCGAACCGGGAATCCCCAGTGCTGAGAGGAGAACATGCTAAACCACTAAGACACCGTGCCGCCCTGTTTAAGAAATAAGTGTGCAAAAAACAAAGAAAATGACAATATTAGGGTCGCGGGCGGGGGGGGGGGGGTTAGGGGTTCCCCATGCCCATCCAGGGGAGAACGTTTCGTGCGCTGGGCAGATACACCCAGGACAGGACGCCAATCTATCGCTGGACACACACTTACACACAGACACACTCTATATGGGGCAATTTGGAGAACTCAATTGACCTTGATTCCATGTTTTTGGACTGTGGGAGGAAACTGGAGAACCCGGAGGAAACCCAAGCGGACATGGGGAGGACATGGAAACTCCACCCAGATTGGGATTCGAACCAGGAATCCCTAGTGCTGAGAGGAGAACATGCTAAACCACTAAGCCAGCGTGCCACCCATTATTTTATACCCATTACGATAAATTAATTGTAACATTTCGTATCACGATTAATTGCAAAATGATTGATCATCACATCCCTGGTATGGACAGCTTGGTGCTGTCGGTTGCCCTTATCGCCCTGCCTAGGGTGGGGCCCGTATGAGATCATACACCTTTAAAAGCTGAGCTACTTCCTTCGCTGGCGGAGCTCGTTTGGAGTGGCTGGACTGGACCGGGGGCTCCCTCTAGTGTCTAAGTGTGGTAATCTCCACCATCTTAATGTGGTTTTGGTGGTCTAGGTCATCGTGCTCTATGCCCCGTGCCCCGTGATGGGTGCATTTGCGTTTTTTAAACACTTTTAAGTGTCCGGCCACCAGCATCATGCGCACGGACTAGGCGCCACCACAGGGCGGGTACCGTAAGGTGGTCGCTCATGACCCCGGGTCTTTTTGTGGGTGTTGTGTGATGTTCTCTGACCTCCAGCATCTTCAGTTCCTTAATTTAGTACCTAAACCACTCAGCCATCACTGTCCTGATGTAAACAGACAGTCTACATGGAAAGCGAAAGGCCTGTGTGAGCTCATGTATAAGACCATGTATATGTTTATATATATATATGGTGGCACGGTGGATTAGTGGTTTAGCATGTTCTCCTCTCAGCACTAGGGATTCCAGGTTCGAATCCCAATCTGGGTGGAGTTTCCATGTTCTCCCCGTGTCTGTATGGGTTTCCTCCGGGTTCTCCAGTTTCCTCCCACGGTCCAAAAAACATGGATCAAGGTCAATTGAGTTCTCCAAATTGCCCCATATAGAGTGTGTGTGAGTGTGTAAGTGAGTGTGTGCCCAGTGATAGATTGGCGTCCTGTCCTGGGTGTATCTGCCCAGCGCCCGACACATTCTCCCCTGGTGGCTCATGACCCCGGGTCTGTTTGTGGGTGTCGTGTGGTGTTCTCTGACCTCCAGCATCTCGGTGGTCTGTCTGGCGGCAGCGTCGTTCTGCGCTCGGACCCGGAGGTCGTCCTGGTACTCCTTACAGTTCATCCCTTTGTGAATGGCCTGCAATGGAGAATCCAAATGAGCCCCGCCATCACAGGAACCCGGGCCCGGGTCTTTTCACCCCCGACCGTCCCGTACCTTGCAGAGCAGACAGTTGGTCTCTTTGCAGATGTCGCAGGCGAACTCGTTCACGTCGTCCTCGAAGATGCACCAGCCGCCGCAGTCGGGGGTTTTGCAGTGGTAGCTGTTCTCGCTGCGCGACTCGGCGATGCTCAGCCGCAGCTCCAGGAACTTCTGATACTCATCCGCTGACAGGAGCTGGACGTGTTCACTAGCATTAACACTGGAAACTGTTGCCACAACTACTACGATCCCTCACAAGCAATGGTTGCCTTATCTACATTAATCCCTCCCGCAGGGTTACCCTCAGGACTTACTGTTTTGATCTCTCTGTCCTGAAGGGTGGAGTTACAGACGTAGCTGTGGTCGGCGTACGGACACGTGACCTCCGCGTCCCCGCAGTTCAGGATGGTCTGCTTTAAACACTCTCTAAAGGAAACAAAGACCATCATGAACGGCGTCTGTCTTAAAAACATGGTTTAGTGTTTGGCATGTTCTCTTCTCAGCGCTGAGGATTTCCCGGTTCGAATCCCAACCTTGGTGGAGTTTGCATGTCCTCCCCGTGTCCGCGTGGGTTTCCTCCGGGTTCTCCGATTTCCTCCCACAGTCCAAAAACATGGATTAAGTCAATTGAGTTCTCCAAATTGCCCCATATAGAGTGTGTGTGTGAGTGAGTGTGTGTCCAGTGATAGATTGCCCCCCTGTCCTGGGTCTATCTGCCCAGCGCCCGAAACCTTCTCCCCTGGATGGGCATGGGGAACCCCACCCCCACCCACGACCCTAATAGAGGATAAAGCAGAAGATAATGGATTGATGACTGGTTAATCTCTACCTGCAGAAGCTGTGCAGACACTCTCGAAGCGTGGCGCCCTCTCCTGGCGGAACCGGGCCGAGGCAGATGGTGCAGTCCAGCTCCTCTCTGTTACTTACCAAGCTGTGGTTGTCCGTTTCCAGCAGAGAGCGATAATTCTTCTCACGCTCCTCTACGATGGACTGAGAGAAGAGGACGTAAGAGAACGTAAGTCTTATTCGGAGCGAATCACAGCGGTCATGACATCATCATTTACACCAGAAGAGCCAATCAGAGGCCTGTGTGAGCTCATGTATAAGACCTTCCAAAAACAGATTATAATTATATCTAAGTATATTCTATATATATATATATATATATATATAGGGCATCACGGTGGATTAGTGGTTTAGCATGTTCTCCTTTCAGCACTAGAGATTCCCAGTTCGATTCCCCATCTGGCTGGAGTTTGCATGTTCTCCCTGTGTCCACGTGGGTGTCCTCCGGGTTCTCCGGTTTCCTCCCACAGTCCAAAAACATGGATCAAGTCAATTGAATTTTTCAAATTGCCCCATATAGAGTGTGTGTGTGTGAGTGTGTGTCCAGTGATAGATTGGCACCCTGTCCTGGGTGTATCTGCCCAGCGCACGAAACGTTCTCCCCTGGATGGGCATGGGAACCCCCTGCCCCCCTACCGCGACCCTAATAGAGGATAAAGCGGAAGATGATGGATATATATATATATATATATATATTATAAGTATATAAGTATATTATACTTATAATTATAACTGTAAAATAATTTTATATATATATTATATATGTTTTATGGAGTGTTTTTGGTTATTTTGATGGAACCATTTAAAGATCTGCAGGCGGAACCTGAGAAAATCACTTGTAGGTCATTTCAGGACGACAATGAAAATTTCCTCGTCAACTATCGAGAACCAAACTGCGCCAAACGAGAACCTTCCTCAAGCTCACAGTGAAGAAGTTCTACATAAAGTAAAAGTCCTGTCTCCTGATCGTCTCACTGTGGTAAGTGATGAACACTGTGACATCACTATGATGCAAAAGTGTTACCATGGCAACGGGAATCCCTAAGTCCTGGGGGACGGCTGCAGGAAACGGATGCGAGACGACGCTGAAGAATGTATCTCGTGGTTCTCTGAAGTTCTACGTGACACGGATGGTCCTATCTCCATGTACCCATCAGCATGTGAAAGGAGGGGAACCTTGGGACTCGAACCCGCGACCCGCTTGCCGTGTCACCAGATGATCCAACTTAAAGGAACTGGAAACATTTAAACTCGATCGAGACGTGGAACTCTGATGGAACCTGTTCGTATTGCAGGCTGGCCAGTTCCTCCTGCTGGAGTCGGATCTTCTCGCCCTCGTCCGGTTGGTACAGTTCGGGAACCCTGTAGTTCTGCGGTCTCTCGGCGCTGCACATTTCACAGCCGGGCCGTGTGGGCTTGTTCACGAAGGTACACTGCGAACACGTCCAGCCCTCCTGACGGGAACATGAAGGTTCCGCTCAGACCTCACAGATACGTCTGCTGAGGGTCATCTGCATGCCAAACCTTACCTCTGGTTTTGGAGGAGGCGCTACTTTGGGGGAACCCAGTGGACAGTGTTTTAATGCAGGGGAGGTCTGAGGTTGCTTGCATCGTGCTCCCAACTCTGAGGGACCTCTTGCTGTCAGAGTGAGAACCTCAATGTTCTCAATGATGCCTACATACAAGAACACAGCACATTCATACAATACAAAACAAGACTGTAAACTGGACCGGCTCCACTGATGGACTACAGAGATGGACCTTGTAGTTCTGGAGTTCCAGACCGTAGTCCATCTGTGGGCAGGGTTCTGATGCTGGATGGTATTTTCAGGGTGGGTACCTTCCAGCTTCCGGCCTTGCGCCTCCAGTTTCTGCTGCTCGCGGCTGAGTCGGGCCGTCTGGGCGGACCTGATGAAGAGATACGCCTGGTCGCCGTCGTCGGTGACGCCGTGACTGAACAGGGTGTCCGCGTCCTGAGCCAGACGCTTCCCGATGATCCAGCACTGCAGCGACGTGTGGAACCCGTACTCATGGCTGATCTGGAGGAACACGCACGGCGCGAGAAGGTTTGAACATGTTATAGAGAAGGTTACATGTGGTTTGAAGTGCCCTCGGGCAAGACACCTGACCCCCAGTTGCTCCTTGGGCAACGTGCACAATGTACAAAAACGTACATTACAATTGTTTTATTATAAGAATGACTTTAAAGCGTCATGACGACATCCAGGGGAGAACGTTTCGGGCGCTGGGCAGATACACCCAGGACAGGGTGCCAATCTATCGCTGGGCACACACTCACTCACACACACACACACACTCTATATGGGGCAATTTTTAAGAATTCAATTAACTTGATCCGGGGGGGGGGGGGGGGGGGGGGGGGGGGGGGGGGGGGGGGGGGGGGGGGGGGGGGGGGGGGGGGGGGGGGGGGGGGGGGGGGGGGGGGGGGGGGGGGGGGTCCATTATCTTCCACTTTATCCTCTATAAGGGTTGCGGGGGGGGGGGGGTTGCATGCCCATCCGGGGGAGAACGTTTCGGGCGCTGGGCAGATACACCCAGGACAGGGGGGCAATCTATCACTGGGCACACACTCACTCACACACACACACACTCTATATGGGGCAATTGACCATGAAGGAGAACATGCCTTTTCATTCATTCATTCACTATCTCTGGCTTTATCCTCTATTAGGGTCGCGGGGGGGGGGGGGTGTCCCCATGCCCATCCAGGGGAGAACGTTACGGGTGCTGGGCAGATACACCCAGGACAGGATGCCAATCTATCGCGCTATATGGGGCAATTTGGAGAACTCAGTTGACTTGATCCATGTTTTTTGGACTGTGGGAGGAAACCGGAGAACCCGGAGGAAACCCACGCGGACACGGGGAGGACATAGAAACTCCACCCAGATGGGGATTCGAGCCTGGAATCCCTAACGCTGAGAGGAGAACATGCCAAACCACTAAGCCACCGTGCCGCCCATTCATTCATTATCTTCCGCATTATCCTCTATTAGGGGAGAACGCTTAGGGCATTGGGCAGATACACCCAGGACAGGGGGGGGCAATCTATCACTGGACACTTTTACACATCTGTCAGGAAAATAATCAACGAGCGTCCAAAACGGACGGTGAGTCTAAGTTTAGTAGTTGGATTATTACACGAGCTTCGCTCCGTTACGACGGGGTGACGGGATAGGCGATGTGATCTCAGTAAGTCACATGACTAATTGGAAGCACAGCCAGTGAAGTGAGAGCTGAAGGAATGAGCGTGCAGCCCGAAATGTGCGGGCTCCGAAAGAGGAAACAAGAACGAAAGGCTCGCGGACGGAACACGACACGCGGTTATGATCACGGACGACAGGGATCAGAGATCAGAGATCAAAGATCAAAGATCAGAGATCAGAGATCAGAGATTAGAGATCAGAGATCAGAGATTAGAGATCAGAGATCAGAGATTAGAGATCAGAGATCAGAGATTAGAGATCAGAGATCAGAGATCAGAGATTAGAGATCAGAGATCAGAGATCAGAGATTAGAGATCAGAGATTAGAGATCAGAGATCAGAGATCAGAGATTAGAGATCAGAGATCAAAGATCAAAGGTAGCATTAAATTAGAAACACGGAAATGATACGACACCATAAACCTGTCATTCATTATACGCAGATGCTTTTATTTATATGCTTTTAACACCTTTAATGTGATATTATAGTTATGTCAGGGTGTTGCTCAGGGGTCGGGATGTGACTCTTTACCCTGATGGCTTCGCGGGGGGGTGGGGGGGAAGCATCCTGGTGGACAATCTGGCGTGACCTTTTATTATTCACTTGGGATCCTTTACACTTTCCTAACTTCCCGAAAAACAGAGTCTTGCCTCACGCCGAAATGTCAGGACATTTGCATGAAGTAAGAAAAGGACACGGCGACGCCATGAGACCGTCGGTCCTCTGTGCCGTGGGGAACTTTTCAGGGGGGGGGAATCTATGAGGCGTCCGTAACCAGATCACCAAACAACAATCAGGACGTGTGATTACGTCCCCGCAGAAATAAAAACACCTCCATTATGTGTGGAACCGTCCGTCCATCCGCAATCTTTCACTTTATCCTCTATTAGGGTCCTGGTGGGGGGGTTCCCCATGCCCGTCCAGGGGAGAAAGTTTCGGGCGCTGGGCAGATACACCCAGGACAGGGGGGCAATCTATCGCTGGTCACACACTCACTCACACAGACACACTCTATATGGGGCAATTTGGAGAATTCCATTGACCTTGATCCATGTTTTTTGGACTGTGGGAGGAAAGCGGAGAACCCGGAGGAAACCCACGGCGACACAGGGAGAACATGCGAACTCCACCCAGATTGGGATTCGAACCGAGAATCCCCAGCGCTGAGAGGAGAACATGCTAAACCACTAAGCCACCGTGCCGCCCTGCGTGGAACCAATCACAATGTGAATGTAATGTGGCGGGGGCGGCGGTGGGGGCGCCGTACCTTCTCTTTGAGCTCTGAGATGGTCATGCCAGGAGTCACCAGCACGGTGATGAAGGAGTCCGAGAGCGCGTCCTCCACGCCGACTCTCAGTCTGCACACACAACACGTCACCATGGCAACATCTCAGCATCACGAGGCGTCATGCCAATCGGACGGACCGCATACCTGATGAAGCCTTGGGGGTAGACGTCCGGACTGAGCCGGACACACACTGGCACGTTCAGAGCGAGCAGCCGCTCCACGCCGTGCGCCGCCCCGTCCCTGTCCCCTGTGTTGATGGCGTCGCTGAGACACCGAGACGCTTCCTCCGCTGACACACACACACACACATTATTTATTATAATAATAATTAATACATTATAATATAGGGTGGCACGGTGGCTTAGTGGTTTAGCATGTTCTCCTCTCAGCGCTAGGGATTCCCAGTCCGAATTCCAATCTGGGTGGAGTTTCCATGTCCTCCCCGTGTCCGCGGGGGTTTCCTCCCACAGTCCAAACACACTGAATTGAACTGAATGCTCCAAATTGCCCCATATAGAGTGTGTGAGTGTGCGCTAGTGATAGATTGGCGCCCTGTCCTGGGTGTATCTGCCCAGTGCCCGAAACAGGAAAACAGCGCCCCATGACCCCCCCACACCCCCCCGCGACCCAAGTAGAGGATAAAGCAGAAGATAATGGATGGATGGATGGGTGGTTCTAGCTCTTGGGTGGCACGGTGGTTTAGTGGTTTAGCATGTTCTCCTTTCAGCATTCGGGATTCCTGGTTCGAATCCTAATCTGGGTGGAGTTCCCATGTTCCGTGTCCGTGTGGGTCTCCTCCGGGTTCTCCGGTTTCCTCCCGCAGTCCAAAAACATGGATCAAGGTCAATTGTGTTCTCCAAATTGCACCATATAGAGAGTGTGTGTGTGTTTAAGTGCCCAGTGATAGATTGCCCCCCTGTCCTGGGTGTATCTGCCCAGCGCCCGAAACGTTTTCCCCTGGATGGGCATGGGGACCCCCCCCCCCGCCACCCTAATAGAGGATGAAGCGGAAGATAATGGATGGAAGGATAGACATTATAATATTACTATAAATATCAACCCCCCCTCAGATGTAACTCGGATCTGGAATCTCAGTTCTAATTCATCCCAAACATGTCTGATGGGACTGAGCTCAGGGTTCTGTGTGCTCTGCAGATGAACCTGAATTCAGTGATCATAAGGTGTTTCCCGATAGTTTGGACCATGTTGTGTATGTTGGGGCGCAGTAGCTCAGTGGTTCGGGTGTTGGGTTCTCAATCTGAAGGTTGTGGGTTCAAATCCCAGGTCCACTGAAGTGACCAGTGTGGGTCCTTGAGCGAGACCCTTAACCCTCATTGCTCCAGGGGGCGCTGTGATGAACCCTGTGCTCAGCTTGTGAATCATTTCGGATAAAAGCGTCCAAAATATGACCAAATGTGATGCAAATGTTGATATGACGTCATCAGTTTCGTTTTAAACCCGAACGCGTCTCGTGCCGTCGTTACAACTTTGTTGGATTTGCTCAAAACTTTACACAAAATACAATTTATATAAAAAACATCGGATGATTCAGCGTTTACCATTATATTACGATACAAAACATTACTGTTATAACTTAAACTATTATTATGTATTAGAATAACATTACATTAAAACGTATAGAACATGATATTATACAGTCGGACATGTACAATAATAATAATAATAATAATAATAATAATAATAATAATAATAATAATGATAATAATGATAATGTGGAATGAGTCAGTCACCTTGTTGGATGGTGGTGGTGCTGTAAGGCTCTGCCATGCCTTAATCTGCATTAAAAACATTTAAATCCATTATCATTATGACGTGCCCGTTCAGAATGACGTCATAAAGGTAGAATTACGTATTAATAAGGTTTTGCGTTCGTAACTCGTAACTAAAGTCGGCTGCGTTTCGGTAAGTTCGCAGCAGAGTCGAGAGAAGCTGCAGGGAGTTCGTTTAACAACAAACAGAAAGAAAAGTCGATCAAACTCACGGGCCGGACGATGAGGGGCGCTTTGGTATGTTCTTCGGTGAAGTGGCTTTTGCTTCTGAGCTCCACTACAAACGAAAAGTGAAAATAATACATCAGGAAGTGAAGGGAGTTCTGCAAAGAGCATCCACGCCCACTCAGGGGTTAACTGTTTAACTGCTGAGTTAACTGTTTAACTGCTGAGTTAACTCATCCACTGCTGAATTAACCATTAAACTGCTGAATTAACTGTTCAACTACTGAGTTAACTCCTCCACTGCTGGATTAACTCTTCAACTGCTGAGTTAACTCATCCACTGCTAAATTAACCATTAAACTGCTGAGTTAACTCATCCACTGCTGAATTACCCATTAAACTGCTGAATTAACTGTTTAACTGCTGAGTTAACCATTAAACTGCTGAGTTAACTATTAAACTGCTGAGTTAACTCATCAACTGCTGAGTTAACCATTAAACTGCTGAGTTAACTCATCCACTGCTGAGTTAACCATTAAACTGCTGAATTAACTGTTTAACTGCTGAATTAACCCTTAAACTGCTGAGTTAACTCATCCACTGCTGGGTTAACCATTAAACTTCTGAATTAACCATTCAACTGCCGAGTTAACTTATCCACTGCTGAGTTAACCATTAAATTGCTGAGTTAACCATTAAACTGCTGAATTAACTCTCCCACTGCTGAGTTAACTGTTTTTGGACTGTGGGAAGAAACCGGAGAACCCGGAGGAAACATACGCGGACACAGGGAGGACATGGAAACTCCACCCAGATGAGGATTTGAACCGGGAATCCCTAGCGCTGGGAGGAGAACATGCTAAACCACTAAGCCACCGTGCCGCCCTGCACAGAGGGGTGTATTTAATATTTAATAATATGATTATATTATATTATATTATTAAATAATAATAGTTTATATACATATTGTATGTTGATACAACTTTACTTCAAACGTTTACGTCATTTCTGCTCATTAAAAAAATAAAACTTAATGATTTTAATTTGCATAACGAAACCCTGGTTTGTCCAACGCTGCGTATTTCAACGGATTGATGAAGCACACGAAGGCGCCGCACTGGCTACTGCGGTCGCGTCTTAAACCGTGCAATAAGATTATAGAAGGGCACTAGAATAATAGTCGCAGTGCGTTTTTAGTGCGGACTCGGTGCAGTCGGCTAGAATGCGGATTGAGACGGAGCCCCTTTTTGTGCACGCTGTAGGAAGGGCATGCTGAAGGTAACGTGCCGCTGAACGGAGCGTTTATCACCTTTAATTTGTTTATCACCTTTAATTCGTTATTCATTTGCATAAATCACAAACTTTATTCTGAAAACTCCGACCCGAATCTTCTGCGTTCGCTGTCTGCAGTGGAAGCGCTTGAGAAGCCCGGGCTCAGCATGGAGGAGGAGCACGCGGCTTACGAGCGAGTTGTGCTGAAAAACCCGTCATCGTTCCACTACATGAAGATCCAGCTGTAAGTTTAAACTTAAACCTGAGACTAAATTCCGGGGGGAGAACGTTTCGGGCGCTGGGCAGATACACCCAGAACAGGGGGGCAATCTATCGCTGGGCACACACTCACTCACACAGACACACACTCTATAGGGGGCAATTTGGAGAACTCACTTGACCTTGATCCATGTTTTTGGACAGTGGGAGGAAACCGGAGAACCCGGAGGAAACCCACGTGGACACGGGGAGAACATGGAAACTCCACCCAGATTGGGTTTCGAACCGGGAATCTCTAGTGCTGAGAGGAGAACATGCTAAACCACTAAGCCACCCTGTGGGGGGGGGTTCCCCATGCCCATCCAAGGGAGAAAGTTTTGGGTGCTGGGCAGATACACCCAGGACAGGACACCAATCTATCGCTGGACACACACTCACTCACACACACACACTCTATATGGGGCAATTTGGAGAACTCAATTGACCTTGATCCATGTTTTTGGACAGTGGGAGGAAACCGGAGAACCCGGAGGAAACCCACGGGGAAGACATAGAAACTCCACCCAGATGGGGATCCGAATCGGGAATCCCTAGTGCTGAGAGGAGAACGTGCCAAACCACTAAGTTTGATAAAAAGTTTTTTTTTAAAACGAACATTCTTAATGTCCTTAAAGAGAGAACCTTAAAATATAGCAATAAAAACACAAACGGCTCCGGGAGGCCGTTACACTGAGGTTCATTATCACACTGATTATGAGTTTCATATTTTTTGTGTTTGATTATGAGCTGTTTGTAATAATTAGTTTGATTATGATTAGTTTGTAATAATTAGTTTTAAATTTTTTTCAGGGTTTTGGAAAACAAGAGCAGAACGCTGACTGCAGAACAGTTTAAACAGTTCATCATCTCAGGACTCCGGGATCTGTATGGAGAGGTGGGGCATTCCTTTACTCCAATTTATTCAAGTCCTCTATCCATGCAACACTCACCATCGCTTCTTTGCACCAACCCAGAGACAGGGTTCAAACCTTAAGACATGGCTGTCAAACTCAAAGCCTGCGGGTCATATCCGGCCCGTGAGATCATTTTACATCATCCATCCATCCGTCCATTATCTTCCACTTTATCCTCTATTAGGGTCGCGGGGCGGGGGGGGTTCCCCATGCCCATCCAGGGGAGAATGTTTCGGGTGCTGGGCAGATACTCCCAGGACAGGACACCAATCTATCGTTGGGCACACACTCACTCACACAGACACACACTATATGGGGCAATTTGGAGAACTCAATTGACCTTGATCCATGTTTTTGGACTGTGGGAGGAAACCGGAGAACCCGGAGGAAACCCACGCGGACGCGGGGAGAACATGGAAACTCCACCAAGATGGTCCGTGGGTCATATTCGGCCCATGAGATCATTTTACGTCATTCATTCATTCATTATCTCCCGCTTTATCCTCTATTAGGGTCGCGGTGGGGTTCCCCATGCCCATCCAGGGGAGAACATCTCGGGTGCTGGGCAGATAGACCCAGGACAGGGCACCAATCCATTACTGGACACACACTCACTCACACAGACACACTCTATATGGGGCAATTTGGAGAACTCACTTGACCTTGATCCATGTTTTTGGACTGTGGGAGGAGACCGGAGAACCCGGAGGAAACCCACGCGGACACGGGGAGGACATGGAAACTCGAACCGGGAATCCCTAGCGCTGAGAGGAGAACATGCCAAACCACTAAGCCACCGTGCCACCCTAGATGATTCATGATGTTTTTATTGCTATTCTTGTTCAGAAAACCTTTAATTTTAATGCATTGGATAAATGAACAAGCGAATGGAGATGATGATGTACATTCCTTTATCACCGCACCTGGGGCAAATTCACAAATTGGGGCAAATTGGGTACGCGCGTTGAATGGCCGTGCCCAAAAGGAGGAATTATATTCAAGGGGTATAAATATTAAAGATCTATACACAAGGCACTTGATGTTCAAGGGGATGTGTGCATTTGATGATGAGTTGGGGGCAATCTAGCTCAAGGCCTAGATGATTCATGATGTTCAGAAAACCTTTAATTTTAATGCGTTTCCTCTGGACCTTCAGGTGGGGGGTGCGTTCCCCTTCGACGTTCTGACATTTGATCAGCGTGAACTCTCTGCCGTTCTTCGAGTGTATAACAGGTAAACCCCTCCCCCCCTGCATGATGTCACATCGTCACACCTGTATGTCAGATGGATGTTAAATGGATTGCCCCCCCCCACTCCCCCCCCTTTCTTTTTCAGGGGTTTCGTGAAGCTGTGGAGTGCACTCACTCTGACCGGAGCGTATGAGGACGTCCCCTGTGCCTTCAGAGTCACACAGGTGGGTTACGTAGGCCACGCCTCCAAACACTCACCTTACAGAAGCCACACCTTCACTACCAACGCCAGTAGGCAATAAGCCACACCCCCTGTTTTACACCAATAATATAAGCCACGCCTTCCTAATGATGTTTATACACCACACATTAACTCTGATCTAATAGAAGCCACACCTTCTTATTGAAGACATGCTCATAGGCCACACCCACTTTTTTTTACACCAATAATACAAGCCACGCCTTCATAATAATGATGTTTATAGGACACACATTAACACTGATCTAATAGAAGCCGCACCTTCTTTTTGATGACATGGCCATAGGCCACACCCCCTCTTTAACACTGACTGAGCAGAAGCCACACCTTTTTATTGATATCAGGAGATTTTCTAACGCCAGTCTTTGTAAAGCCACACCTCCTCTGCTGACAGGTCTACAGGCCACACCCCCTCGCCAACTGATTTAACAGAAGCCACAACTCTTTATTGATGACACTTTTAAGCCACACCCACTTCTCTGACGCGACTTAATAGTGCTTAGCACATAAGCACATAGGCCACACCCCTTCCATTACTGACCTTATAGAAGCCACACCTCCTTTTTTACACCAATAATATAAGCCAAGCCTTCATAATAATGATGTTTATACACCACACATTAACTCTGATCTAATAGGCCACACCCCCTTTTTAACACTGCCCTATCAGAAGCCACACCTTTTTATTGATATCAAGAGATTTTCTTACGCCAATCTTTGTAAAGCCACACCTCCTTCGCTGACAGGACTACAGGCCACACCCTCTCGCCAACTGATTTAACGGAAGCCACAACTTTTTATTGATGACACGTTTAGGCCACACCCACTTCTCTGACACTTTAATAGTGCTGATCTCTTAACACACATTGATGCATCCTGACAAGCACATAGGCCACACCCCTTCCATTACTGAACTAATAGAAGCCACGCCTCCTTCACACAGAGACGCTAAATGTCTTTGTCAGCACTTTAAGCGTAAAACGTCTCCAGTCACTGAATAATCTGCGGTAAACATTCACTACATTGTGACTGAGTAACGCCGTCGTTTCAGGTCTCTCCGTTTTTATTGGCGTTATCTGGAAACAGTCGCGAGTGGAAGTTGTCCTGATTGACCTTTAACCATGGCCTTCGTTCTGAGGACGCTGTTTGCAGGAGCCACGCGTCGCGTCCTGACGGCTGCCCTTTCAGAGCCTTTAAAGCCCCGAATTCACCCACCGTACCCCCGGAGACCGCTGCACGTAGGCGACCGAGCCTCTCTGCGGCGCGTCTTCAGCAGCAGGGACGTGGCGCTGTTCGCTGAGCTGACCGGAGACACCAATCCCATCCACCTCGACCCCGCTTTCGCCCAAACCACCAGCTTCGGGGCTCCCGTCGTCCACGGCGTGCTGATCAACGGACTGGTGTCGGCGGTGCTGGGGCGCGAAATGCCGGGCGTGGGCTGCGTGCTCCTCCAGCAGGAGATTCGCTTCCCGGCCCCGCTGCACGTCGGCGAGGAGGTGGAGGCAAGGGCAGAGGTGAAGAGGATCAAAATGTCTTTGGCTTTCATTTCCGTCTCCTGCTCAGTCAAAGACAGAGTGGTGATGGAGGGGGAGGTGGTCGTCACGATACCGGAGAACAAAGCCTGACCCTGAGGGAGGGTCCGTGGTTTCGACTTTGGTCATCTTCAAACCTGTGGTTTTCCGTTCTTCGGTATTTCGTTTTTAGTTTCGATGTTACAGAGGAGAACATGAAAATCACACGACCGCGATGTCGACTGTGGCCTAAAGTATTAAATGCTTTTTCTTTGTGCGTCCACTTCAAGATTCAAGAAAATTTTATTATCATTAATATTACATGTGTTACATGAGACAAGAACGGAATTATGGGTCACGGACCCCGAAAACCCTGTTATTTTGATTTTTTTAATTTAAATTTTAAAGAAGAAAATGAGTGTTACACATATCGCTATGTGAAATATAATATAGTATACAGCTATGAATATATTTATTCATTCATTATCTTACGCTTTATCCTCTATTAGGGTCGTGGTGGGGGGGGGGTTCCCCATGCCCATCCAGGGGAGAACATTTTGGGCGCTGGACAGATACACCCAGGACAGGGGGGCAATCTATCACTGGACACACACTCACTCACACACACACTCTATATGGGGCGATTTGGATAACTCAATTGACCTTGATCCATGTTTCTTGGACTGTGGGAGACCGGGGAACCCGGAGGAAACCCACGCAGACACAGGGAGAACATGGAAACTCCACCCAGATTGGGATTCGAACCGGGAATCCCTAGTGCTGAGAGGCAAACGTGCCAAACCACTAAGCCACCGTGCCGCCCAATATGAATATATATATATATATATATATATATATATACAGCGATGGATTGGTGCCCTGTCCTGGGTGTATCTGCCCAGCGCCCGAGACGTTCTCCCCTGGATGGGCATGGGGAACCCCACCGCGACCCTAATAGAGGATAAGCGGGAGATAATGAATGAATGAATGAATATATATATATATATATATATATATATATATATATATATATATATATATCTCATATACCACTACAAATATAAATAAAATATAGAATATTTAACTATAAATATAATATATAAATATATGTATATACAGTATATAAAATAAATTTAAGAATTTATTTTATATACTTCATCATTTAAAAAGGTCCGCTGTGGGAACAAGTCCTGATTTTACGGTAGATCAGAATCAGAATCGACTTTTATTGTCATTATAACTTTCATTACAATGAAATTTGGGTGCAACTGCAAAGGTGCAAGTAAGAAAGAAAGATGAACAAAATAAAAACCAATATAGTCCTCTGTGAATAAATGTAAGTAAAAATTAAATACAATAAAAATATAAGGCATAATATATACAACAGTATGAAATAGCCGTATTGCACCATTTCCATTACAACACATGGCACTCGGTGTATATTGCACACATTTATTTTGCTCTTAGTGAACTGTAACTGGACTAAGTGGTTTGGCATGTTCTCCTCTCAGCGCTAGGGATTCCCGGTTCGAATCCCCATCTGGGTGGAGTTTCAATGTCCTCCCCGTGTCCGCGTGGGTTTCCTCCGGGTTCTCCAGTTTCCTCCCACAGTCCAAAAACATGGATCAAGGTCAATTGAGTTCTCCAAATTGCCCTATATAAAGTGAGTGTGTGCCCAGCAATAGATTGCCTCACTGTCCTGGGTGTATCTGCCTACAGTGTGCTACCCCACGTACAGGGTTCCACCCTACGCACAGTGTTCCGCCCCACGCACAGGGTTTCACCCCACGCACAGTGTTCTACCCCACGTACAGTGTTCCATCCCACGCAGAGTGCTCCCCCACGTACAGGGTTCCACCCCACGCACAGGGTTCCACCCCTACGCACAGGGTTCCACCCACAGTGATCCACCCCACGCACAGGGTTCCACCCCACACACAGGGTTCCATCCCACACACATTGTTCCACCCCTCTCATAGGGTTCCACACCACGCACAGGGTTCCACCCCACACACAGGGTTCCATCCCACACACATTGTTCCACCCCTCTCATAGGGTTCCACACCACGTACAGGGTTCCACCCCACGCACAGTGTTCCACCCCTCTCACAGTGTTCCACCCCTCTCACAGGGTTCTACCCCACGCACAGGGTTCCACCCCACGCACAGAGTTCCACCCCACGCAGTCACATTAGGAGCGGGTTTCTGTGGCGCCGCTCTCAGACGCGCTTCCGTGGGCGGCATCAGTGTCAGTGGGTATGTACTGCAGCGGGGCGGATCGGATCGGATCAGATCTGAGGGCTAATGTGAGACTCTCTTCTCGGTCACCATGAAGCGCAAAGCCCGCCGTCATCCGCGGGATTCTGAGTGAACTCGGGGGATCGTCCACGCCGGCGCGATGGCGCTGATGGAGAACCCGGCGGCCGGGAAGCTCCTCCTGGACGACACGGTCTCATTAACCGCTGTGATCGAGACGAGTCAAAATCTGCAGTCTCACACGGTAAGAGCAACGTTTAATCAACCTTCAAAAACGTTCACATAACTGTTAGAACCGGAATACAGCTGCGTGTGCGACATACAAAACCCGTTTATAAAAAGGAAACTGAATATGGCCTCGTCCCAAACCGCAGACTAGCTTCCTACGTAGTGTGCACTTATCAGCCTCTCTCCCTTTACAGCGCGCACACTATCTAGTGCTGCAGAGCGCCATTTGAGACGAAGCCTTGCGTTGTTGTTGAGCAATTGCAGGCTCCGGTTAATGGAGCGTTTTTCGAATTTTACCCAAATTAATTATTATTAAAAGCGCCACGTTTAATATCTTAAGCCCAAGATGTCCCTAATCCCTATTAGAATTTGAATATAATGTGTACTTGAGTAGCTGTCACGGCCGTCGTCTGCTAAATCATGTGAATTCACTGGCTGCGTCCCAAAGTGCGTACTCGCTTAGAAAACAGTATACAGAACCCTAACGGCGCTTTACACACTGCGCCGAGTTCACGCACTCATTAGTATGGAAGTACGGACTTCAAAACCTACAGCAATGACGTTAAGCGTCTGTATATCGCCATATACCTTTTTAATTGTGTGTTTTTGTTTTAAATATAAGCCAATAAAACGTTTTTCAAACGTGAAGAATATTGTATTCCGGGATTAAAGACGTGTTAGCAACAGGCTACTCAAATGGATTGTGAAATCCGCCTTTGGCTCTAATTAATATGCATTTTTTTTTAACTTTATACTTAAAGCTTGGACTCGCTATTTAGTGAGAAACGTTTCGGGCTTTCACAAAAATGACGTTTTTACACAAGAGAAACGTTATCCAGCTCGTTAAGAATCGCGTACTAACCTACTACGCAGTGTGTGAAGATGACACGAGCCGTCCAGGTCACTCTGCGTAATACATACTACATAGTATTTAAGTATTCGAGACGTTTTCATCCATATATCGTATATATTCATCCATTTATCCTTTTTGTCTCTCATAAAAATGTCCATATTTCTTACATTTATTTTTATTTAATCCTAATACGACCCATGGTTTGCTTTTTGAAACGCATTCTGCTGTCTGCACATCATTTTGGACCCCTTACCCTGTAAATATGATTATATCCATTCATCCATTATATTCCGTTTTATCCTCTATTAGGGTCGCGGGGGGGGGGGGTCCCCATGCCCATCCAGGGGAGAACGTTAGACCCAGGACAGGACGCCAATCTATCACTGGGCACACACTCACTCACACATACACACTCTATATGGGGCAATTGGAAAAACTCAATTGACTTGATCCATGTTTTTGGACTGTGGGAGGAAACCGGAGAACCCGGAGGAAACCCACACAGACACGGGGAGAACATGGAAACTACACCCAGATGGGGATTCGAAGCGGGAATCCCCAGCGCTGAGAGGAGAACATGCTGAGCCACCGTGCCGACAAAAATGTCCATATTTCTTACATTTATTTTTATTTATTCCTAATACGACCCATGATTTGCTTTTTAAAACACATTCTGCTGTCTGCACATCATTTTAGACCCCTAACCCTGTAAATATCATTACATTTTCACCTTTATTGACATAAACAGCTGCATGCTCCCGGGGTATTTAAGGTTTTTAGGTGGCAAAGCCTATTGTTTATAATTTTAATCCTCTTAAAGAGCATTGAGGATCTGAGGCCTTCGCCATAATCGCTTAGAATTAGAGGAGTTTGTTTTCATACAGAGTGTTTGGTCTAACCTGGACTCTGTTTTATTCATTTATTGCCCCTAACGGTAATAAATGCACCGGATCAGCTGCTGGGAGTTGAGTGTTTTCACTTGAGCAGTCAAAGGTGACGGTGGAAAGAAAAAAAAAAACCCATAGCGTGAGTAACTTTAAGGGGAACTGAGCTCTGAGAGAGTCTATCCTCCACGGAGCGACCCCCGTCAGCTCATTAATCACTTTCAGAATGCTTCTTAAGCCGAATGTAGCTGAAGCGAACGAAATGTGTTGTAAGAACTGAGCAGGAGAAAATGAGGTGTTGGAACAGGTCGAACACGTACATGCTGCGATACTGCGGCGGCCGCTGAAAGGTCCTGTACGGGTGGACCGGCCATCACAGGTGCTCGAGATGATGAGAGCAGTCAAACAAAAGCATAAGGAGCGTTTTGTAAGGTGGGGTTCGGATTTGCGTCATTGCAGGCAGCGGGGGATGTACAGATAAACAGTCAGGGAGACAAAGCATAAAAAAAAAGAAAGGGATTTAGAGACGAAAGGGGCGTCTAAAACCTTACACAGTGTTTAAATAGTTGATGGTTTGAGTAATTTAATAGACGAAGTGAATGGAACAGACATCTGTCTTTAGTTTTTATTGAGTTATACAAATACATCAAACTTTTCGCTGTCCATTCGTCCCTTATCTTCCGCTTTATCCTCTACTAGGGTTGGGGTGGGGGGGGGTTCCCCATGCCCATCCAGGGAAGAATGTTTTGGGCGCTGGGAAGATACACCCAGGACAGGGGGGCAGTCTATCACTGGGCACACACAGACACACTCTATATATGGAGCAATCATTTGACCTTGATCCATGTTTTTGGACTGTGGGAGGAAACCGGAGAACCCGGAGGAAACCCACGTGGACACGGGGAGAACATGGAAACTCCACCCAGATTGGGATTCGAAGCAAGAATCCCCAGTGCTGAGAGGATTCAAGGAGGTTTATTGACAATTCCACTGCATATCAGGACATACAGAGAACCGAAATTACGTTCCTCGTCTCCAAAGACATGGACAGAGACAGACCGCTGCGATAGTTTTTAGATGTATATATACTCGTCTTCATTGCATCGAAGGGTAAGAACCCGGCTCCAGTACACACACTTTGAACTCCTGACTCTGGGTTCGAACCTTTAGATTGACGGCCTCCATGACCCACTGAGCTCCCTCCATTCCCTCGACTTCAAGAGCTTCTACATGAACGGCGAGCTGCTGGTTCTCCAGCTGACATTCCTGTGCAGCACAGCTTTGACTGCCTCCAGTTAAACCTGGTGTAGCTCTGCCGGCGGAGGCCGATCACCTTTATTCCTCCCCCGCACACACGTTTCGACTTCCATGGAGTTCAGGGACGTTCCGAGAATCGGGCGTGTCGCAACGCTTCCGGCCTACCAACACCTCTCGTAACGTCACGGCGTGGCCGAATGTGGGGACACACACCGCCATCAGCAGAACATGTTGTAGTTGCACTCTGGTCACATGTATTAAACGGTTTTCATTGCCAGGAGACGGTGTTAAAGGAGGCCAGTGTTTTTGCACAATGCTGAACTGTCCGTCACCTGATGAGTGTACATCCTCATCATCATCACGTTGTGTGAGCGGGAGTTGAACGAGGCGCTGAGCCAACAAACATACGGAGGGCAACGTAAACGTCACGACTGATTTACTGCGTTATACATTATGATGACTATATACCATTAAGATTGTACACACACACACACACACACACACACACACACACTCACATGCAAATTATTTAAACCCTTATGTGTTTAAATGTGTGAGAAAATATTAGTGTGTTTAAGACGGAATGTGTATGTAAAAGAAAGAATATATATATATATATAAATGTATGTATGTGTGTGTGTGTGTGTGTGTGTGTGTATATATATATATATATATATATATATATATATATATATATATATACACACACACACACATATATATGTGTGTATATACACACATGTATAGATAGATAAGTGTGTGTGTGTTATATTACATGTTGTTCTGCTTTTTAAAGCAGCAGAGATGAACTCGGTTGTTCTGTGTTTGCATCATCAGGAGTACATCATCCGCGTGCAGCGTGGCGTCTCCGCAGACAACAGCTGGACGGTAAGTGTGTGTTACGCTGTGTGTTGAATGGTAGCTGTGTGTTTGGGCGGCTGTATTTACCACGCTCACACACACTCTATATGGGGCAATTTGGAGAATTCAATTGACTTGATCCATGTCTTTGGACTGTGGGAGGAAACCGGAGAACCCGGAGGAAACCCACGCGGACACGGGGAGGACATGGAAACCCAGATTGGGATTCGAAGCGGGAATCCCTAGCGCTGAGAGGAGAACATGCCAAAGCACTGAGCCACCGTTCCGCTTCAGTTTTTGTATAATCTAAACCCGTCTGTCTCCTGATGTCCTGCAGGTGATCAGGCGATACAGCGACTTCGACCTGCTGAATAACGGTCTGCTCGTAAGTGAAGCCTCCCGAACGCCGACACCCCCCCCCCCCTGACCTCCCCGCATCGCCTTCCCGCTGACCCTCCGTTCACCGCTTCCTGTCCGTCCTCGCTTTTCTCCATTCTCCGTTTCCCGTCTGACGCCCGCCGTTTCTCCCTCGTCAGATCTCGGGCCTGAACCTGCCGCTTCCGCCGAAGAAGCTGCTGGGAAACATGGAGCGGGAGTTCATCGCCGAGCGGCAGAAGGGGCTGCAGGCGTATCTGAACTTCCTCACGCAGCACCACATCCTCTCCAGCTGTGAACCCGTCAAGAAGTTCCTCGACACGAACAATTATTCTGCCAACTACACCGGTACGTGAGCGCGAACTGCGCAGAGGGAGGGGCTTCCAGGGAAACCGATGCGTCGGGGGAGGGGGGGGAGGGGGGTGATGCTGGGCACATGGTGTGACATGGAGGGCTGTGTGTTCGAACGAAGACATGAATGTTAAGCGTGTTGTTGTTCCATGCAGCTTCCAACCAGGTCCTTTTTCGGGAACTGTGCTCCAGTGCACGAGACAACGACCGTAAAGTGAATAATAATGAGAATAATTTACATTTACCGTATTTTCCGGACTATAAGGCGCACCTAAAAGCCTAAAATTTTCCCAGAAATCGGACGTGCGCCTTATTATCCGGTTCGCCTTATACATGTACTGAGTTCCAGTCATTCATTATCTCCCGCTTTATCCTCTATTAGGGTCGCGGCGGGGGGGGGGGGGGGTTCCCCATGCCCATCCCCATCCAGGGGAAAACGTTTCAGGCGCTGGGCAGATAGACCCAGGACAGGGGGGCAATCTATCACTAGACACACACTCACTCACAAAGACATGCACGCATACACACTCTATATGGGGCAATTTGGAGAATTCAATTGACTTGATCATTGTTTTTGGACTGTGGGAGGAAACCCATGCGGATACGGGAAGACATGGAAACTTCACTAGTGGTTGGCATGTTCTCCTCTCAGCACTAGGGATTCCAAGTTCGAAGCCTCATCTGGGTGGAGTTTCCATGTCCTCTATTATCCGCGTGGGTTTCCTCCGGGTTCTCCGGTTTACTCCCACAGTCTAAAAAACATGGATCAAGTCAATTTAGTTCTCCAAATTGCCCCATATAGAGTGTGTATGTGCGAGTGAGTGTGTGCCCAGTGATAGATTGGCTTCCTGACCTGGGTGTATCTGCCCGGCAGCCGAAACGTTCTCCCCTGAATGGGCATGGGGAACCCCACCGCGACCCTAATAGAGGATAAAGCGAAAGATAATGAATGAATTATAATAATTGTTGTCATTGTTATATTGGTACAGTAGGTTTTGTTGCTGCGCATGAACGGCAACCCATTTCTGATGTCCCTCTTTTTTTCTATTTTGTAGAAATCGCCCTGCAGCAGGTGTCCATGTACTTCAGATCAGATCTGGTATGGGAGGTGGTGGAACCGTTGAAGGATATCGGTGAGTCCAAGTTCTTCGCTTATTATCGCCAAAATCCAATTCAAACCTGCGATTGAATTCTCCAAATCGCCCCATATAGAGTGTGTGTGCCCAATGATAGATTGCCCCCCGGTCCTGGGTGTATCTGCCCAGGCCCCGAAACGCTCTCCCCTGGATGGGCATGGAGACACACACACACACACACACACACACCCGGCGACCCTAATATAGGATTAATTGTAAGATAATGGATGGATGGATATTAAAATAATGTATTGTGGATCAAAAATGTGAGGCGCTCACAGGTGTGTGTTATATTCAGTGATGTCACGGCCGGACGAACTGCTCAGCCAATCAGAATCAGTGACCGGAACTACTTTTGTGAGACAAATGAGCTTAGAGAGCTTTTATTCATTCATTCATTCATTATCTAACGCTTTATCCTCTATTAGGGTTGCGGTGGGGTTCCCCATGCCCATCCAGGGGAGAACGTCTCGGGCGCCGGGCAGACACACCCAGAACAGGGTGTCAACCTATCGCTGGACACACACTCACTCACACAAACGTACTCTACATGGGGCAATTTGGAGAATTCAATTGACTTGATCCATGTTTTTTGGACTGTGGGAAGAAACCAGAGAACCCGGAGGAAACCCACACAGACACGGGGAGGACATGGAAGCTCCACCCAGATGGGGATTCGAACCGGGAATCCCTAGTGCTGAGAGGAGAACGTGCTAAACCACTAAGGCACCGTGCGCCGAGCTTTTGGTCAGGTTTAAATGATTGGACGTCAGATTCCCGACAGCCAAGTGAGAAAATACTGGTCTCTCAGTCGAGGTCTCATTGATTCTAAGAATTGAAAAGAAAACCTGCACCTCATGAACAGAACGGCCATATAGTGGATTATACAAATTAGGGGTGATTTTTAATACTTGGTAACCGAAATCATCGGGTCAGAAATGTGTTTTTTTTGCTCGATCTTCTTTGCTGATTTGTCACCTGACCTCCAGCCCCTGCGTGATCCTCATCGTTGCGTATGATCTAACGTGATGTTGTCTTCCGAACAGGATGGCGATTACGAAAGCGCTACTTCTTGGTCAAAAACAAAGAGCAGCCCAAAGAGCGTCAGGTTTTGAGCTGGGTGAGTGTCAGTCTTAGTCCTCCCTCCCTCCCTCCCTCCCTCCCAGCCCTCCCTCACTCCTTCAGCATTCTGCTGAAGCCTGGGCTCGGTCGGGGGGGACGGTTTTCTTACGTTCCGTCTGTTTTTAGGTCGATTTCGGACCTGACAAGTTCTTGTCGGACAAAGACCTGCAGTCAGCAATGAAGATGCTGCCGTCGATTGCTGTAAGTGCTGTGCGTGTGTGTGTGTTTGAGAGACCGGCAAAATTTCCGACTTCCTTTTTCATAGTCAGCAAAAAACTTGGGAAAGAAGGGCTAGTATGTCCGAAAACGCAGCCATACGTCCATTATCTTCTGCTTTATCCTCTACTAGGGTCGTGGGGGGGGGGGGGGTTTTGGACGCTGGGCAGATACACCCAGGACAGGGCGCCAATCCATCACTGAACACACACTCACTCACACACACACACTCTATATGGGGCAATTTGGAGAATTCAATTGACCTTGATCCATGTTTTTGGACTGTGGGAGGAAACCGGAGAACCCGGAGGAAACCCACGCGGACACGGGGAGGACATGGAAACTCCACCTAGATTGGCATTCGAACCGGGAATCCCTAGTTCTGAGAGGAGAACATGCCAAACCACTAAGCCACCGTGCCACCCTAATATTATTATTTTTATTTATTTTTATTATTCGGGCGGCACGATGGCTTAGTGGTTTGGCATGTTCTCCTCTCAGCTCTAGGGATTCCCGGTTCGATTTCTCATCTGGGTGGAGTTTCCATGTTCTCCCCGTGTCCACGTGGGTTTCCTCCCACCGTCCAAAAACATGGATCAAGGTCAATTAAATTCTCCACATTGCCCCATATAGAGTGTGTCTGTGTGAGTGAGTGTACACTATGGGGTTTGGGACACTGTGGGATTAGGAGGCGTGGCCTCAGTGCTTGTGAGGACACGTGGTTAGAATATACACTTTGCTTATATCATTAATTGCTGTATTAAAGCTCTGTGTCGGTCTTTTTCAGCATCCGTACATCTGCGCTGTCACGTTTGCGTCCACCATCGAGTCCTCGGCTGTGGTGATCCGGATGTTCGGTGAGAGAGGCACGCTGCGGGATCACATCTGTAAGGTGCGTGTCCGCGGCTCGCGGCGCCCTCCGTGAGATCAAACTTTATTAAAAGCAACGTTAGAAAGTAGAAATGGCAACGTTCCGTGTTGTTTACTGCAGTTGAAACCGAAGGAGCCGTTCCTGAAGAAGTACTGCAATCCCAAGAAGTTACAGGGTCTGGACCTCCAACAGATCCGAACCTTCGGGAGGCAGATTTTAGAGGTTTGAACTCTTTATATATATATATATATATATATAGGGGGCACGGTGGCTTAGTGGTTTAGCATGTTCTCCTTTCAGCACTAGAGATTCCCGGTTCGAATCCCCATCTGGGTGGAGTTTCCATGTTCTCCCCGTGTCTCCGTGGGTTTCCTCCGGGTTCTCCGGTTTCCTCCCACAGTCCAAAAACATGGATCAAGTCAATGAATTCTCCAAATTGCCCCATATAGAGTGTGTCTGTGTGAGTGAGTGTGGGCCCCCCTGTCCTGGGTGTATTTGCCCAGCGCCCGAAACGTTCTCCCCTGGATGGGCATGGGGGACCCCCCCCCGCGACCCTAATAGAGGATAAAGCAGAAGATAATGGATGGATATATATATATATATATATATATATATATAAGGCGGCACGGTGGCTTGGTGGCTTAGCATGTTCTCCTTTCAGCACTAGAGATTCCCGGTTCGAATCCCCATCTGGGTGGAGTTTCCGTGTTCTCCCCGTGTCCGCGTGGGTTTCCTCCGGGTTCTCCGGTTTCCTCCCACAGTCCAAAAACATGGCTCAAGTCAATTGAATTCTCCAAATTGCCCCATATAGTGTGTGTCTGTGTCCAGTGATAGATTGGTGCCCTGTCCTGGGTGTATCTGCCCAGCGCCCAAAACGTTCTCCCCTGGATGGGCAAGGGGAACCCCCCCCCACAACCCTAAAAGAGGATAAAGCAGAAGATAATGGATGGATGAATATATATATATATATATACATAATGTCCGTGTGTTGTGTTTAATATGCGTATATCCCACTTTGATGATCGGACTCAGAACACAGGGTCAGATATGATGCCGCACCCCTGGAGGGTTGGGGGCCTTGTTCAGGGCCCCACATTGGCCTCTCAGCACTTTGTTCATGTCCTTATATCGTTGTTTTTTCCGTGTTCTTCACATAGGTTTTCTCTGGATTCCTCCCATAGTCTAAAAACAGGGGTTCAAGGTGAATTGGCTGCTTTTAAATTGCCCCTATTTAGTATGTGTATGTGCCTGCACCCAGTGGCGGATTGGCATCCTGTCCTGGGTGTATTTGCCCAGCGCCCCCTAGTGGAGACCCCACTCCGCTTATGTTCCACTGCAGTAGATTTGAGTATGCGGTATTTGAAGCATCCCGCTGTTAACCCCTCGCTGAATTGGTTCCTTCCTTTATTTTGGAACAGGCTTTGAAGTTCCTTCATGAGAAGGGCTTCCCGTATGGACATCTCCACACCTCCAACGTCCTGATCGAAGACGATACCTGCAAACTGCTGGACATCGAGAACTCCGTACTCGGACTTCCCGCTTACTACCGACCTTACGTGACTCAGTTCAGGAAAATAAATGTGAGAATCGATTTACAACCACTAAGCTACACACACACACACACACACACACACACACACACACACACACACACACACACACACACACACACATACACATATATATATATATATATATATATATATATTTTTTTTTTCATTCATTATCACCCGCTTTATCCTCTATTAGGGTCGCGGTGGGGTTCCCCATGCCCATCCAGGGAAGAACGTTTCGGGCGCTGGGCAGATAGACCCAGGACAGGACGCCAATCCATCGCTGTACACACACTCACTCACACACACACACTCTATATGCAATTTTTTGAGAATTCAATTGACCTTGATCCATGTTTTTGGACTGTGGGAGGAAACCGGAGAACCCGGAGGAAACCCACGCAGACACGGGGAGAACATGGAAACTCCACCCAGATGGGGATTCAAACCGGGAATCCCTAGTGCTGAGAAGAGAACATGCTAAGCCACTGTGCCGCCCTTATTTTTATATATATATATATGTGTATGTATGTGTGTATATATATATATATATATATATATATATATATATATATATATATATGTATGTATGTATATATTTATATGTATATACATGTTCTCCCCGTGTCTGCGTGGGTTTCCTCCGGGTTCTCCGGTTTCCTCCCACAGTCCAAAAACATGGATCAAGTTAATTGAATTCTCAAAAATTGCCCCCTATAGTGTGTGTCTGTGTGAGTGAGTGTGTGCCCAGTGATGGATTGGCGCCCTGTCCTGGGTCTATCTGCCCAGCGCCCGAGACGTTCTCCCCTGGATGGGCATGGGGACCCCCACCGCGACCCCAATAGAGGATAAGCGGAAGATAATGAATGAATGAATATATATATATATATATATATATATATATATATATATATATATATAAATTAGTTGGTACCAGACAGGATGTGCCATATATGGACATGGATTACAGAATAACAGCATGACCTCATTGTACCCTCAGTCCTGATGTCTGTGAATGTCCCATCATTCCCTCAGACCACAGAGAGCGTGGACGTCTACTCGTTCGGACACGTGCTGTACGAGATGACGTGTGGGAGGCCGCCGGACGCCGTTCCCGTCGATCAGTACTCCTCCGTGCCGTACACGTCCGTGGGTCAGTTCCCGAATCGTGTTGATTCTCACGCCGGCTCGTCTCGAGGTTCTTTAACTGTCTGTGCTTCCCCTCAGTCTCGGTGCTGCGGTCCATCCTGTCGACGGAGGCGTGCAAGTCGGGAATGCCCACCGTTCAGCAACTTTTACAAACGCCGTACGTAGCGCCACCACCACAACTTCCACAATCCGTGCCCTGTGTGACTGTCACATGACCGCCGCGTTGCTCTGCTCTCACAGACTGTTCGGCGACGTGCTGCTGTACAACGCGGAACGGCCCCAGTTCAAGGTGAGGGCACGCCGCCGGACCGCGTGCACGCGCGTGTGGTCACGTGACCGGCTCGTCGTATGAGCACAGCCATGTGGTCGCAATGGAAACGCGCCGGTTTCAGGAGCATCCCTGGAATCTAGCAGAACATCCGAAAAGCCTGACCTGCGGTCGGCGTTCCAATTCATGTCAGGAGTTGCTGGAGATTTTTTTACCAGATCGTGATTGGGGTTTGTGAATGGGAGGCGGAGCCAAAAGAATCGGGAAGATGGTTGACTTCCATGTGTCTGTATCTGCACAGATGAATAGAGAGGGAGGAGAGGAAGTACATAAGTGAGAGACGGAGAGAGAGTGTGTGCTGGGGGGGGGGGCTTAAAAGACTTTTAAATATATATATACAGGGCTTACACACAGAAGTGGGGGGGTGTCCTCCACATTTATCACGGGGGGGGTCCCCATGCCCATCCAGGGGAGAACGTTTCGGGCGCTGGGCAGATACACCCAGGACAGGACACCAATCTATCGCTGGGCACACACTCACTCACACACACACTCTATATGGGGCAATCTGAAGAACTCAATTGACCTTAATCCACGTTTTTGGACTGTGGGAGGAAACCGGAGGAAACCCACGCAGACACGGGGAGAACATGGAAACTCCACCCAGATTGGGAATCGAACCGGGAATCCCCAGTGCTAAGAGGAGAACATGCTAAACCACTAAGCCACCGTGCCGCCCTTCTTCACTTATCATCTTCCAATTAATCCTCTCCTAGGGTCGGGGGGGGGGGGGAGGGGGGTTCCCCACGCCCATCCAGTGGAGAACGTTCTGGGCGCTGGGCAGATACACCCAGGACGGGGGCAATTTATCACTGAGCACACATACAGACACCATATGGCAGAACCCCCTGAGGACACGGGGAGGACATGCAAACTCGGTCGATATCAGATCATGGATATGCGTTTGTTCTTGCAGATGACGTCCAGGTTGAAGGAGGCCTTGAAATCCGCCAAGGACAGCTTAGAGAAGCGACTGCAGGACGAGCAGCGGGCGGTGAGTGCGATCACTGCGTTGCAGAACTCGTTCCTATCCCTGCTGTCCACCTGTTATTAGAAGGTCATCGGCTGTGCTTTCGTTTTGCACGGTGCAGATTCAGCAGCACCGGCGGCTGACGCGAGCGCAGTCCCATCACGGCTCCGAGGAGGAGAAGAGGAAGAGGAAGATCCTGGCCAGGAAGGTAGGACTGATTTTAACGGATAGACGAGGGATGAAGCGTACGGAGCGCCACCGTGTGTCATTATTATTAATTATTATTATTATTATTATTATTATTATTATTATTCATTATTATTATTCATTCATTATCTTCTGCTTTATCCTTTATTAGGGTCGCGGGGGGCGGTGCCCATGCCCATCCAGGGTAGAACGTTTCGGGCGCTGGGCAGATACACCCAGGACAGGGGGGCAATCTATCACTGAACATACTCTCACACACACACTCTATATGGGGCAATTTTGGAGAACTCAATTGACCTTGATCCATGTTTTTAGACTGTGGGAGGAAACCGGAGAACCCGGAGGAAACCCACGCGGACACGGGGAGAACATGGAAACTCCACCCAGATGGGGATTCGAACCAGGAATCCCCAGCGCTGAGAGGAGAACATGCCAAACCACTAAGCCACCGTGTCGCCATTATTATTATTGTTATTATTATTATATATGATTCTGTTTCCGCAACAGAAATCCAGACAGTCCACGTACGAGAACGAGGACGACGCCGTCAAGTACAACAACAACAACTCCGGTACGTGGCTTCTACACCTGCGGGCTTTATCGCGTCAGCGCCACCTACTGTGCAGATGGACTTTGGAGTTCCATAATGAGGTTCTGTAGTCCATCTGCTCTACGTTCTTATTAATATTCTGGGAATGTGTGTATTTCCAGGTTCAGGAGCCAGTTCTCCACCCACCTGCCCTTCATCTCCCACTCCTTCACCCGCGCCAGGTATTATCCCAACGTGCATTATTAATTATACAAGCGTTATATATACGTTTTTATCAGGGTTTGTTCTTATTTATTTGGATTTAATGGTGTTCAGTGGCACTGAGGTGGACTGTTTTCAGTTTGCACCCGGGTTTTCCGTCAGCGTGGAGCAATACGCCAGAAATGTACCTGAACGCACCTCATTAAGATGGCCACGCCCACTGGGGAGATATATTCACACGCAGTGTTGCTATTTAAACAACACTGTGAGAACAGAGGCAGGAGAACAGACTGCCGGTGTAGTGTGGGATAGCATCGCTGTTTGATGTTGTGCGCAGGGAGTGGGATAGGACCCAAAGTGTTACACACGTACACAATGTAGACAAACTACAGTGTGACCCACGACCCTCTGTGATCTGTGATGAAATGATCAGTGTGATGTTAATCTCTACATGTGTTCTGCTTCTTTATGTCTCTAATGTTCAGTAATGTGTATCTGCCTTCTCCCCCCTTCCTCCTCCTCCTCCTCCCCCCCCCCCTCCTGCGCTGTCATCAAAGTAGAGCATGCACCATTTTGAACAGGTGTGGGGTAACGTAATCCAAACTAATTTCTACTCTTGTTAAAGTTGCACTTGATCTCGCCTCAGTGCCATAATCCATTTAAAAAAAAATCCAGAAAAAACAATATTATCAATAATATTAATAATAATAATAATACTGATGTGAAGCTGGTTGGTGGATTGTTTATTAGATGAATAATGAGGACTGAGGAGGGATTATGGGACTTTAATGTTTCCCAATCTGCAGCGGCCCGAAGAATATTATAATTATAATAAATATAATAAATTCAAATTCATGACCAAAAGGATTGTTATCGATACAGAGATGATGAATGACTGATCACACACACACACACATTTGTTTATGTATACTATATATATATATATATATATATATATAATATTTAGGTGGGCAGCACGTTGGCTTAGTGGTTTAGCATGTTCTCCTCTTAGCGCTGGAGATTCCTGGTTCGAATCCCAATCCGGGTGGAGTTTCCATGTTCTCCCCGTGTCTGCGTGGGTTTCCTCCGGGTTCTCCGGTTTCCTCCCACTGTCCAAAAACATGGATCAAGGTCAATTGAATTCTCCAAATTGCCCCATATAGAGTGTGTGTGTGTGAATGAGTGTGTGCCCAGTGATAGATTGCCCCCCTGTCCTGGGTGTAATAGCCCAGCGCCCGAAACGTTCTCCCCTGGATGGACATGTGTAAACCCCCCCTCGCAATCCTAGGATAAAGCCCCCAGGTGTGTGTTTTCTCTCGCTCTTTCTCTCACTCATACACACACACACATATATACCTAAATATTTTATATATATACATATATATATGTTTGTGTGTGAATACAAACACACACAAACATTCTTACAATTATGTCCATTCACACACACACACAAAAAAAACATACAAAAAAACCTATTATATATAAATTCAAACTTGCACACAAACACCAGTACACACTTATATAAATGTAAACATACACACACACCTATATTAACACAAAAACACACACACATCCTCTTATGTCTTATGTATTCACACACTCCTGCGTTCTGTTCTGTATTAAAGTTTTTTAAATGCCGCAGCTTCACCTCATGTCTTTGTAACCAGGTTTCGTTACATCGGTCATCAAACCTTTTGGTCATAAGAAGCAGTTTTGTGTATGAAACCAGACTGCATGAGGATAATGCAGGTTACCATGGTGATAAAGTCGAGTTGCAGGCTGGGAACAGCAGACACACGGGGCACCTCTTTAAAGCTTGGCTCACTTTTTGAGCCTTACTTAACTGACTTAACTTAACGTTAGTCGTGGCATGCCACTGTGATTGGTCCATCTGTGCGTGCGGAGACACGCTGCGTTCACGGCAGGTGGTGACGGGAGGGCGCGGGGCGTTTTAACATCGACACCCCCACAGAGCAGGTGTAATCAGGGTGGTGGATCATTCTCAGTACTGCAGTGACACCCACATGGTGGTGGCGTCAATGCATCAGACACAACGCCGCTGCTGGGCTGAGGATAATGCACTGACCCATAGTGACCCTCCACCATCATCCTGTCTGTAGCTCCACTGATGGAGGATTAACAGACGACCCACTGTCTCTGATTCTACGTCCAAAAGGTGGAGCAGTGGGGTGGTGGTGGTGTGTAATGGCGTGTACAGTGAGTGGATGCAGGAGACCAGCACCAGTTCTGCAAACTAATTAAATTGTCTAAAGGAATCATTTTGCTGAATCGAATCGAATGACCTTTAAACAGTGATGCGTGCAAAGTGCGTGCACCGCAATTGGGACGATAAATCGGCCAATCAGATTGTAACGACCATAAATACTTCATTATATACAGTATTTATTATAAATACAAAACATTTAAAAAGATATATTTACATTTGAGCGTGTTAGGGATTCACAGTTTGAACCCCCTTCTGGGTGGAGTTTGCATGTTCTCCCCGTGTCCCTGTGGGTTTCCTCCGGGTTCTCCGGTTTCCTCCCACAGTCCAAAAACATGGATCAAGTCAATTGAATTCTCCAAATTGCCCCATATACAGTGTGTGTGCGCGAGTGTGTGTCCAGCGATAGATTGCCCCCCCCTGTCCGGGGTGTATCTGCCCAGCGCCCAAGACGTTCTCCCCTGGATGGGAACCCCCCCCCCCCCACCGTGACCCTAATAGTGGATAAAGCGGAAGATAATGAATGAATGAATATTTACATTTGAGTATGTTCTCTTCTGAGCACTAGGGATTCCCGGTTCGAATGTCCATCTGGGTGGAGTTTCCATGTTCTCCCCGTGTCAGTGTGGGTTTCCTCTGGGTCCATCCAAAAACATAGATCAAGGTCAATTGAGTTCTCCAAATTGCCCCATATAGAGTGTGTGTGAGTGTCTCCAGTGATAGATTGGTGTCCTGTCCTGGGTGTATCTGCCCAGCGCCTGAAACGTTCTCCCCTGGATGGGGAACCCCCCCCCCCCGTGACCCTAGTATAGGATAAAGCAGAAGATAATGGATGGATGGATTATTTACATTTGTAACGTCACATGGTCGCCACCTGACGTGAACATGACGTTATATCGTCGCTTCGTCGTCCATTTGTTCCAACAATTGTTTTCTCGACGACAGGACTTCAGCCTCCTCCACCTCCACCTCCACCTGCATCCAGCCCTCCGGCCCTGGGCCCTCGAGTGAACAGCGAGGGCCGCGGCGCCCTCCTGAGCTCCATCCAGACCTTCAGCAAAGGCCGCCTGAAAAAAGCCGAGACGGATGACCGCAGCGGTCCTCACATCTGACACTTTCGCCAGCGCTTCGTTCAACGTGTGTGTGTGTGTGTGTGTGTGTGTGTGTGTGTGTGTGTGTGTGTGTGTGTGTGTGTGCAATGCATCCCCGTGGTCCGGGATCTGGGCAGATCCTTGAACCGACGGCATTTCGGACGTGTATCGAAGAGACGGTGGGGTAAGAGTCGGGGGCCACTCCGGCCCTCCATGCTGCTATAAGGACCTGGATCGTGAACTTTAACCGGTCAGTGGGATCACGCGCCGCGCAGTAGCTCTCCTGATCGGCCTCCTTCAACCGCAGTACGTGCATCGTGTGTGTTTTAGTGACGTCGGGTTGAAGCTTTTCATTCTTTTATTCTACCGTGATGTTTTTACCCGATCTGTTTGTTTTACGTCGTTACGTTCTATTGTATTATACGATTTAGGGAGAGATTCTTTAAAAAAAAACAAAAAACAGAACATTATAAAATATATATATGTGTGTATGGGGTTTGTGCCACATTTAACCATCGTGCCTACAGGTGCCAAGTGCTTTGATTCCTGCTGCCGGGATGAGGAGCTGTACATTATTCATCCTCATGCGAGCTAAACGCAAGGTCACAATCAAACTGGAACCTCCAGGAATGAAGAGGGAGAGTCCGCAGTACGAACGATACCCGTGTTTCATAGTCACTTGTGTTAAAAGACTTGAATTTTAATAAATAAAGCTGCCAGGTTCTTGTTTCAAGTCTATGTATTTACTAGCTGCTTCTCAGCCCTGGTCTGTGATGACGCTTCCTGCAAAGATTGTAAACGTGTGTTAATGTCGAGCCGGTCGCTTCTTGGTGGTGGGTTTTTTTTTTTTTAGAAAAAAAGAAACTTAATAAACGGGGCGGCACGGTGGCTTAGTGGTTTAGCATGTTCTCCTCTCAGCAAAAGGGAACGTTTGGGGCACTGGGTAGATACACCCAGGACAGGACGCCAATCTATCACTGGGCACACACTCACTCACACACACACTCTATATGGGGCAATTTGGAGAATTCAATTAGCTTTATCCATGTTTTTGGACTGTGGCAGGAAACCGAAGAACCCGGAGGAAACCCACGCGGACACGGGGAGAACATGCAAACTCCACCCAGATGGGGATTCAAACCGGGGACTCCACAAAGTACCGAGTAAAAATATATAGACTATGAACAAAACCAAGAGGATTTAAGTTTCATTCATTCATTATCTTCCCCTTTATCCTCTATTAGGGTCGCGGGGATGGGGGGGGGTGTCCCCATGTCCATCCAGGGGAGAACGTTTGGGGCACTGGGCAGATACACCCAGGACAGGACGCCAATCTATCGCTGGACACACACTCACTCACACAGACAGACACACTCTCTATGGGGCAATTTGGAGAATTCAATTGGCTTGATCCATGTTTTTGGACTGTGGGAGGAAAGCGGAGAACCCGGAGGAAACCCACGGGGAGAACATGCAAACTGCACCCAGATGGGGATTCGAACCGGGGACTCCACAGAGTACCGAGTAAAAATATATACACCAAGAGGATTTAGGTTTAAAACTGGAAACACTGCACTGTTCTAAATCGCCTGCAATTCGTCCGCACGCTGTGTTCACTACCTAGCGGACTCCTTAGACGCAATTCGAGACACGGCCCTTGAACTCAGTTTGGAACACAGCCCCTTAAATCAGAACCCGCTGAAGAACCTGACCGGGTCGTTTCCTTGGTCCGCGTTTTGATTGGACAACGTGAGCCGGCCCGCGCCGCCTTCGCGAAGGCGATTGGTTGCGGCGTCACGTCCTGTATTTTCATTGGATGATATGCTCCCGGCAATCCCGCCTGCAGATAGAGGACGGGGCAGAGTGATGAAGATGGCGTCGCTGAGGTGTATTCTTCGCAGTGGAAAGGTGAAGCCTTTTAACTTTATTTTAATCTCGTTTTTATTCCTTTAAGGCACAGAGTCACGGAGACGTGTGTGTGTTGCAGAATGCCGTGTCGGCCGTCCTCAGGCGGGAGTTCCACGCGTCGCGCCCGGCCGCTGTGCAGGTCGGTGTTAATGCCTCACCTTCGTTAGCTCGTTAGCTGTTAGCAACAGAGACGTTTATTTAAATTAAATAAATGTAAATAAATTAAAACGAGGCTGTCGCGAGGGTTTAATATGAGAAGCGTCGCGTCATGTCCTCAATAAACCGGATTTGCAGTCAGTTCTTGTCCCCTTCGCTTTTATGTCGGAGGGTCAACTGTGACGTCATTTACCTTTAATATTCGTATGAGGTTGTGGTTTATTTATATGACATCAGAGTCGACGCAAACCTCAGCAGTTGTAGTTTTGTGAACACGTGACCACGTTCCCCATAACCTCCCGTTATCGTACTTACACCGATTTACAACTTTAAGGACCTGTCACGTTAGGACACGCCCCCTTTTTGGCTCCATCCATCCATCCATCCACTTCATCCTCTATTTGGGTTCCCCATGTCCATCCAGGGGAGAACGTTTCAGGCGCTGGGCAGATGGGGCAATCTATCACTGGACACGCACTCACTCACACACACACTCTATATGGGGCAATTTGGGGATTTCAATTGACCTTGATCCATGTTTTTGGACTGTGGGAGGAAACCGGAGAACCCAGAGGAAACCCACGCGGACACGGGGAGGACATGGAAACTCCACCCGGATTAGGATTCGAATCGGGAAATCCCTAGTGCTGAGAGGAGAACATGCCAAACCACTAAGCCACCGTGCCGCCAGTCATCAATCCATCCATCAATTGTCTCCCGCTTTATCCTCTATTAGGGTTGTGGGGGGGGGTTCCCCATGCCCATCCAGGGGAGGGGGTGGGGGGTTCCCCATGCCCATCCAGGGGAGGGGGTGGGGGGTTCCCCATGCCCATCCAGGGGAGGGGGTGGGGGGTTCCCCATGCCCATCCAGGGGAGGGGGTGGGGGGTTCCCCATGCCCATCCAGGGGAGACCGTTTCGGGGCACTGGGCAGATAGATTGCCCCCCTGTCCTGGGTGCATCACTGGACACACACTCATTTACAAAGACACACTCTATATGGGGCAATTTGGAGAATTCAATTGACCATGATCCATGTTTTTGGACTGTGGGAGGAAACCGGAGAACCCGGAGGAAACCCACGCAGACATGGGGAAGAACATGAAAACTCCACCCAGATAGGGATTCGAACCGGGAAATCTCTAGTGCTGAGAGGAGAACATGCTAAACCACTAAGCCACCGTGCCGCCCTTCTGCAAATTATTATTATTTTTTTTAATTCTTTCTCCAATAGAAATTGCTTGGGGTCTAAACTGGGTCAGTGAAATAAAACCTCGTTGTCATTCCACACCATGTGATCTCATTGAATAAAGTCTCATTGAGTCCTCCTTGAATTTGGAGACGCCCCCTTTTTTGCAGCCTGTGATGCTGACGTCATCAGTTCCACTTACTATAAAAATGGACTTTGTAGTTCTACCATTCCATCTGTTTGCAGGTTACCGTCAGAGATGCCCTCAACCAGGCCATGGACGAGGAGCTGGAGCGGGACGAGCGCGTCTTCCTCCTCGGTGAGGAGGTGGCGCAGTACGACGGTGCCTACAAGGTCTGAATGAGAGTAGTTTCTTTTTTTTTTTTTTTTTTAAAGTACCGTATTTTCCGGACCATAAGGTATTATAAGGCGCAGTCTAATTTACGGGGTCTATTTCTGTATTTGCCCCATGTATTAGGCGCACCGTACTATAAGGCGCAGTCTGAATTAGGGTCTCTATTTCTGTACGGTACTTATTCTGTACGGCTCCGTATTATAAGGCTCTTTCTAAAACATACGATCTACAAGAAAAGTAAAGGATGCAAAACGCTGATTTATAATGAAGTTTATTCTACTTCTTGATAAAACACATTATTTTAATCTCTCTTCTCCCACAAATCCATCAAAGTCTCGTCTTCTGTGTCTGAATTAAAAAGCTGTGTCTCTATCCAGCACTCCGGTGTCCCCCCTCATCGATGTCCGAGTCCGTCTCGTCTGCAGGCGGCCGTTCCGCGACGACGCCGGCTTTCGTGAAAGCTCGGACGGCGGTCACAGCAGAACCCTCAGCCCAGACGTCCACAATCCATTCACAGACGGTGGTGTAACTCGCCCCGCCGCCGCCTCCCGAGTTTTAGTAAACGTGTGTTCACTGTCTATCCTCCATCGCTCCCACGCCGCCCGCAACTTTACTTTAAACACCCCGTTTACACCGATGTCCAGCGGTCAGAGTTCTTTATTTAATCCTCCCGGAATGACGGCGAGCTCCCAATTCATTTTCTTTACTCTGCTTTTCTGTGAGATGAGCGGCATGGAGTCACAGATCAGCAGGGATGGTGATGTGTGGAAAACAACACCCGGTAGCATGACAATACGTTTATAGAATTTGGAACTCAGTACACGTATAAGGCGCACCGGATTATAAGGCGCACGTCCGATTTTTGGAAAAATTTTAGGCTTTTAGGTGCACCTTATAGTCCGGAAAATACGGTGATTTTACTTATTTTTTTTATATAAATTGTTTAATTAATTAATTTGTTTTTTATGCTGTTTCCATACAGTAGAGTATTTTTTTGTTATCATTTTCCTTCTGTGTATTTATGAACACAGGTGAGCCGAGGCCTTTGGAAGAAATACGGAGATAAGCGCATCATCGACACTCCCATTACAGAGGTGCTTTTTATTAACATTCATTCATTCATTCATTATCTCCCGCTTATCCTCTATTAGATCGCGGTGGGGTTCCCCATGCCCATCCAGGGGAGAACGTCTCGGGCGCTGGGCAGATAGACCCAGGACAGGGCGCCAATCCATCGCTGGGCACACACTCACTCACACAGACACACTCTATATGGGGCAATTTTGAGAAATCAATTAACTTGATCCATGTTTTTGGACTGTGGGAGGAAACCGGAGAACCCGGAGAAAACCCACGCAGACACGGGGAGAACATGGAAACTCCACCCAGATGGGGATTTGAACCGGGAATCCCTAGTGCTGAGAGGCGAACGTGCTGACCACTAAGCCACCGTGCCGCCACTTTATTAACAGCGCCGCAAAATTAATTTCAATATTTAATTGAGACTTCATAAACCTATAAGTGTGTTTTCTTTCTTTAGATGGGCTTTGCAGGGATTGCTGTAGGTGCCGCCATGGTAAGTTCTGTCCACAAATCTATTGTTTTAAAACGTTTCCCGTCACTTTGAGGACTCCGAAGGCTTTATGATAGGTTGGTAGGTTCTCCCCAGCCATTCCATGCC